>CM053625.1:351977137-352108073 GCA_028646595.1 Phalanger gymnotis | reverse complement strand
GGGGGGGCGGGGAGATAGGTGGGTTCTGGTAGAAGCAAGATGGGGAACTAGGGGAGGCAATGGTGGGGAAAGTGAGGAAGGCACCCACTTTTATATCTCTCCACTCTCATTGCAGTTAGTGTTCTCTGGGAGAGGGCATTTGGAATGGGAGTAAAGAGTTTGGGGTCTTAGAGACTTTTCCTGATTACTTGACTCTGATTTCACTCACCACTCAGGTTTTAAACAAACTGAGGGGGCCCAGCCCAGGAGGCCAAAGTAGAACCAGTAATCCAAGCTGGGAGTCTTTAGCAGGGACTAAGGCTAAGGCTTTGGGGAAGAGTTGGTCGTTGTTCTAGAACCCACCCCCCCATCTTGTTTTTGCCCACCCTCCTGACCCCCAGCCATAGTGTCTGCATTAGCAATAAGATATTATATAGTTGCTCTGATAGCTTTAGGAAAAGACTCCCTTCCCCCTTACTCCTTCAACTGTGTCTGTGGGAATTTATGTTTTGGTGACTGTCGGTCTGCAGGTTCCCATGCCTTCAGTTACTTGGGTGTATGAAGTTCTTTTCAGTCTGTACTGAGAACAATACAGATGTGGTTGAAGTTCATGGGAGAGGAGGGCTAATCAAGGACAAACTTAACGTGGAATATCATCAGTCAGTCCTTTCTTTCAGTCTTCCTAAGAGAATAACCCCCACTGAGCCCCCTACGTTTTTTGTATGCTTGTTTGTTTTGGCTGTTCTTAACTTCAGAAAGTTATCAGGGTTCCTTCCCTTGAACCTTGGGGATGAAGGAAGGGCCAGTACTACCAGTCTGACCCTTTCTGCTAGATCAGATCCAGGCCAGAACTGGAGATTAAATTGAGGAAACATTCCCTATTTGCTGTGCCCCAGCCCCACTCTGCTCCTATGGGAGTCTGTCCATCTGCTCAGAATCTCTGCTTGGCATAGAATATGGGTATAGGGAGCCGCGTTATACCTCAGGTTAAGAGCTCTGGAGCTAGAGGGCTCAAAGGAACTAAAGCAGCTGCTGAGGGGGGATGCAGCCCCCAAAAGTCTTTGGGCTCAGTGAGGTAGTTATATATAGTATTTGTGCCTAATCCCTGAGGCTCCAGCACCCAAGCCCAGCCCTGGGAGAGGTGGCTCTCTGGCCAGATGGAAAAGCTGACGGAAGACAGGAGGGGTCCCAGGCTGAGTCACTTCTTTGCAGGCACCCCTCCTCTTGCTGGCCGGGGGCGGGGGGTGAGGGGGTGGGGTGGGAGCTCATATAGTCTCTCAAGTCCAGCCCCTAAGGAGGGGAGACAAGATCCCTCCCATACTCCCTCCCTGCCTGCCTTCTAATGGGGTGAGCTACAGGGTCCCTCCGCCTCCGTCCCCAAGTACTCAGTGAGCCTACAGCCTTGGGAATGTGACCAGCTGACCCTTGGGAGGGAGGGGCCTGACCAGGATGTGCAACTGACCCGGTGCCTGGGGTGATGGCCGGAGAGGGTGGCAGTTAAAAAAAACCGAGTCCCATATGGTGAGAGCAAAGCCACCTTCAGCCTGCCTGTCTCCTCCTCCGTACCCCATCCTTCCTATGCCAAGGCATCAAAGCAACCTAAAACGACTCTGGTTCTGTTTGTTAAGGTTGAGGGTGCTACTGGTGGAAATTAGCTCTTGCAAGCCTGACTAGGCCTACTCTCTCCCGGACCTCTGGCCTCTCCCGGGTCAGCGCTGATCGCGTACATGGCACCTCCTTGGACAGGGAGAGGAAGGAAGTGAGTGAGGAGGCTCTCCGCCCCTAGGCTGGCAGACCCTCAGCCTGAGCGCCCTGCTTAAAGGGAAGGGAGGGGGTGCTGGAGAGGAGTCAGAGGCGCCAACTTGGGCTGTGCGTCAGCCGACGGGTTTGGGGCGGTTGTCATGGGGAATGAGGGGGAGGGGGCTCGGGAGAGGGGCGGGGCTCTAGGACAAAGGGGTTGGCAAGGCCCTGGAGAGAGGGGAGGAGGTTTAACCCATGAGGATCCAGGGTGCCCCACCCTGGGGGACTGCAGCGCTGGTCTAGGAGCCACTCTGACACCCAAGAGCTGGTCATGCTGCGCCGTCTGGCATCCCCATCCACTCTCACACCCCATGTCTTCCTGGCCACTGTTTACATCCCGTCCCCCGCCCCTCCCTGGGAGGGGCTCACTCCAGGCCCGCCCTGAGGCTGGGGGCTCTCGGGAGAGGGAACGGGATTGCGGGTGTGGGCGGGTGGCCTTGCCAGCTGGCTGCTCCATCCCAGCGAAAGGGAGGGGCGGCAGGTGGCAGGGCTTTTGGCTCAGCGCGTGCGGTGGCCGCAGTGTGGGCCCCTTGCCAGCCTGGGAAGGCAAGGGAGGGAGGCCCTCTGGCTGGGGTTCCTGACACTGTCACCTCCCCAGCGCTGAGGCAGCAAGGTAGTGGGAGAGTAGATCCGAGAGAGGTTTCTGGAGAAAGAGGCTGGGGATGAAATGTGAACAGGACCCAGAGTTTGGGTTCTCTCTTCCTGCTTGTGCCCACGGCGCCACATTCTTGCCCAGACTACTCTTAGTAAGAATAGCAAACATTAAAAAAAAAACAACAAGTTAAGGTGTCTTCACAAGGAAAGGCAGTGAGCTAAGGGTCTAGTCTCTGTGTGGAAGGTAGAGGTTCAAGTCTGCCTTTGACACATACTGGCTGAGAGACCCTGGGCAAGTCATTTAATTTCTCCGAGCCTTCCTCTCCTCCCCCAGGCAACTCTATAAAACTTTAGGTTGCATAATTTTTGCCTCCGGATCTACTTTAGAACCGGGAATTTCCCCACTGGGAGCTCCCGGCTACACCAATGAAATCATCAGTCAAGTAAAAAAAAAAAAGTCAGATTTTGTAAGGTATGTTGTGCCTACCCCTATAGGTAAGTAGCATCAACTGCAATTTATAAATGAGAAAAATTGAAAAAACCCTCAGGTTGGGAAAAGGCTGAGAGGTCAGGGGTACAGGACCGGGGCTGGAATCCAGGTGGTCTGGATGAAAGATTAGTGCTTTTTCCAATATACCAGTTGGCCACCTATCCTTGGTTCCTGCCCCTTTGCCCCCTCTGCCGGGTATAAAAATATATTCGTGTGTCTATAAGGCTTTATAACAACAAAAGTAATAACAGCTAGCATTTATATAGCATGTTAAGGTCATGTCGACAAACATGTGCCAGGCACTATGCTAAGTGCTGGAAATACAAAGTAGGGGGCAGTTTCTGCTCTCTAGGAGCTTACTGTTCTAATGCAAACTATGCAAACAAGCTTTTTTTCTCTTTTTTTCAAACAAATTTTATAAAAGATAAATTTTCTATGGGATCGTCTTACAGGGAAGGCACTAAGATTGAGGAATAGACAAAGATTTCTTAAAGAAGGCAGAATTTTATGTGTTTGATAGGAATGTATGTGTAGAGCCCATATCAGATTGCATGCAGTCTTGGGGAGGGAGAGAAAATTTAAAACTTATGCAAGTGAATGTTGAAAACTAAAAACAAATAATAAATGGAGGAGGGGAGGAAAGAAGGTAGAATTTTAGTTGAGGCTCAAAGGAAGCCAGTAGGTTAAGATGAGGAAGGGGAATGTTCCCAAGCATGGGAGAAAATGTCCAGAGGTGAGAGATGGAGTGTCAGGTTTGAAGAACAGCAAGGAGGCCAGTGTCACTGGCTCAAAGACACTTGGAGAGAAGCAAGGTGCAAGAAAACTGGAAATGTGGGAAGGGGCCAGACTATGGAGGGCTTTGGTGATTCTGGAGGTGACAGGGAATCACTGGAGTTAATTGAATAGGTGGAGGTGACATGGCAAAACCTTAGAAAGATCCATTTGACAGCCAATCGGAAGATGGACTAGACTGAAGAGAAACTGAGGCAGGGAGACCAATGAGCAAGCTATTGGAGTAGTCCAGATATGAGGAGGGCCTGAACAAGGGGTGGCAGTGTGAGAGAGGAGAAGGGGATGTATGTGAGAGATATTAGGAAGGTAGAAACAACAGAACTTAAGACACATTGGATATTGGGGAGGGGTGAGAGTGAAGAGGTGAGGATGATGCCTGGGGTTGTGAGGGAATTAGGAAGAGGGAAGCATTTAGGGAAAAAGAGAATAGGTTCAGTTTGAACTTTACTGTGAGACATCAAAGCACTTCACAGATATGTGTATATATACATATATGTGTATGGACATAATCATTTAATTCTCACAACATCCCTGGGAAATATTATTTTCTTCATTATGCAGGTGAGGAAACATCTGAGGCAGGTGAGGTTAAGTGACTTGCCCAAGGTCACACAGCTAGTATCTGAAGCTGGATGTAAACTCAGGTCTTTCTGGCCCCAAGTACAGTGCTCTATCCACTCAACCACCTAGCCTCCTACAGGTTTACAAAGGACTTTTAAAGTCCTTTGATGGAATCAACCCATAAGCGTTAAGGGCTTAACATGCACCAGGCACTCTGCTAGGGGCTGAGGACAGAAAGACAAAAATGAATCAGTTCCTTCCCCAAAGGAGCTCAAATTCCATTAATCAACATTTATTAATTGACTCTGGTGTGCCAGGCACTGTGCTATGACTTTTGCCTTTTGCTTTTCTTTATATCTCTAGTGCTCAGCACAGTGTCTGGCATACAGTAATGGCATAATTAAATGTTTATTGAGTGACTAACTGATGTATGCATGTAATCTATAGAAGATATATACAAAATAAATACAGGGTGATTATTTGGGTGAAGGCATTTGCATCTGGGGGAATCACCAGAGGACTCATAGCTTCTGTCACTTAAAGTGACCTTTAAAGGAAACTAGGGAATTTAAAATGCAGAGGTGAGGAAGAAGCGGGTGCCAGGCATGGGAGACAGAGAGAAAGAGAGGATGGAATGTCTTATGTGAGGAACAGGAAGAAGGTCAGTCTGACTGGACCCCAGAAGGCATGAAAGTCAGTGATGTCTAACTAAGCCTGGAAAAGGAGGTTGGGGCTGGGGTGTGAAGAACCATAAATGCCAAATGGGGGAGTGTGGATTTGATCCTGGGCGATCTAGGGAGCCGCTGAAGTTTATTGAGTAGGGAAGTGAGGCAATCAAACCTGTGCTTTAAGAATATTTTGACAGCTGGGTGGAGGATGGGTCGAGAAAGAAAGATTTGAGGCAGGGAGGCCAACTAAGAGGCTATTGCAATCCTCCAAGTAGAGAGTGTTGTTACTACCTCTTTACAGGTTAGAAAACTGAGGCTCCGAGTTTAAGTTACTTTGGTCACATGGCTAGAGCTTGTCAGAGGTGGTGCCGGAGGAATCACACTATGGGGCCCCCAGATGAAACTGGAGTAAAAAAAAATTTTTTTTTAATTTTTTGTGATACTACTAGCCTAGGTTGTATGAGAGGCAGAGTTGGGACAAGAGCTTCAGAGAGGAGACACTTTTCATTTCTTCTTTGAGAGAGACACCCGTGGTTCCCCTTTTTTGGGGGAACCAGGAGTAAAATATTTTTTAAAGAAAAAGAATATGAGTTTCGAAGAGAAAGAGTGCCACTGCTTTGCCCGGATTGTGATTTAGAGTCAGTCAACAAACATTTGTTCAGCACCTACTATGTGCTCATCTTCCTGAGTTAAAATTTGGCTTTAGACACTTAGTAGGTGTGTGACCCTGGGCAAGTCACTTCACCCTGTTTGCCTCAGTTTCCTTCTCTGTAAAGTGAGCTGGAGAAGGAAATGGCAAACCACTTTGTCAAGAAAAACCTTAATGGGGTCATGAAGAATCCCACAGAACTGAAAAGGCTGAACCACAACAAAATGAGCTAAGTTCTTGGGACACAAAAGGAGGCAGAAGATCTCTTGCCCTCCAGGAGCTTACAATCTGATGGGGGAGACTATATGCAAACCAACTTATTCAAAGCAAGCTATATACAGGTTAAATAGGAAATAATTAACAGAGGGAAAGCACTAGAATTAGGAGGGATTAGAAAAGGCTTCCTGTACAAGATGGAATTTTAGTTGAGACTTAAAGGCAGCCGGGGAAGCCTGGCCACTTATATATAGACTTGCGGGCCTCAGGGCTTTCTATGGACTCTGGGGCTCATCCACCCCTTCTTTTGCTTTTTAATCCAAACCACCCTGGTATGGTAGAAAGAATGATGTACTTGGGAGTCAGGAAGTCTGGGTCAGAAGCCCTGGGCCTGTCCCTGACTAGCTGTGTCATTTCTCTGGGTCTCAGTTTTCTCTTCTGTCAAATGAGGCCAATACTGCCCTAACTGCCCATCCCAGAGAACAAGGGATTGTCCTGGACATCAAATGAAACACGAGGCTCGAAGCCTTGTTGGTGCCTTATAAATATGAGAGGTCACTTCAATTTTACTATCATTGCCTTTCCTCTGAGAGGTCATAGGGTATCAAGCAGGGGTATCAATCTCAGATAGAAGCAGGGGTAGCTAGGTGGTGAAGTGAGTAGAGCACTGGCCCTGGAGTCAGGAGGATCTGAGTTCAAATCTAGCCTCAGACACCTGACACAATAGCTGTGTAACCTTGGGCAAATCACTTAATCCCAATTGCCCTGCTCTCCTCCCTCAAAAAAAACAAATCTCAGATAGATTATACTGCCTTAGTCTTAAAGGTGCTATTATCTGTGTTTTATTGTCTTTTTAGTGATTTTGTTAACTATTTCCCAGTTGCATTTTAATCTGGTTCCTATGGTATTAGGAAGTGGTAATGAATAGGGAGCCTGTCTCTGAGCCAGCCTGACACAGGTTCAAATCCAGCCTCTGACACATACTTAATGTCTGGGTGACTCAATAAATCACTCTCTGTGCCTCACAGCAACTTTCTGTGACTCTAGGTTGCAGACTCTGTGGGCTAGAAAGAAGGAGTCTCTTATCTACTAGATTAGTGGACGGGAAGGGAACAGATATTTACTAAGCATTTACTATGAGCTGGGCACTGTGCTAACTGTGTTTGATCCTCACAACAATCCTGGGAGGAAGGTGCTATTATCAGCCCCACTTTACAGTGGAGAATGCTGAAATTTGAGGAAATTTGAAAACAGAAGTTAGATGACTTGCCCAGGGTCACTGAGCTAGGAAGTGTCTGAGGCCAAAATTTAACTCTAAGGAGTCTTCCTGACTCCAGGGTGTCACCAGTTTTCTCATCTGAGAATGACCAATACCAATGAAATCACAGGTCTGCTCCTTATCTCCAGCCCACCTCCCTTCTTCTCAGTCTCCCATTCCTCCAGCTTGGACCCTCTCCACCACCAGTCCACCTCAGACTCAGGTGCTTAACTTGGCTTTGGGTCTGAAGGATAGCTTAGAAGGAAATGGTGCCTGGGGCTGAAGATCCTGCCCATGGAATGAGAATCGGGTCGATTAATGGCCACAAGAGGCCTGGGTTCGAGTCCTGGTTTTGTCCCTGACTAGTTACGAGACATTGGACAGATCATTTTATATCTCTGATTCTCTGCAAATATGAACCAGGGTATTTAAATTACAGTGGTATATCAGAGGTCACTTAGTCCAGTCCCCCATTTTATAGATGGGTAAGTTGAAGTCCAGAGAGGCTAAGAGATTTGATTTTATCTGGTTTTTATTATGGTTGTTCATCTGTTTTATACTGATAGTAAGTAACAGATTGGCAGGGGTGGGGAACAGTCCTTGGATTCAGTTGAAGGCCCATACTTGAAGACCTATAGGGCCACAAGTGGCCTCGAGGCCCCGGTTCCCGACCCCTGGATCACAGTATTTCAGACTATCTCTAAAGTCACTGCCAAATCTAAAAGTCTATGGCTGCTAGCTTATGGCATGGTGGACAGTCCATGGAATCAGGAAGAGGCGAGTTCAAATCTAGCCTCAGACATTTCCTGGCTGCGTGACCCTGGGCAAGTCACTTAACTTCAGTCTACCTCAGTTTCCTCAAATGTAAAATGGGGATAATAGTACCTACCTGGAAGGAATGTTGTGAGGCTAAGGTTAGCACAGTGTCTGGAAGGTAGTAGGGACTATATGTAAATGTTTATTCCTTTCCCCTTCTCTGTGAGACTAGAGGTCATATATCCCAGTTCCTAGACTTACTAGCTGGGTGAACATAGTCAAGGGCAAAGAATTTTGCCAGAATTGGAAGGAAACTTGTGAGCTCCTTGAGATCAAAGACTGCCCTTTGCCTTCCTTTTATATCTCTTACTTACTGCTTAGCTCAGTGCCTGGCACATAGCAGGCACTTTGGTCAATCAATAAACATTTATTAAGCACCTACTATTTGCCACCTCCCTAAGTAAGAATATTCTATGTATTATATCTGACACATGACCCTCCAACTTCTTCTTGTAGCTCATTAGTGAAGAAGTTACTCACTCTCTCCAGAGGGAGTTAATCCCACTGTTGAAATTATTTTGAAGTTTCCTTTATCACTTCAACTTTTTGCCACTGTTCGTAATTATGCCCCCTGGGGCCAAGCAGCACAGGTCTAATCCCTCTTTCTATTTGCTTGTTCTCGAAGTATATGAAGACAGCTATCATGGCATGTCCCTTATAAGCTTTTCCAGTCACTTGGCCCTTCTGGCTGTCAAGTACTTCCTCTTTATGAGGGGAATAATACCAATTATACCCATCTCACCTATTTCCAGCATTCTGAGGAAAGAACTCTGTACACTGGACAATGCTACACACACACACACACACACACACACACACTAGCTGTTGACACCTCTCCCAATGTCTCCAGGGTCCTATCTCCCCTTAGTCCCATAGTTCAACTAGCCCGGCCCAGCCCACCCTAAGGAGACCACATAGTAGAGGTTTTTTACCTTAGCTGCCCTTTCCTGAGCTTAGGGTTTACTTGGGCAAATAGCTTTCTATATACTCCCACCCCAATCACATCCCTCCACCCCATCTGCTTCTATGGGTCTGGCTTTAGCTTTCAGTCCCTGGTGCCTCAGTTTCTCCTGTACAGGAGGCATAGGAAATGTTGGCTTCTTGAGATTGCTTCAGAAAGTGCCTCCTCCAATGACTAAAAGGAAACTGGCCCAGGAAGGGGCTCAAGAAATATACCGGGAGTATTAAAGCCCCCATTGTCCCTAATCTTCAAGGCAAGGTCCCTCCCCCATCCCAGACTTCTCTTTATCATAGAAAGCTAGGGTTGAAAGGAACCTTAGAAATCATCTTATCCAACCCTCTCATTTTACAGATAAAAAAAGACCTAGGCCTAGCTAGGGAAGGGAAGTGACAGGCTCAAAGTCACCCAGCTGGTTAGTGTCAGAGCTAGGAACAGAACCCAGAAATCCTGACTTCCTATGCACTCATCTTTCCACACCACTGTGGCTGTTCATTTTAATCTGATTTCCCCTGGATAACAAAGAGAGAAGGGGAAGGGGCAGAGGAATGAGCCTCTCCTGGAGATGTCCCTAGTGGGAGGAAAGCAGACAGAAAAGGGAGTTTGACCCAAAGCATCTTCCAGCCTAACTCCCCCAGAAGGAGAAACAGTCTGGGGAGGGTCGAAACCCCATGTGAAAGACTCAGTTTCAGATCCCACCTCTGAAGCTTTCTATGGATAACTTTGGCCAATTCATTTAATCTCCTCTGGCCTCCCATTTCCTTGCCTATTTGGAACCATCTGGGAGTGGTCCCATCTCAGGCTTGGGGGTGGGGGATTCCCAGCCAGGCTGAAAACGCCTCTTCAGGTCTGGAGGCTTTGAGCCTTCACTGCCTACGTGTGACAGCTTATTACAAATAAGGAACAAGATATAGACATATCTTGTCAGAGCTGAAAGGCATTGTAGAGATCATCTAGTGACCAATCCTTTCAATTGACAGATGAGGAAACAAGTTCAGCCAGTCAGGTTAACAGTTTAGGAATGACTTTCTAGTACCAGATATATATGCCATTTTTTCCCTGAATTTGTTAATTCGTTGGTGCAAAGAGTGGCCTGTGAGAAAACTCCCTCGACCAATTCAAATCATCCAACTCTCAGCAAGTTTGTCTCAAGAGAATTGCCTGCAGTCTGAGAGGTTAACCTAAGGTCAGACAGCCTGTATATGGTCTGAGGTGGAACTGGAACCCAGGTGTTCCTGCCTCTGTGGCCAGATGGCTATCCGGTGGCAGGATGCCCCATGTGCAGCATAGAAAGACAGAGTAAAATGTATCCCCTTTAGAGTCTCAGGTTTGTTGCGTAGTAAGTAGCCTCCAATCCTGCATACCCCTCATCTGGGCCCCGGTCCCCTGGGGAAGATCTCGGGGGCAGGGATGAATGTGTGTCCGCTCCCTTTTCTAACATTAGCAGGCTCACCCAGTCTAACGACACCCAGAAGGGGGGGGGTAAGTTGAGGAGGCCCACCCTCACCCTGGGTTAGTATTGAAGACTGGGGTCCTCGAGCCCACCCCAGTCCCTCCCAGTGCCCCTCCGCCTGCCTGTCGAAGGGACTCTGAGTCAGGCACTAAACAGCAGGAACTGGGCGGGGGGACCGGGCCAGGGCCGAGGGGAGGAGCTGGAGAGCGAGCCTGAGCCCCAGCTGCTGCGGGAGCCCGAGCAGAGCCCAGCCTGTCGGAACCGGGGCACCGGGGCTGATTAGGCCCGAGCAGGTCAGCTTTACGGGCCGACCGAGGTCCGGTGCAGCGGAGCTGCGCCCCGCCCCCCATCCACCATGAACTCAAGAAAGAGAGGTAACCTCCCCGCCCCCCTCCCCCCCACCCCGTCTCCTGGGCAGGACTGGCGGGGATGCGAGATGGTCAGCTCTAGGTTTCTAGGGCTGGAAGACTTAGGTAGACAGACTAGGGATATAGAGAGGGCAGTAGTCTAGCCGAGACTCGGTTTCCCTTCCTGGAACTCAGGAAGACCGGCAGGGGCAGGGCTTTTCCCGTCATAACCCCCAGAACCCGAAACCCCTCCTTCCAACGTTTCTCCCCTTCCCCCCACCCCCATCCGGGAATCCCCTGCTGTGCTCTGAGCTTTAAAACCCCGGACTCCTCCGGACTGACCTGGGGGATCGGCCATAGCCCAGAAGGAGGGGAACAGAGGGAGCTGAGGAGCGTCCTTGCTCCTCTTGGGTGGCCACATTTATTTATCGATCCTACTGGCAGCTCCCGAGCTGCTCCAATCTCCACAGTCAGTACCCAAGCGTCCAGGCTCTGCTTTGAGGGCGGGAGAGGGGGTTTGGGGAAGGCGCAGAATGACAGATCGTCTAGGCGCGTATGTGCTACCCGTGGCTCGGGATCAGGGAGAGGTCAGGCTGGTTTCGGGGAAGCAGGTTCAACGCCTGCTGAGGCTGGCTACCTCCTACCTACTGCCCTGCCCTTGTGTTCTGTCTTGTGCCCCATCCTGGTCCAGACTCGTGGCTGTCAACATCATCCTTATGCCTACTAATAATAACTAATAGCTTACATTTCTATAGCCCATTAAGGTCTGAGGGACTCTGACCCTAAGGGCCTCTCTTTCCTTCCCCCACCTCTAGTGGGGAGGGACTGAGAAGCTCCGCCTGTCTGCCCCCCCCCCGCCCCTGCCCAGCCCCCAGGGGCCTTAAGTGAAAAGTTATCCCTCAGGCCCCGGCACCCACGGCCCCGGACCCTTCACTTTTCCCTCCCCTTCCAAGCTTTGGGATCTTAGGGAAGGGGAAATAGTTTAAGTGAGGAGAGGGGGGCTGGAAATGGAGGGCTGAGCAGGCCAGAAGGGGCAGCCCCGCCCACTCATGTCTCTGGGGTAAACACTTGCTTCCTTCCATTCTTCAGAATCTGTTCCCTTCCCTTTCCTGCCCCCTCCCAGGGCCAGGCTTGATGTGTCTCTGTGTGTGTGTGTGTGTGTGTGTGTGTGTGTATTGGGGTGGGGGGGGCGGTAGTTTAGGGAGGGAACATCCCAGAGATAATGAAGGGAGGGCAGGCTCCAGAGCTGAGTCAGTCCCAGGTCCTGCCAGCTGTGATTCTGCCATGCACTTTTGCCAAGGCTTTTCTCTATCTCCTCCTTTCCACTACCTTGATTCCCAAGTCTTCACTGGCCATCCTTCTAATCCCTTCCCCCTCCTGGGTTTCATTGGAGTTGGGCCAGGGCCTCTTGGGGGTAGAGAAGGCTCTGCCCCAGGCTTTGGAGGCTGAGGGTGGAAGCTATGAGGGGATAAGATTGTTATTCGGGAAGCTGGAAGGGCTGCAGGAAGGGGAGCCTGTAGCTGCCAAGCAGAGTCCCCACTCCACCTGCCTTGGAGGACCTGTGATTACCTCTGTCCCGAGCTTCTCTCATTACCTCATGTTTGGACGGAACATCCCTGCTGAGAGATGGCATCTCAGAGAGGCTATCTTCTCTCCCTTTTCCTATCCCCAGGGACTGCCCTGTTTGGAACAGTTAGCCCCAGGACAGTGAGCAAGAAAGTCGCCCTAGGATTGGGATTTAGGAGTCCAGCAGAGAACCTCTCCCTCCTCCTCTCCTCATCTTCCCTGATCGGATTACATCTGTAATCCTACAGTGAAGGGGGTGGGGGTGGAAAGCTGTTGTCACAGAGACAGAAGGACTGGATAGAAGGGGGCAGGACCCCCTTCTCACTCTGTCCTTTAAAGCTCAGCCAACTAGAACAAGTTGTGATGGTCAGGGGTTGGGAGTCTGGACCCCTGGGTTCACTTCTAGACCCCTCTGCTCCATTTCTTTTGAATCTCTTCCCTGACTCCACCTTCAGGGAAGAGCTGGAGGAAATTCTGGGATTCCCACTCTTGAGAGGGCATCCTTGCTGAACTCTTGGCTTGGCCCTTTGCTCCCTAAGGGTTGGGGAATTCGTCCATCTACTCCTCCCTTTACTTCCTTCCTCTTCCCATCAGGGAGCCCCTCTCGGACTCATTCGATGATGTCGCTGTCTGTTCGGCCCCAACGTCGAATTCTCAGTCCCAGGATCAATAGGAGCCAGTCCTTCGCAGGTGTCCTGAGTGGCCAGGACCGGGGGGGCAGGTACTGAGGGGAAGACTGAGGGTGGGGAAGGTCTAGAGTGGGCAGCTGCTAAGGATGGGATATGTGGAGAGGGGATATAATGGGCAGAAGATGTAGCATGCCTGTGGATTTGTGGGTTAAGACTCTTCCTGTCCTCATTCTGAACTGCTGCCTCCTCTTTTCAGGAGCCTAGCAGCCTTCAGCCCCCCTGTGGCCCCCCGAAAAACACCTGCCATTGTTCGAGTCTCCAGGATGTTCTCCATGGCACACCCACCTCCAAAGGTGCCTCAGCCAGAACGGCTGGACCAGGTGTATGAAGCCCTGAAGAGGGGCCTAACGTAAGGATTCTCTTACTTCCTTCCTGAGCCAGTCCCCAAATGACCCATGGGACCCTCTCACATCATAATCCTGGGGGAACCTCCTCATAGGACCCCCGCCTCATCTGCAATAATTTTAGGACCAACCCCCTACTAGTCCCCAAACCCCTTTTCCCACACATATCCTTTTTTATAGTATTTTATTTTTTTCCAATTACATGTAAAGACAATTTTTAACATTCATTTTTTATCAGATTTTGAATTCCAAATTTTTCTCCCTCTTTCCTCCCCCTCAGACAGTAAGCAGTTGATATAGGTTATACCACACATATACTCTTATACCAAGAATGCTACCTACCCCCCTCTCTTCCCCAGCCATGACCTGGAAACCACACACCCCCAGCCCAGTCGCCCCCCAAGACTGAAGGCCAAATACAGACAGACCAAGCTGTGCTTGGTTTCCTCCTTAAGGGTTATGTATGAATCTGTCTGGGAAGAACTGGTGAGACCACCATCCTAAACATTTTTCACACTCCTCCCCAGGGCCTACCTAGAGGTGCACCAATTAGAACAGGAGAAACTCCAAGTTCAAATCAGAGAATCCAAGAGAAACTCTAGGCTGGTGAGTGATTTGGGACCCTTGCTTCCCTTTAAACCACTTGTATGAGTTGGGAAGAGACCCAGGCCCTTTGGGGGGAAATGGAGGAGAAAAAACAATCTCTCTGTATTGGAATGTGGTTGGGCTGATTCCTGGTTACTGTCACTTCGGAGGGGTCTCTACCTGCCATTGCCCAAGATAGTTCAGGAGAGGCCACTCATGTGATCCATAATGCACCTAGGACATTTTTGGACTCTTTCCTGATTCCAGAAATTTGAACTACTGGTAATAATAGCCTTCTAAACAGTCTCTCTGCATCCAGACTCTTTCCTTTCTCTTATCTTCCACCTTTCTGCCAAAACAATCTTCCCAAAACACCGGAGTGACCCTGAACTTCCTCCAGTGGCTTCCTATTGCCATAGCAAATACAGAACTCTCAATCTAGCTTCAAGGCCCTCCCCAATCGAGTTCCAATTGGGTCGGGTTTTATTTCACATTACTCCAATTCATACCTTCTGCATTCCAGCCAAGCGGAACTACCAGCTCTCCTCCAGATTCAGCATTCCATATCCGTGCATTCATACGGACAGGCCTTCTCCCATGCCTGGAAGACACAGGCTCCTCCTCATCCCTTGTCATAACCTTTATGTTCCTTCGGAGCCTTACTCAGGCACTGCTACCAACTTCTGTAAACCAACCTTTCTCCTCCCCCAGTTGTTAGCATTCTTTCCTTCCCTAAACAACCACTGACATATTAATCTCTATACATATTGTATCCCCCTAATTTTTCGTATGCTCTTGGAGGGGTGGGGTTGTGTAATTTTTCGTTTCATCTCCTCAGCATCCTAGCACTGTGCTCTGAACATCATCATTCAGTCATATCCTACTCATTGTAACCCCATTGGGGGTATTCTTGGCAAAGATACTTGGAGGGGTTTACCATTTCCTTCTCCAGCTCATTTTACAGATGAAGAAACTGGGACAAACAGAATTAAGTGACTTGCCCAGGGTCACACAGCTAGTGTCTGAGGCCAGATTTGAGCTTTCCTGACTCCAGGCCCAGCCCTCTATCCACTGCCTAATCAAAGTTGGTGGAATTTAATTGAATTCCTCCAGGACTTATTCCCTCACCTAATCCACTTGGTTCCCCCCTCCACTTCTTCACTGAGGTACCCAAAAGTTCTTCTACTATTGCTATAGATTAAAGGAAAGGATTTAATCAAGGAAAACCAAAAGGTCCAAAGTACCCAAAGTTGTAAGAGAGAGTTTGGAATTGTGGAAAGGGTCTTGGACTAAGAATCAGGATACCTGGATTCTGGGCTTGGCTTTGCCACTAGATGGAAATTCTTGGAAGGTGCTTCTTTCTGGTCCTGTTTGCTCCTCTGTAAGATGAGGGACCAGGACTCATGGGCTCTCAGGTCCCTCACAGTACTGATGTGGTTTGAATCCAAGGATTGGCTTTGCAAGCCCATCCCAAGCCACTAGTGTTATTCTTGTCCCACCGAGCAGATCAAACTTGTGCTCTTAGCAAAGTTCCACCTTCTAGCCTTGGGAGTGTGTCTTCCATTTCAGTGCCTTTTTTCCATCTTAGCCTATCTCTGGCTCTCTTCTTGGCCCTCTCTCAATCCCATTCCTTCCTAGGGCACTTCTTGACTGAGGAAGTAACCAGGTGTTCCTAGGGCATACCATTTCCCATCTTCCCAACCCCACCCCTATGCCCATCTATCATGGGTCTTATAAAGTGGTGAAAGGGGCCTCTCTGGCATTAATAAAACAGAAGAGAATGCTCATTTAAATGAAAAACTCAATTCACAAAGGGTCATTTCACAACATCCTCCAATCCTCAGAACCCTTCTCAATCTTGAATACGGGTTAGGGAATAAAGAATGACAAGGTAGGAACAAACTTAGCCAGCAGTGTTCGGGTAAATGTTTATCAACGGGCTGGAGGACTTGGGGGAGGTAGTGGGAATATAAGCAGACACACTTTAAATTTAATCTTCATTATTAAGATTTTCTCCATCACTTCCTCAAGTCCAGACAATCAACAAAACAATATATCATACCCTAATGTGTGGCATGCCCATATTTCTGAGGAGTAAATGCTCACACTGCACATTTAACTGCAGGTTCTAGCTGGCTCCGTCACATCCCCACCCCTTCCCTTTGCCCTTCCTCTTCTCACAGCCATTTCCAGGGAGGGGAACTGGTGAGTGTCCTTCACACATCCAGCTAAGTCCAATAGGTTTCTATCCCCCTCCTCCATTCCCTTTCATCATTTCTCTCCTCACCTTATCCACACAACGATAGGGCAATTCATTATCAGTGCCCTGCTATCCGGGACCCCCATCTATTATGCTTCTCATCTCATTTTTTTTTCCCCATACAGGGCTTTCTCTACGAGTTGGACAAGGTAAGTGAATCTGAGACAGAAGTTGGGGGCTGACCAAGATGGTAAGTAAGTTAGGATGGAGAGGTCAGCAGCTTGGAGGGAGGGAGCAGGAGGAAGCAGTTCCTTCCTCCCCTCCCCCACACCCCAACCAGTCCTTTTCTCATCAAAGCCTTCTTTATTTCCTCAGCAAGTGAAATCTATTGAGCGTTTCCTCCGGCGTCTGGAGTTCCATGTCAGCAAGGTAAAAGTGGCGGCAGAGGGACGTAGAACCATGATGGAGATCGGTAGGGGGAAGCAAGGGAAAAATTGAGATATTAAGATGCTAGGGCTGCTGCTTTTCCCCTGGGTGGAAGGGACAGCCTTTGGAGGTTCTCAGATTACAGAACCAACGATGACGAGGTTGCTTGGTTCTCTGGAGCTGATGCTTGGATGCTTCTCACTCATCTCCGCCCGCCTCTGACCCTTCTTGGTCCTCTCCTCCAGATTGATGAGCTATATGATGCATACTGCATCCAGCGGCGGTTACGGGATGGAGCGCACAACATGGTTCGGGCGTATACGTCGGGGACTCCTGGGAGTCGTGAGGCCAGGGACAGTCTGGCTGAGGCTACTCGTGGGCACAGAGAATACACTGAGGTGAGGCTGACTGGCATCTCAAGAACTAAGGAGAGGGGTGGGGTGAAGCTCCTTTGTAAGACTTTTGAGGAGGCTTGAGAGGGGATGATGCTTCCTGATCCTCTCTCTTTTCCTGTCCCCAGAGCATGTGTTTACTGGAAAGTGAACTTGAAGGACAATTAGGTGAATTCCACCTCAAAATGAAAGGTGTGTATAAATGGCGAGGAAGGTGACATCCTCGCTTAGGGAAAAGATGGGACACAGGGAGCCCCAAAAGAGGGAGGGAAACTCGAAAGCTCTCAGACTCTCTCTCTCTCGTTCTCTTTTCAGGGCTAGCTGGTTTTGCCCGGCTGTGTGTTGGAGACCAGTATGAGGTACAGTGGAGACAGTGAATGGGGAGGAAGGTATTGGGAAGGAAGTTGTTTTGACCTGAAGATCACCTCTTGTCTCACAGGGGGAGTGACTCACAGGTCGCCATCCTCGTCTCTGGTAGTCACTATCATTTCTCTGTCAGGCGGTGGGTTGAGGGTGGAGCTGCTCATTGTCCCTCTCCCTCAGATCTATATGAAATATGGGCGTCAGCGCTGGAAGCTACGCGGACGAATCGAGAGCAGTGGGAAACAGGTTTGGGACAGCGAGGACATGGTCTTCCTGCCACTGCTCACAGAATTCCTCTCCATCAAGGTGATTACAGTGCCTTTCTCCCCGGGGCCCCAGCCCTCTCCATCCCCAACCACAATCCTTCTGGTAGACACAAGTTCTCCTCAATGGCTCTCCCCACTGGTACTGGCTCAACCTCCCCCTGGCCTACCCCACAGGTCACGGAACTAAAGAGCTTGGCGAACCACGTAGTTGTGGGCAGTGTCTCTTGTGAGACCAAAGATCTGTTTGCTGCTCTCCCTCAAGTTGTGGCTGTGGATATTAATGACCTGGGCACCATCAAGCTCAGCCTTGAGGTCACTTGGAGGTTAGTGCCTGGGAGGGGGCTGCCATATGACAAAGGAAGAGAAGTGGCCTGTTGTCAGATGGGGGAGAGGACAGTCGTTCTTGTCTCTGGCAACACCCTGACTCTCCCTCCAGCCCCTTTGACAAGGATGACCAACCTTCAGCAGCTTCCACAGTCACCAAGACCTCCACTGTCAGCAAACGCTTTTCTACCTACAGTCAGAGTCCTCCAGATACCCCTTCACTTCGGGAACAGGCTTTCTATGTGAGTGTTCATTAACCTCCCCTTCTGATTAGGCCCCACCAACTCCCTCCCAAGTATCTCCCAAGGAATGGCCCATTGTGCAAAATCGCTCAGCCCCTCAGACCAGGCTGTCCACGTGACTGTCTTTGGTGGGGGTACCACCTCAAGACCCTAAGCGTCTTGTCCCCTTTTCTCCTTTGACCCAACCCTAGTCAGTAGTCTGAAGGAATGGTGTGACACTCCATGGATGAACTGGGACTCTGATTTGGTCGTGTCTCATCTCTTCCTCACACGCCTCTCTCCCCTGCTTCTCTCTGCCAGAACATGCTCCGTCGTCAGGAAGAGCTAGAGAACGGAACGGCTTGGTCCCTATCCTCAGAGTCCTCAGATGACTCTTCTAGCCCCCAGCTCTCAGGGGCCGCCCGCCTCACCCCACCCTCTCGGCCCCTCGTGCAACAACCCGAGGCTCCTCCAATCCATATTGCCTTCTCTCGGCCAGAGATTCCCCATCCCTCAGGCGAGGGCCTGGAGGAGGAGGGGGCCCAACCCCCAGTCTTGGCCAATGGGCACATCCCCTACAGCCGAACTCTGAGCCATATCAGCGAGGCGAGCGTGGATGCTGCGTTGGCAGAGGCTACCAATGAATCTGTGGCCTCAGAGAGCCGTGTCCAGGGCCTCACCTCTGTACATCCAGACTCTACTGATGCTACCCCATTCCCTGCCCCAGAGGCACATCCAGACCCCTTAAACTCAAGCCCCAGCCTCTCTTGTTTAGACCCGACCACTCTGCATGAAAGCCTTACCCCTTCACCCTCAGAACCAGTCACTTTAAATCTGACCTCCTTTCCCTCACATCCAAGACCATCTGAGTCTGATTTTCCCCATCTAGACCTCATCCCCTCCTACCCAGATCCCGTCTCCCCTTGCCCAGACTCCATCCCCTCCCACCCAGAGCCTGACCCCCTGCACTCCGACCACAGCTCTGTCCATCCAGACTCTTCCCTCTCACACTCAGACCTTGCCCCTATGTTACCAGTCACCAGCCCCGAACCCATAAACCCCATTTCTCCTTCCCCGGCCCCAACCCTGTTGCACTCAGACCCTGTACCCCCACACTCAGATTCACCTTACCCCCATTCACACCCTGCCTCATCACACACAGATCCCACACCCACACAGTTACCCTTCACAGACCATGCCCCCAGTCCCCCCATGGTGCCCGAGGTTCCAGTCCAAGGGGCAGCTGGTATTCCCCTAATGGAGGCCAAAGTTCCTCCCCAGAAGGAGCTGCTGGAACAGGGAGCAGGGCCAAGGGACACAGGGCTGGAGGAAGCCCTGGGGGCCTTGAGCTCTGCCCTGGATGACTATCGGGGCCAGTTTCCAGAACTTCAAGGACTGGAGCAGGAGGTGACTCGGCTTGAGAGTCTACTTATGGTGAGGGAGAATGGACATGGAGAAGAGAGGGAGGGGGAAAAGAAGGAAGGAATGATCCCTCACCTTCTTCTCTACTCTGTCTGTAGCAGAGACAAGGCATGTCCCGAAGCCGGGCATCCAGCCTCAGCCTCACTGTGGAGCATGCACTGGAGAGTTTTAGCTTCCTCAATGATGATGAGGAGGAGGATGATGGGCCTGAGGACAGGTGAAGGGGCTGGGGTACAGGTGAGGGAGGGACCATTGAGAAAGAGTAAAAGTGGAGGGGAAGCTGAGGGGAAGACAGTTAGGAGTTACCGGGAAGGGGACCTGTAGCTAATCTTCATCTCCGGCTCTCCCCCATCCCTCCTGCTGCCACCGTGTCTCCGTCTGCCCCCAATTGCCCCTTCCAGGGGCTCTCAGTGTCGTTCTCCCCCCCCACCTTCAAGAGTCTTCAGAACACCCTCTCCCAGCATCCCAATCTGTCTACCTCTAGTTCTGCCTCTCTCCCTCAGTCTCATTTTGGACCTGCTCTCTGGACATGCCCCCCCATCATCTCACTCACCCATGGCTGGAAACTGGTCTCGTCATCATCTCTCCCCTTCGGCCCTCACACTCTCTGCCCAGCATAGGCGGAGACTTTGGTCCCTTGATGTCTTCCCTCGGAGCAGCTTTCGTACCATCCACCTCAGTGACCAAGCTTTGTCCCTCCTCCCCTCACCACTGCTCCAGCCCAAGGCCTCAGCATCACTGACCTCCCGCCAGAGCCCCTATCCCTTCTTTTGGTGCTCTGTCCGGTCACTTCGTCGACGGCCTTCCCATCTCCAACCTAGAGACCTCTCTTCCCAGTACTCAAAATGCCAGCACCAGTCTTCTCCATTTCCTGTCTGCCCTCCCTGAGACCCATCCCACCCTGCTCAAATACACTCCCATCACTCCAAGCCACACTGGCCCCTGCCCAAAGGCCCCCACATGCGGGAAGTCCAGTTATCGGAGCCATGTATGTGTGTGTGAAGTCATTCTCCAGTTGTCCATCTGTTTGTTGTTCTCCCCCATCCATCCAACCTGTCTGTATCTAGAGGTGGGAGGGGGTGCTGAGGATGGGTATACATCTCAATAAATGTACACTGGAGACAATGATGGTGATACTCTGCCTCTGATGGTCTGGACAGCAGGTGCTCACTACTCAGGTCTCTCCTGCAGGATGTTGAGCAGCCCAGGGCCTGGGTCTGAGGCTGGAGTTAGCGGTGTGTCTGAGGATGCCCTGGACTCCTCTACACCTGGCCCCCTCAGCACTGGCTGCCCTGCCCTGGACACAGCCCTGGTCTTACACCTTCAGCACTGTGGCCACCTCTTGCTGGTGAGGCCAGCAGCCCTCCCCCCAATACATTAACCCATTACTGGCCCCAAGAGTCTAGCATGCTAGAACCTTTAGTCTCCATTGCCCACTTGTAACCTCCCATGAACACACCTGCCCTTTGCATGCTGGGAGTTGCAATCCTTGGGTTCCACACCATATTTCTAGGCCCTGTGCTACCCGCCATCCCCAACCCTGGACAGGGGCCGAGTAGAACCCCTCCTACACCCTGTGTCTGAGGTGGCCCTGGCTGGTCTCTGCTTTTTAGAAACTAGGCACTTTTGGGCCCCTACGATGCCAAGAAGCATCAGCATTGGAGCGGCTGCTTCGGGAGGCCCTGGTGCTGGAGGTGGTGTGCCAACTTTGTGGGGGGCAAGTGGGCAAGGCCACCTCTGCTCAGGAAGGTAAAGGCACCCATTCCCTTCTACCCTGGAGCAAAACTTAGAAATCTGCCTCCATCCTCTTTCTCCAGAATTCTGCCTTTCTTCTCTCTCCTCCCCTCCCCTCCCCAAGAGACCTGCCCCCACTCTCCACCCAGTTTGACAAGCCCTCCACTGACCCACCCACTGCTGCCCCTCATCGACCCCCCTCATCCCACTGACTGCTTCCCTCCAACCCCACCCCCACCCCCCAGTGCTGCAGTTCTCTGTTCCCCGGCCGGGCTTCCTGCCTTTCTGGAACCTGTGCACCGAGGGAGGTGATCTCTTGGTTTGTCCCGTGGAGCGCATCCTCTTCACCTTCTGCAGCCAGTACGGAGCCCGCCTCTCACTGCGCCAGCCAGGCCTGGCTGAGGCTGGTGAGTGAGAATCCCTGTCTCCCCCAAGTCTTGGCCAAGCCCTCTCACAACCAACTCATAAATATTTACTTAACATGTACTGTGTTCAAGGTGAAAAATAAACCGCAACCCACAAAAATGTATGGCATACTGCCCGCCCTCAAAGAGTGCAGGTGGAAACAGCATAGCATGTCAGGTGAAAAAAGATTTGGAACTGGAAGGAACAAAAGAGGCCACCTTTTCCAGCTTCCTCGTTTTATTAGAGGATCAAACTCAGACCTCGAGAGGCCTTGTGACTTGCCGAGTTCACCCAGGTAGTGGGTAACAGATCCAGGACTCAAGCCCAAGTCTCCTGACTACAAATCCCAGAGTTCTTGCTGTCACTGGGCACCTTACACATTCAGAAGCGGGGTAGAGAGAGTAAGCGCTACCAGAGCTCAGAGAAGGGATCAGGCACTCCGGGACAGGTCAAGTCAGGAAAGATTTCCTGAACGAGATGGACTCTGCGACACAGAGCGGGCAGATGAGGCACACTTTCACCCAGACACTCCTACGGGATGGAGAGGCACATCCCTCACGAGTACACCCCCCACTCGTATCTCCTTTCCCAGTGTGTGTGAAGCTCCTAGAGGATGCCATGGGACAGAGGCTGCCCAGGAGGCCTCGATCAGGCCCCGGGGAACAGCTCACAATCTTCCAGTTCTGGAGCCACATTGAGGCCTTGAACAGTCCCTCCATGGAGGCTTATGTCACTGAGACGGCCGAAGAGGGTGAGTTGTCATTCCTTGGGCCCAGAGAGAGAGAGAGAGAGAGAAAGCACACGCATGCACACACACTACATCCCTGTTGTATCACTGGAATGATTGGTGGCTGGGCCCATACTGGTGGCTTCCTCTCTTCCCTTCACAGTTGTGATGGGGTGGGGGCAGGGAACAGATCCTTTTGTCAACATCATTCTAGCCTACCTCTCCTTTCCTTCCCTGCCCTTCCCACCTTTCAGTGTTGCTCGTGAAGAACTTGAATTCAGATGACCAAGCCGTGGTGCTCCGGGCACTGAGACTGGCCCCTGAGGGGCGGCTCCACCGGGATGGGCTCCGAGCCCTCAGCTCCCTTCTCATCCATGGTAACAGCAAAGTGATGGCTGCTGTCACCACCCAGCTTCGAAGTTTAGCCCTGGGCTCGGACTTCCGGAAGAAGGTCAGGGACAGACCGAAGGGCCTGGGCTTAACACAGTGGGCGCAGTGGCTCAATCTGCCCTTTCTCTCTGTACTCCAGGCCCTGCTTTGTTTTTTGGAACAACTCGAGGATGAGGATATACAGACACGGGTGGCAGGGTGCGTGGCTCTGGGCTGTCTCAAGGTAACGTCCCTCCAGACTTCCTGCTCTGCCCCTCCAAAGTCCCCACGCTGTACTGATCACTCTACTCCTCTGTGACCATTCCACTGCCCCCTTTCTAGGTTTCCACTCCCTGAGCACTTGTCCTTTCCCTATTGCTTTGATCACATTTTGGAATGCTTACTTACCATTGACCTCTGTCCTCAGAAGTGGAACCTACCTGGGTCCTATTCCCATGAATGTTTCAGCTTTTTTCACTGTTCGTGCTTTGTCCTTTCTCCAACCAGGCTCCAGAGGGCATTGAACCACTGGTGTATCTGTGCCAAACAGACAAGGAGGCTGTGAGGGAGGCTGCCCGGCAGAGCCTCCTGCAGTGTGGTGAGTGTGTTATGGTTCTGAGCTCTTCTTCATAACCAGGTCCGGGAGGCAGAGATGGGTGGAAGGGAGGTGGTTACACGAGGCACGTGGAAAGGAAAGGCAAACCTGGAAGGGGAAGAACTGCCGGGTGAGAGGCAATCGCCTGACCTTGACCCACTGTGCCCCTTTCTAGGGGAGGACGGGCAGTCGGCTCACCGACGGCTGGAAGAGTCTTTGGAAGCTCTGCCCCGGATCTTTGGGCCAGGAAGCATGGCCAGCACTGCATTCTGAGCTCCCTATCTGCTCTCTGTCTCGGGAACACAGGGGACTTGGGAGTCACTGCCTCTTCCCTTGAGCCCCATCCCTACCACCACCTTTCAGGGCTGGCCCTGCCCTGGAATCCCCTAACCTGATGGGCCCAACTGACATTGGTAGGGGTAGGCTGGGTGTCAGGACCCAGGTTCCAGGGTTCCCTCCCATCCTACAGATTCCTATAAATAGAAATCTCTTTAATATATTCTTCTGCTACCCCCAGCAGAGACCACCACCTGCAGTCAAGTGCCTCCCCAGCCTCCATCAGGCTTCCCTCACCGCACTGGTGTCTGGGATCTCCTTCTAATCCCTGGTCACCCTGCCTCTCCCTTTCATGTCTGATTTTGTATTTTATTTACAGAGTTTTGCAGAAAATAAAAGGCAAAATCTCTTTCCTATGCTGAGCAGCCTTGTCACCATCATTGTGGAGTACCCTGTCTCGCTCATCCTCCAACTCTAAACTCATCAAGGGAGAGAAGAGACTTGGAGAATCTGTCTTTTCCTTCAGTCATACTGTTGTCACTATTTCACTGGGGACCCATGCATGCATTTCTGCCTATGCAGAAGTGTGTTAATACAGGCAGAAGGGTGTGTACCTGATAAAAGCTCACAGTAACATTTACAAAGCATTACACACACACACACACACACACACCCTTTAAGGTAGGTATTGCATCCACATTTTGCAAATGGGAAAACTGAGGCTCAGAGACTAATTTGCCCAAGATCACACAGCTAGTGATTGTCAGAGGAGGAACTTGAACCCAGATCTTAGGACCCAGCAAAGATCATCTTATCCAATCTTGTCTGACCAGGACTCCTTTGACTCCACATCCAGGGGTGCTTCCTCTAGAACTTGATGCCTCCAGAAGTATAATGTGCTAACAAGTAGTCACGAAATAATTGTATAAACAGGCATGGAGATCTCAGCTCTCCTCCTTCCCCTAGCCAAGCAGCTAGTGGGAAGGGTGGTCATAAACAATGGGTCTTTAATTTTGTTTGCAATTTGTCTCTGAACTTGTTTGGAGACCAGGCCTGAGCCTCCAGATCTCTTAGAGTGGCCAGTGCCAGGAGCTCAGGACCCTGGACAAGGCTGGATCCCAGGAGTCTGGAGGACTCTTGAGAGGATTGGTGGAGGTGGGGGTGGGAGGGAAGAGGCAAGGTAGGGACTAAAGGATAAAGGAGAGCCTCAAGAAACCAAAGTCTTGAAAAGGAAAAAGAAAAAACCAAGCTGAAGGAGGTCTGGGTGCTGAAGAAGGTAAGGGCAGATTTAACTGGTTCGAAGAGCTGGATCTCCTCCAGGGGGCACCAAAGTCTGCGTCTGAGCTAGGCAGAGATGAGAAGGGAGACCTTAGTGCCAGAGGAGGGCCTGGCAGCCGGGGGATGATCAGGTGAGAAGGGCCTGAGCCTAAGAGTCTCATTAGGATTTCCCTTCTCACTAAGAATAGGAGCTGTGCAAATGAGGGGACTGATAGGGAGAGTGGGGGTAGCCAAAGATCAGGACTATGGGAAGACGGATATAAGAGAAATCTGTAGAGTGGAAACAAACTATTTCAAGTCATAGGACCTGGGTTCGAATCCTGCCTTTGGTAGTTAC
The DNA here is from genome assembly GCA_028646595.1 of Phalanger gymnotis. Taxonomy (NCBI): domain Eukaryota; kingdom Metazoa; phylum Chordata; class Mammalia; order Diprotodontia; family Phalangeridae; genus Phalanger; species Phalanger gymnotis. The sequence continues at coordinate 352,082,973 of CM053625.1, read as the reverse complement.
TCTACTCTGAGACATTAGGTAACTACTGATATCTGTTCCAGCCTCAGTTTCCATCACGAGAGGACCAAAGGACTGAGGGAGTCAGAGAAGTGGGGGGAAGGGAAACAGTAGAGAACCAAAGGCTAGGGATGGTGGCCCACCAATATAATTCCCCCCATCCCAAGAGCAGAAGGACCCAAGTCTGCTAGGGAGAAACAGACAGGCCCAGTTTGATCCTCTTTACCAATTAGTTTTGAAGTCAGGCTCCAGGCAGGGGCAAGATAGGGAGCATCAACCTCAAGAAAGATTTTTTTGAATAAAAAGTGATAACTTAAAGCTGGATTCTCATAGAGGCAGGGAGGAATGGAGCTGTTCCTTTTCAGTTCCTATGAAGAACCTCGAGCTATGGTGTTACTGAAGTTCCACCTGAGTGGCAGCCCAGGTACTGATTTATCTGGAGCTGCTAGCTCTAGGTCCTGTGGAAGCCCCGACAGGGTTACAAAGGGAGGTGTGGGGAAGGATGGCCCCGTAATGGGAATGTGAAGGTGAGAGCTCCTTAGAGACCTTGAGTTACAGAAACTGGGGTAGAGGGAATGTAGCTGAGGCTACAGAGACAGGGGAGAAGGGGAATGTGCCAATTCAACAATCCAGCAGCACTTAGGAAGGCCTGGGAAATAGCCCAGTAAGCCCTCATACCTTAGACCTCAAACCAAAATGCCTCCTACCTTTTCCCAAACCATTGCACATCTTATTCACTTCTGTGTTTGTCTTAGGTGTACCCCATCTGTCATGTGGAAAGAACGAAGTCATTTGGGGGGGGGGGTCCCTGACATACTCTACCCAGTGCATTCTATTCTCTCTTCCTTTCCGTGTCATTACAAGATATCCTCTCCCCTGCCTTTACAATGAAGGAAACTGGCTGAAAAATCTGTACATACTAATAGCAAATATACACATGCATACTGTGTTTCTAGGTCTGTGTGTACACTATAAATGACTTGTTTCCAGAGTTAACACCCTTTCTACTCATCATCATGGTAACCTCTTTGTGTGATAATGACCCTCATGGGGACCCCTCCAGTACATACTGATCCTCTCCACCCCCAAAAGAATTGTGGTGGATAAGTTGGAGGGAGTGGGGTCGGGGGGTGGGGGGAGGAGGGGGAGGCTGGCTTTGGCCCTAACCACCTGCTGGGGAAGTTGAATAGAGTAATAAGGCAACAGGAACCTTCACAGGAAGCACCTGTTGTCAGGATGCAAGAGTGGTCCCTGGGCTCAACGAGTCTAGCTGAGGCAGGGAAATGAGGGCACAGGGGAGTCAACATGAAGTCTGTGGTGGGTGGGACATTCAGGTTTTTAGCCAATACCTATGAAGAGTCTTCTCTCATTAGGCCTCTCAATGTCCATGGAAAGTGTATGTGTGTATAACTGAGCAGGCTAGTGGGGATGGACTGGGGAAGGGGTGGAGGAAGGTAGAAAAAAGTAGATGTGGGCAATGGCAAGAAGCACCTCAAAAGAATAATGAACATTTAAAACCATGATAGTATGAAGTGCAACCTCCCAAGAAACTACTCGGGATAGAAACAAACTATATATTGAGAGACCACCAGACTGGACCTGCTGGCCCAAGATTGGGGCTTGTCTCTCAGTCCAGAAATTCCTAGCAAGGGGACCAAGGAATCTGGGATCAGTGGAAGTATCAGCCAAAAAACCTTCTATCTTGGGGTACTAGATAGAATTGAAATCAAATAGTGGGGAACACTAAAGGGGAGGGGATAGGAAACAGGAGGGAGAAGGGACCATTTCTGATTGCTCTAGCATACCAATTCAAACTTAAGGCATCAGTCTTGGTATAAGCCAGAACTCTTCCTGGGAATTCCAGCTCCCAAAATCTCCAAAGAGAAATACCTGGGGTGGGGCAAGACTGTGCAATCCTCCCCCTCACCAGAGGATCTTGGCAAAGCACAGGAAACCTAGGAAAGGCAGTCACTGAAGTGGCATGAGGGGTAGAGGTAGGGAAGAGGGTAAAAGTTAAGAAAAGATAATCGGATTTAAAGTAGAGGACCTAGATTCAAATCTTGCCTCTGCTGATTGCCACCTTGTGACTTTGGGCAAGTCACTTACCTAATGTGTAAAATGGCAGAGGCGAAGTAGATGCTGGACTAGACAATTTCTGAGGTCTCCTACAGTTCAAAATTCATAGTAATAATAACCAGCATTTGTATAGATTTAAGGTTTGCAAAATACTTCATAAACATTGTTACATTTGATTCTCACAACCCTGGGAGGAAGGTGCTATTATCATCATCAGATGAGGAAACTGAGGCAGGCAGAGGTTAAGTTTCTTTCCCAGGGTCACACAGCTAGTCAGTGTCAACCTGGATTTGAACTCTGCCTGCCCCAACCTCCTAGCTGCCCAAAAATGCTAATGGAGGAACCAGGATGGAGTTGGGGCAAAGAGGGTTAGAAGTAGGTCTGAGCAGTTAGGAGCAAGGGTAGTTGGGAACAAGAAAAAGTTAGACTTTATTTATATATATGTGGGAGGAAGAAGCACAGCAGGGGTATATGTAAATGAGCACTGGCAATGAGGCATGAGAGAATAATAAACTCAGGAGTGCAGTGAATTCAATAATCTGTGCTAAAACATGAATAGAGGGAATAATCCCAAAGCATACAAAATGTCTCATTCCCCATAGGGGACGGGGCTGCCCTGAGCACAGCGGGCCTTAGGGTAACACAGGCACTGAGAGCTCTGGACTGCAGATCCACCTTCCTGTACCCCTAGGCTTAAGGGAATTTTTTCTGCCTCAGTGCAATATAACCCTAGAAATAGAGTCCATATTTCTATAAACAGTAGGTCAGTAAGGTTTTGTTATCAATAAGGTTGTTGAGAGAGTCAAATGAGATAACCAATGTGAAAGGCTTAGCACAGTGCCTGGCACACAAGTGCTATATAAATTTTAGCCATTATTAGTGGTTGTTAAGTGAACATTTTTTTTCTTTTTCAAAAGTTTTACTGTATTTCTTTATATTACTAAGAAATACAGTTTCCAAAGATCCCAACAGATCCCTCCCTTGTAACAAATAAGTACAGTCGAGTAAAATAAATCAAGACATTGACCACCTCTAAAAACGTAAGCCTTGCTCTGCACATATGGTTCATCACTTCTATGCTGACAGGCCACAGGCATGCCTCCCCATGTGGCTCTGAGGTCACAACTGGCCACTGGCCAGAGTCCTGAAGGCTAATAAAATGTTCTTTCCAGCCTCTCACCTGCCTTTCCTGCATTGCCCTGTGAGGGGTCCCACCAGAGAATTCCTGCTCATCCTCTCACCCTCAGCTCCACCCTAGCACCTGAAATCAGGTATCAAATCAAGTTCCAGTCAATCATCTAGTAAGATTGGTGACATTTAAGCCAAAAGAACCCGGATGAAAAATGTGACCCACTGTTTTAATGTGTCCCCACCACAGCAGACTAATCAAGGGGACAGTCCACCCAGAATCTCTTGAGAGAAAAGCCAATTCGTGCCCAGAAAGGAAAGATACAGAACGCCCTTTCTTTTTTCCCAACAAAACTCATAAAGAGGAATCACGTAGGTAGTTCTTATGGTGCCTGATGTCAGCACGGTAAATGAAAGACTGGGCTGTTGGTCCAATGAGTTCGCCATTTCCACACCCAGCTATATCAATCAATCAACAGGCATTTATTAAACACTTATTATATGACAAGCACACTGTGCTATGCACTAACAATACAAAGAATAAAAAAAAAAGTCTCTCCCCTCCAAAGGCACTCACAGCTTAATGGCAACAACATCTACACACATATGAGATACAGATTATATGGAAGATGATCTCAGAGGAGAGGGACTGAGCAGCTGGGAGAACCAGAAAGGCCTCCTTTGAAGGAAGCTAGGAGGTGCAGGTAAAGAGGGAGAAACAAGGTCCTGGAACAGCAGCTCTAGACCCTGGAAGTGCAATGCATAGAGTGCTGGGCCTGGAGTCAGGAAGACAGACCTGAGCTGGAATGTGGCCTCAAATCACTTACTAGTGTGTGACCCTGGGCAAGTCACTTTACCCTGTTTACCTCAGTTTCCTCATCTGTTACATAAGGAGACAGGCAAACCACTCCAGGATTTTGGCCAAGAAGACCCCAAATAGGGTCACTAAATAAATGCAACGAACAGCAATTTACCCACCTAGGACAGAGGGTGGGGTCAGGAAGGGCTCCAAATACCTGTGACAGTTGGAAAAACAGCTAGGTAAGTCATCTCAAGCCTCAAAATGGACAGAAACTATAAACCTTTTAGGAATCAAATAATGATAATAACGCCTAACATGTAAGCAGCACTTAACTATGTGCCAGGCACTGTGCTGAATGCTTTGTAATTACTATCTCACTTGATCCTCACAATCCTAGGAGCTGCTCTTTTAGGACCTAGTCTCACCACCCCTGGAGGAGCGAAAGGGAGAGTAGATAGATAGGGACCATCTGCCTTTTTTTTTTTTTTTTTGCTGTCTGTGCTTTCAAATCAGTCATCAGATATGTTTCTTAATGCCTATAATGCACAGCACCATACTAGGCACTCTGGGGGTGTGAAGGAGGAATCTTTTCATGCTTTGCCATATTATTATCCCCATTTTACAGATGAAACTGAGGAAGAGGGAAAGGGTCACCTAGCTGGTGTCTATATCTGGATTTGAACCCGGGTCTTAGTGACTCCCAGCCCAGCTCAATACACTGGGTATGCAAAGTGCCTTGTAAAAGACAAAGTAAATGTCAACCATTAGAAATGTAAATTAACCCATCAGTGGCCTAGGAATGACGGTTGCATTTTGCAAGATCCATGGTTAAAAAAGAGAAATGATTGGTCTGACATATTAACTCAGAAACAAGCCTGAGTCCTCCAAGTCCTCACAGTTTGCTTGGGTCTGTTTGACACAGAAAAAAGTGAGTAAAGCAAGGAAGCAAGCCCATCACTGTTAAGGAAGCCTTGTTGATCAGGGGACCTTCTGTCATGGACCCTCTCAAGACAATTGGGTTATTTCTAGGAAGAAGCCACTGCCAGAGAAGAACATGGATATGGGGTCATTTCAGAAGAACATCTGCCTGAGGGGCAAATAATGCCTAAAGGAGGGTGAATGGAAACCTTAGTGGGTCAGTCAATGCATGGGGTACAGGACTGAAGAAAATAAGTGTGGGGACCAACACCAGGAGAGGCACTGTCACCAGGCAGAGAAGAGCGACTGGGCATCAGGAGCCTGGCATTCAGCTTTTAGTTCTGTCACTCACCGTGCAACTGGACAAGTCACTAACTCTCTTGATGCCTCAAAATTCCCTCTCCTGTAAATGGCACGGGGCTAGATGATTTCCAATACCCTTTCTGACATTTTATTTAGTCTTAAATACTATAATTTGGTATTGATATGGGACAGGCCAACAGAGAGCAGCCAGTCAGTCATAAGATCACCATGACCTCCTCCCTAGCCAAACCAGAGGATCAACAGCCGGAAGAGACCTTGAAGATGTAGTACAATCCCTCCACTCTGTAGATGAAGAGGAGGATCCAAAAGCTTTATTTCAGTCCTTGCCCTATTTATCCTTTTGGACATTCTAGAAGTGACCTACTTCTTCAAACTCTGTCCTCCCTTGGTTTCTGTGACACTGCACCATCCTGGTCCTCTTTCTGCCTCCCAACTGCCTGGAAGAGACTGTTGGTCTCACATCAGAAGACCAGTTCAAGTCCTGGCTCTGACATCTATCAGCTATGGGCTGTTTCAACTGTGGGCAACTGATTTAACCTACCAATGCCTCCATTTCCTCATCTATAGAATAAAGAAAATTACACTTAACTATCTTGAAAGGTTGTAAGGAGATGTGTAAACCTGATAACTCAATCTAAATATTATCATTATTACTTTTATATTTTCATGCTCATTCGCTGGGTACTCTTACTCAATAATAGTAATAATAAGTAATAGTAATAGTAAATAGTAAGTTCTTCTCTCCACTCATTTCTAAAGAATTTCATCAACTTCTCATGGCTTTGTGTGCCATCTTTTCAATGCCTCACAATCCTATATTTCCAGCCCTTCCATTCTGCTTTTCAAACTACTCTGATAATGTCCTCTTATTTTTTGATGTTTTCAAAACTTTCCTCATTATCTTCTTCCCAAAATGGGCTATCAAGTTACCATTCTATAGCTCTTCCTTTCCCCAATTAAGCCACTAGAGTCACCAACACTTCTTGCCTCTATTTAAAAAAAAATTAATTCAATTATTTTATTTTCAGATATGACTTCTCTCCCTCCCCCTATTGAAGAGGCAAGAAAAACCAAATCCACATGTATGGTCAAGCAAAAAAAAATCTCCATTAGCCCTATTTTCTAAAATGCCACAATTTGAATTGAGTCTATCACCTCTCTATCTGGAAGTAAATAGCAGGTTCCATCAGGAATCCTCTAGGATTGTGATTGGTCACTGTGTTGATCAGAGTTCTGAGGTCTTTCAAAGTTGCTTATCTTTCTAATGTTGTTAATGTATGGTTCTGCCTACTTCAGTTAAAATCAGTTTATATGAATCTTCTCAGGTTTTTCTAGAACCATCCCCTTCATCATTTTTCTGATACATTTTAATTCCATTAAATATTCCCCAATTACATGTAAAAATTTTTAATATTCATTTTCAAAAATTGAGTTACAAATTTTTTGCTTCCTTCCTACCTCTCTCCCCTCCTTGAGATGGCAAGCAATTTCATATCAGTTATACATGTGAAGTTATACAAAACATCTCTATCAGCCATACTGCAAAATAGAGACAAAAAATAAAGTAAAAAAAAAAAGAGTATGTTCAATCTTGGCTCAGAGTCTATCAGTTCTTTTTCTGGAGGTGGATAGCATTTTTCATCACGTGTCCTCTGGAATTGTCTTGCATCATCATCTTGATCAAAGTGGCTGAGTCTTTCACAATTAATCATCCTTATAATACTGCTATTGTTGTGTACAATGTTCTCCTGGCTTTGACCACTTCACTTTACTTGAGTTTATGTTTCCAAGTTTTTCTGAAACCATCCTGTTCATTTCTTATACCACAATACTATTCCATGGTATTCATTTACCATAACTTGTTCAGTTATTCCCCAATTGATGCGCACTCCCTCAATTTCCAATTCTTTGCCACCACAAAAAGAGCTGCTATGAATACTTGTATATATGTTGTCTATGCTTGCCTCTGGCTAAAATTTAAAATTATTTTATTTTCAGATCTGACTTATTTCTTTGATCTCTTTGGGCTATAGATCTACTAGTGGTATTGCAGGGGGAAGGGGTATGTACTGTTCAAAAGTTTGGGGGGCATAATTCCAAATGTCTTTTCAGAATGGCTAGACCAGTTCACTGCTCCATTAATAGTGCATCGATATGTCTGTTTTCCCATAGTCTTATCAGTATTTGTCATTTCCATTTTTTGGTCAACTCTACCAATATGATGGTTGTAAGATGGTATTTCGGAGTTGTTTTAATTTGCATTTCCCAATTAGTGATTTAGGACATTTTTAAAAATATGCTATTGAAAGCTTAGATTTCTTCTATGGATAAAAGAAAAGTTTATAGCCAAGCATGATATAGAGGAGATCACAGGAAGTAAAATGGATAATTTTCATTAGATGAGATTTAAAAGGTTTTGCACAAACAAAACCAATGTGGCCAAAATTAGAAGGAAAGCAAGAAACTGGGGAGGGGGGATTTTTTAATAGCAAGTTTCTCTGATAAGGCCTCATTTCTCAACTACATAGGGAACAGAGCCAAATTTATAAAAATAAGAGCCATTCTCCAATAAATGACCAAAGGAACAGGCAATTTTCAGAAGAAACCTAGGCTATCAATAGTCACATGAAAAAAATGCTCAAATCACTACTAGAGAAATGCAAATTAAAACAATTCTGAGGTACCGCCTCATACTTACCAGATTGTCTAACATGACAGAAAAGGAAAATGATCAATACTGGAGGGGATATGGAAAAATAAGGACACTAAAGCACTGTTGGTGGAATTGTGAACTGGCATGACTATTCTGGAGAACAATTTGGAACTATGCCCAAAAGGCTATAATACTGTGCATACCTTTGACCAACAATACCACTGCTAAGTCTGTGTCCTAAGGGTAAATCAAAGAAAAGAGGAAAGGATACTTTTTGTGGTGACAAAGAATTGGAAATTAAGGAGATGCTCATCAATTGGGGAATGACTGAAAAAATTGTGGTTTAGGATTGTGATGGAATTCTTTTGTGATGAAATGACAATAGGATGGGTTTCAGAAAAACCTGGGAAGACTCATATGAACTGATGTAGAGTGAAATAAGCAGAACCAGAACATTGTACAAAGTAACAGCAGTACTGTAAGGATGGCTGTGAAAGCCTTGGCTACTCTGATCGGGACAATGATTCCATGGAGCAATTCCAAAGGACCAATGATGAAAAATGCTATCAATCTCCAGAGAGAACTGATGAACTAAGTGCAGACTGAAACATGCCCTTTTTACTTTTTATGCATGTGTGTGTATATGTGTGGAAATGTTTTGCATAACTTCACACGTATAACTGATATGTTGCTTGCTGTCTCAATGGGTAGGGGAGGGGCAGGATAGAATTAGGAATTCAATTTTAAAAAAGTAAAAATGAATTCATTTTTAAAGGAATCACAGATCCAAATTGGAAGGAGAGGCTTGAATTTCTTCTTCTGAAACTATCTGTTCATATCCTTTGATATGGGGAATGGCTTTTATTCTTATCAGTTTATTCTCTATATATTTCTTAGAATCAAGATCTTTATCAGAAAAACTTGCTGCAATGATTCCCCACCACCACCACCAATTTCTTATTTCTCTTCTAATTTTAGATTCATTGGCTTTATTTATACAAAACTTTTCAAAGTTTATTAATCAAAGCTGTCCATCTTACCTCCTGTGCACCTCTACAGCACTTAATTGGTCATAAACTTTACCCCTACCAAGAGGTAATTTCTTCCATGCTCTTCTAATTTGATGTCGCTATGTCTAAATCATGTACATTTTGGGTTTATCTTGGTATATAGTGTCATATTGGCTTATACCTAGTTTCCGTCAGACTCATTTCTAGTTTTCTTAGTAGTTTTTATTGAATAGAGTTCTTGCCCCCAAAGTCAGGATCTTTAGGCTTTTTGCATTTGTATGATGTCTCTCTAATCTGTTCCAAAGATCAACATTTCTATTTCTTGTCCAGTATCAAACTGTTTTAATGATTGTAGCTTTGTAGCATAGTTAAAGATTTGGTACCACTAAGTCCCTTTGATGCCATTTAAAAAGAATTCCCTTGACATTCTTGATCTTTTATTCCTCCACATGAGTTTTACTATTTTCCCCTAACTCTATAAAATCTTTTAGCAGTTTGATTGGTATTGCATTCAATAAGTAAATTAATTTAGGTAGTGCTGTCTTTTATTGGTTTTGCCAACCATGAGCAATTAATATTGTTTTTTTTTTTAAACTGTGTTCATATAGTTCCCAAGTACATCTTGGCATGCAGGCTTCTGAAAGTTTTAAACTATCTCTAGTTCTCTTAAATGGAAGTTTTCTTTCTTCTTGCTGGACTGTATTTGTATTTGTTAGAAATGCTGATGAGTATGAGTTTATTGTATATCCTGCAACTTTGCTTGTTTTAATTTTCAAGTTTGCTTGTTTCAATTAGTTTTTCAGTTGATTCTGTTTTCTAAGTAAACCATCTGCAAAAGTGATTTTCTTTCCCTCTTGCCTATGCTTATTCAATTTTTTTCTTGTCTTACTCTGATAGCATTTCTAGCAATATATTGATTAGTAACGATGAGAATGGATAGCCTTGCTTTACCACGGATTTTATTGGAAAGGCCTCTAGCTTATTTACATTACAATAATGTTGGCTCTTGGTTTGAGATAAATGCAGCATATCTTTTTAAGGAAAGCTCTGCTTATTCCTATACTTTCTAGTGTTTTTAACAGGGATGGGAAAGCTTTTCCTATATTTAATTGTATGATTTTTGTTATTAATATAGTAAACTATGTTTGTAGTTTTCTTAATATCAAACCAATCTTGCATTCCTAGTATAAACCCAGCCTGGTCATAGTATATAATTTTGTGATGTTGCTGGAGTCTCCTTGATAATATTTTAAAATTTCTTAATCAAGATTCATTAGGAATATTGGTCTATAGTTTTCATTCTGTTTTGATTCTTCCTAGTTTCGGTATCAAGATTGCATTTGTGTCATAGAATGATTTTGGTGTAGGACCTTTTATTTTTTTTTAATTTACATACTAAATTAATTAGAATTACTCTAAATGTTTGGTAGAATTTGCTAGTAGGTCCAACTAGTCCTGGGTTTGGGTTTTGTTTTTGGTTTCTTTTTTTCTCCCCCCTAGGAGTTCATTTTTGGCTTGTTCAATTTCTTTTTCTAAAATAGGGTTACTTAAATATTGTATTTACTGCTGTTTATCCAGTCAATTTATATTTTTTGTAAATGTTCTTGTCTCTGTTTCTTACCCACCATTCTTCTTAAGCTTTTGTCGTATGGCTTCTATCCCCAACACTCAGGGTAAATTCTTTCAAGGTCACCAATGATCTTTTTATTGACAAATTCAACAGTCTTTTCTCAATCTTTATCATTCTCGACTTCTGTGCAGCACTTAATGCTGTTAACCACTCCCATCTTCAAAATATTCTCTCTCATTTGGGTTTTTGTGGAATTACTTCACGTTTCTGTCAGTATGAGCCTCATCAGTCTCCTTTACTAGATTCACCATCCTCTGCTCTCTTTATATTCTTTCTCTGTGATCTCAATAGCTGTCATGGATTCAACATTTGTCTCCAGGTAAATAACCTCTAAATCTACAAACCAGTCCCCATCTCTCTGCTGAAATCAAGTCCTGCATCTCTGAAGTCAGGAAGACCTGAATTCAGTCCTTTCACTTACTAGTTGTGTGATGCTGGGCAAGTTACTTAACTGCCATCAACCTCAATTTCTTTAACTGGAAAATAAAGATAGTAACAGCACCTCCTTGGGTTGTTGTGAAGATTTAATGAGATACTTATAAAGCATTTGGCACAGCCCTAACACATGGCAGGTACTCAGTAAATGCCTGTTTTTTTTTTCCTCATACCTCCACCTGGATTCCCCAGAGATTTACCAAAATCACTATGTCCAAGATAGAATTCATTATCTTTCCCCCCAAACCAACCTTCTTCCTAACTTCTCCATTTCTAATGGGGATACCACCATTCTGCTAGTCAGATAGGTCTACAGCTCAGGAGAGGGGTATACTCAACTCTTCACTTTCTCTCACCTCCCATACACAAGCAGTTGCCTAATTTTTATCAATCACATCTCTTTGGTCAGTCAACACAACATGTATTGTGTATCTACTACGTGCCAGACACTATGCTAAGTTCTGGGGACACTAAGAAAAGCAAAAACACTGTCTCTGCCCTCAAGGAGCTCACATGCTGAGGAGACAACACAAACAGTATAAGTAGAATGTAATACCAGAGGAAAGGCTGGGGGAGAACTGGGAAAAGTGCAGGTGAGATTTGAGCTAGGTCTTGAAGGAAACCAGAAAAGTTAAGAATTGGGAGATGAGAAATGAAAGCCTTCCAGGCAAGTTGTGTGTGAGGAAAAGCAATTGGGAGAAGATAGATGTATGTCATAGAATTCATAGAGGGAAGCCAGTGCAAAAAGACTGAAAAATTGAAAGAGTCTAGGTTGTAAAGGGTTTTAAATACAAGAGATTTTACATTTGGTCCTGGAGGTAACTGAAAGTCACTAGAGCTTACTGAGTAGATGAGATAACATGATCAGACCTAAGCCTTAGGAAAATCACTTTGGCTGTGAGTGAAGTATAGAATAGAGTGGGAAGAGACTTGAACGGGGACCAGTTATCAAACTATTTGCAATAGTCCAAAGAAGGGATGAGGGCTATATCATAATGGTGGTGGTAACAGTGATGATGGCGGTTGTATTAATGGAGAGATGTACATGATAGATGTTGATTAGAAATCTCTCACACCCATCCTTTCTCTACACAAACCATAACCACTCCAGTTCAGGCCCTCACCCAAACTCCCATAATAGCTTCATAACTGGTCTCCCTGCATTCAGTTCTTCCCCTCTTCAATCCACCTTTCTTCATACAGCTACCTAAAAAGTTCAGATCAGACCACATCATTATCTGCTCAAGAAGTTTCCATGGCTCCCTATTGCCTTTATATTACAATAGAAACTCCTTTGTTTGGCACTTAAAACCCATCATATTAAGTTCCAGCATATTAGATGATTGATGACATATTCCTCCTCTTCATGTACTCTACACTCTAGCCAAATTTGAATGCTTACCCCTGGCACACAACATTCTATCTCCAGTCTCCAAGATTGGCAATGTAAAGTCAACCAACATTCATGAAATGCCTATCACATGCAGGCACTTGCTAAATGCAGGGGTTACAAATGAAGAAAATAGTCCCTGCTCTCAAGAGCTTTCGATCTAATGGGAGAAAACAACAAAAAGAAACTAAAAAGGAGGGAGAGACAGACAGGGTAGTTAATTTAGAGACATCTCAGAGTAGCTCAGCCCCCTTAGAAGGATGTTCTGAGCTGAGTTCCCTCCTTAAATGGAGGTTTTGGAGTTCATGGCTCTACCCTCCAATCACAGAGTACGGATGAGGTGGAGTCCCAAGGCTGATGGGATCTTGCAGGATGATGTTTTCCCAATGATGAGCTTCCTGAGGAATTGTGGAAAGTCTCAGAAGACCCAAAGTTGTGTGGTGAGAAATGAGGAATGATACCTTATAAGGTGGTTGTAAGACTCAAATGGTAAGTACCATAGGTATCATCATCTTTATTTTTTACCTGAGGAAACTGAAGCAAGGCTCAGAGTACTGCATGACTTGTCTGTGTTCAGCCAGTATTGAGTAACAGTTATGACATATGAACCCAGGACTCTCCTAACACTCATTGCAGTATACACTTGCAGTCCTAAGCTAGACTTTGCCACTAAGTAGCAGTGTGGTCTTAGGTTTTTTTATCCAACGTTTACTAAGTGCCTGCTGTATACAGAGCGCTTCCCCCCTCCATAAAGTTTCGATAGTCAATAGTAAAGACCAGTATTCTCAGTTTACGCCCCTATAAAATGGGAATAATCTGTTCTGCCCACCTTACAGGGATGTTGTAAGGATCAAACAAATTAAGGGGGAAGTTATTTTAGCCTGAGCAGAGGAAAGAGGGAATTAAGTAGAAAATATCAGTGGTCCCAACAGGGCCTTCAAAATGTTCTAGAAAAAAAAAAAGACTGAATTTACCAGCTGTTGCTAGGAGTTTTCTAAATGATTTACAAGGCTTAGATTATTGGGTCTTGATTTCCTCAATACTTCCAACAGACAGCTCTCTCCTATGATAGAATACAAGCTTTTTAGCTGCAAGAACTATTTCATCTATCTCTGTTGCTGGTCCTTAGTATAGCACTTGGTACATAGAAAAGCTTTACTAAGCTTGCTGATTGATGACCACACCCTGCCACCTACTAACACCTAATGCCACTACAATGCAATAGTTTGGTAGACTGTTTTCATTAGAGGCTGTGGTTAAAAAATAGTAATCACCTAGGAGTCAATCTTCACTCAATAATGAGCCTCTCTCAACTGAACTAGGTTATTCTTCAAAACAGTTCAAGGCCTCAACAATCACTTCAGCTCACTAGGACTTGCCAGAGTTAACAATCAACTACAGACATTCTGAGGATCCAAGGTCATTCTTCATGCCTCAATGAGATACCAAAGCAGGATCTCTGAGGACCAGAGCACTTACTGAACTCACAGGATCATAGCTATAAAGTAGGAAGGGCCCTTAGAGGTAATCAAGCCTATCCCCTTCACCTTACAAAGAAATGTTTGAATCACTTTCGATATACAAATCTGGAGACAAACAGAAAGATGAGGCAGTCCCTGCTCTCAACGAGCTCTCGTTCTAATGGGAGGAACTAAATGGCTAGAGTGCTGGCCCTGGAGTCAAGACCCAGTTCAAACTGGGTGACCTTGGGCAACTCACTTAACCTGTTTGCCTCAGTTTCCTCAACCGTAAAATGGGGATACCAGTAGCACCTCCCTCCCAAAGTTGTTGTGAGGATTAAATATTTGTAAAGCGCTTAGTACATGCTTGACACATAATAGGTCAGCACTACACAAATGTTTTGTTTTGTGTCCAACTTTTCATGACTCCATTTGTGGTTTTCTTGGCAAAGCCACTGGAGTGGTTTGCCATTTCCTTCTCAGGCTCATTTTATAGATGAGTAAACTGAGGCAAACAGGGTGAAGTGACTTGCCCATACAGCTAGCCAGTGTCTGAGGCTAGATTTGAACTTAGGATTTCCTAACTCCAGGCCTGGTACTGCACCACCCTAGCTGCCCATGTAAATTATTGTTAGCTATTATTATTATTACAATATATAGGAGGTTTCAAGTCTAAATCAGGTGGAGTCCCATGGTACTTAGGGTAAAGTAGCAAAAGCAGATATTAAAGCCTCTTCTTTGATGTCATTTCCACGGATAAAATGGCATCTATTTCTGATGCTGAATGATTTGACAAAGCCAAGGACTTTGGTAGCAAGAACCTTCTTTTCTGGGTCTTCTGGAGCTGTGGCTACAGCCCCTGCAAATCCTCACCACAAGAGTGGCTTCCCGGGGTTGATGGCTGAGGGCACTGAGCTATTCTCAAGGTTTTTTGACTCAGGGTTCTGGGCTGTCTCCTGAGGAGAGATGGTGGTCACGCAGTAGCAATTTCACCTACCTAGAACATTCTGCCTTCTGTCTTTCCTCAGGGCACCTTGCTGCTTTAGCTGGGCAGCTTGCCTACCCTATGGGAGGCAAAAGACTGGCAAAGAGGAAACAAGGGTGAAAAAGATTAAGGTACCTGCCCAAGGCCACACAGCTAGTAAGTATTTAAGGTAAGATTTGAACCCAAGTCTTTCTGCCTTCAAGTCCAGTACTCTGTCCACACTATCACAGTCCTATTGGGCTCTGCAAGCAGCTGCTTCAGGCCTTGTTGAGTTCTTACTCATATTCAAAGTAAATGGAGAAAGGGAGATTAAAGCAAAGATGCAGCAATGGCTGGGCCAACTTTGCTCACCAGGAAAAGATTCAGTAAAAATCTTTTCTTTATTCATCACAAAGGAAACATTTCTAGGATCTAAAATAGAAGAACTCCTCCCTCCCATGTTTGTCAGAAGACACAAAGTAGCTACTGACATTTAGCTATGGTCAGAAGATAAAATATACAAATGGTAAAGACTTGTGGTTTATGCATACTGGTACTGCTTCTGAAAGCAGAAAGAAGGAGGGGTTTAAGAGTTCCTGTTCCTACACCTTAAGGGTTTGGGGACTTTAAGTTTCAACATTCTTAGTAATTCATTAGGCATCTCTCATTCATGAATTACCTTAATCTCTTTACCTTGGACCCAGTACTGGTCTAACAGATAAGTCAGTCTTGGAGTTAGAAGCTGTGCTTCTGAAACATACCAGGGGCAAGTCACCTGACCTGCTGCAGCCCGCCTTCTGGATCTCTAAGTTACAAATCAGTGGTAGATCAAAGCTAATGAAACCACAAAACAGGCCCAAAACCGTGTAATTTATATTTCCAGCTTGTCTCACCAACAAGTTTTGTAACTACAATGTAATTACTTACAATGTAAATGTTTCCTTTTATATACAGATCACCTAACTACTTCCTCAGGCTTCAAGGGAGCCCCCAGATTGTAATTCAGCATATCCCAGAATTTAAAACCCTATTCCACTTTTACTGGTAATTCAATGAGATCTGTAAGGTTGTTTTGGGTGGAAATGAGCCTCATTGTGGTAAAGGAAAAAGAATCAAATCTATATTAGAGGGTGCTTAAGGAAGAATGGAACTGCTCCCTAAAACCAATTCTAAGCAAGACCAAGATTCTGTTTGTAAGTTTTTCTTTCAAATGTCTTCTTTCCATACCAAAGCATTGGAATTTTTTTAGTTTGTCTTCTCCAATCTTGTCCTAGTTCTTTCTCCACAGGGACCTAAAGTATTCCAGGCATTTGTTCAAAGGGGCTCTCCCTGATAACATTCAGCATTTTGACGGCTTCTGGATAAGTTCTGGATAAAGGCTAGAACTTTTTATCCTATAAGCAGTTTCAATCATTTTCTCCCCAACTACATGGTTGCTCAATTGCCATTTTTCTGCCCACTCAAAACAACTTTACAAAGTTTCCCTGTGGTTTATCTGCAAAGAGAAATTCAAGAGACAAAATGCAATTTGAAGGAAAAGAAGTCTTGGAAGTAAATTAATTTGGGGTTGAGTTGGTTTGAAGGCAATTTTTGGAAATGAACAGGTAGCCTGGCTTATCAGGTTGAGGAAAAACAAAGACCGAATGCCTCAGGGCTGACTTGTTTCTTGTCTGGTAATGTGTCCTTCTGTTGGGAAGAATACCAGATTTGGATTCAAGAGATCCTGGGTATAAATCCCACTCTGCTGCTTACTAGCTGTAAGACTTTCAGCAAGACCCTTCATTTCCCTGGACCTGTTTGCTCATTTGTGGAATGACAGAATTGAATTAGGTCTAAGGTCCATTTGCAACTTCTAAATCTTTTGACAAGGATTCCTCACATCTGCACAGAAGATAATGAGTATTTTGAAAGCTGTATGTCACAAGTCCCCTTGGCATGTTTTTGCCAGATCCTTTGTAGAAGCATTTTTGATGACTATGGCTGGGCCCTATAAGGGAATTAATGGAAATGTGGAATGGTCCCCCCTCATTAGCCCCATGACTATACCTCTTTAAAACTAGCAATTTGCACACAATATTGTTTTGCATACAGTAATCTCCTAATAAACATCTGATGAATTAAATTTAACTGAGTGAGCTCCATCTAGTAAGTACCTAAGTCCAACCAGTGGTGGCAGCTTACAATGAGGACTCTATCCGTATCCTGCTAAAGGGAACAAAATAGGCCTTAACTGTGGCATCTCTAGACGGAGTGACTTTTAGTCAGTTATAAGTCAGTTGTTATTTACAGACTGTTTGGAGCCCACAGTGTGCAGGTGCATCCCCTACTAGGCCCAAGGGGCCTACACAAACTCTGCACTCAACTTCCAATTAAAGGAGAGACAGGAAATATTCATAAAAGTACCCAATGCATATATATGTGCTGCTGTGAGAGACAGAAAGTCATTTTGGGTAATACTCTAAAATACAAGCTGTGACTTACATGAAAAACACAGTCAGGGAGAAAAGGTGAGCCAGCCATGGAGTAACAGTGATGACTCAAGTGCTAAACTGCCTTTTTTTTTTTTGGAGGCAATCAGATTTAAAGTGACTTGCCCATGGTCACAGAACTAATAAGCGTCTGAAGCCAGATCAGAACTCAGGTCGTCTGGCCTCCAGCACCAGTGCTATATCCACTGAGACCCCTCCCTGCCCAGATACTTTCAAAATATGAAAAGAGACAGAGAAAATCCTCCAATGTGTGAGATGATTCTCAAAAGAGAATGTATATGAAGTCCTGGTCCAGGGTCACACAGGATAGGGTATGTGCAAAGGAGCTTCAGTCAATAAGGGTAGGGGAAATACTAACAGTGATGAGATATTGCACTGATGTAATCATTTCAGGAGGAATTATGTAAAAGGCAAGCCCACAGTCTGGCCTTTCTGAACCATCACCCACTGATAAGTACATTCTCAAGTGAAGCCCCAATCCTCTTTCCTCCTGATACATTTCAGGGGCTGCTTAAACTACATTGTGCTTTCCTGACAACTTGGCTTTGCCTGGACCATGCGCCCTATTCATTAGCTGCGTTCCCACTGATAGCTCCAGTCCTTTAAATGCCAATTCAAATGTTATTTTTCTCACCTAGCTGGGTCTTCTTTACTATGCTCCAAGAAGTTCATTATTGGGAAAAATCTCATCATTCTTCAAGATCTCAATAGCCTTGGGACTCACCTCATCACTACCCTGCCCCTCTAACTGGAAGGGAGAGAACTCTAAAAGAGAGTTCTAAAAAGTGAGAACTCTAAAACTCCATTTAAGGAGAGAGCCCAGCTCAGATGATCTATCTTAGGGGGCTGAACTACTCGGGGACTTCTTGGATTTCTCCCATCCTGTCGCCACATCAGTACCTTTGACGCCCCCCCCCCACCCTTTGGTCTGTTCTCTTCCTCAAAATGTAAGCTCCTTGAAGGCTGAGACTGTTTCTTTGCATCTGTATCCCCCCAGCACTTTGCACAGGGCCTAGCTGGTGTTTAATAAACGTGTACTTAAGAATAGCGATAGCCACCGTTCTTGGGTGTCTCCTCTGTCTATTTGTCTGCAAATGCCTTGAGGCCAGGCACCTTACCTTTTCTGAACTTTCTATCCTCCCGCACAAAGTGCTTGGAATACGTCTGTGGAATGAAGTGAGGAGAGACCTGAGATGAGAAAGAGGGAGCTAGAGAGAGATCAAGAAGAGAGGGGGAGAGAGAAAGAGAGGGAGGGAGAGGGAGAGAGAGAGAGAAGGAGAACGAACACGAGCTTTTTTCTGCCCGGAGTTCTGGTCAGTCAGCCAGTTGCTTACTAAGTGCACAGGACTGGGCTAAGAACAGGGTCCCTGCCCTCAAGGAGCTCACGTTCCTACAGGGAAAAGTCAACATAAGAAATTCACACTTCTAGGACATATACAACATGAAATGAAACTAATGTCGGAAGAGAGGCATTAGCTGGGGGGGGGGGGGGTTGGACAGACGGAGGGACGGGGAGAGGCCTCTCTTTGAGGGTGGGGATCTGGGCTGAGTTTCGGAGGCAGTCGGGGAGGTGAGGAGTGACTCAAGGGACCAGAACGTGGCCAGTGGGAGGGTGGGAACCGGTAGCCCCGAGGCCGCACGGGGCCCTCTAGGTCCTCCAGTGCGGTCTTTTGCCTGAGCCCAAACTTCACAGAACAAATTTCCTTCGTAAAAGGATTTGTTCTGTCAAACCTGGACTCAGTCACAAGGCCGCCCCCGAGAGCCTAGAAGAGGCTGCACATTCGGCACCTGTAGACAGAGGCATGGAGCTGGGAGGTGGAGGGACAGCAGCCAGGGCTGCGGGTGAATGGGAGCCTAAGACCACCAGAAAGCCTGGGAGAGACCAGCTGACCCTGGGTGCAGGAGGGAGCCCCTAGAGCTGACAGAGCAGGGGGTTGGTGACACTGTCGGGCCCGCTCTTCCTCTGGACAGGGGTTGGGGGGGGGGGGGGGGCCTTCACTCCGCAGGGGGTGCGGTTACTCACCTGCTGAGCGGGGGTGGGGGAGGGGGCTTTGGAATGACCCGGGCCTAGCCGGGTCGGCGTGGGGATGGGGGCTCTCTTAATGGCTCAGGCCTGGGTTCCCCCAGGGAAAGGGAAGTTGGGGCCGCCAGCAGGGTCAGACGCGCCTCTCCCTCTCGCGCCGGGCCAGCCCCAGGGGGACTAGTGCCCTAAAGATCCCGGCCTGCGTTCCCGCTCCGCCCCGCCCAGCAGACGGGCGGGGAAAAGAGCCATAGGAGGCCGGGACGCGATGACCCGGATGACTCTACGCTCGCGGAAACCCGCTCACCACGCCGGGGTCTGAGGCCCAGAGCCCGGCGGGCGCGTGACGCGCGGCGTGCCCCGTGACGCCATCGCGCCGGCATTTGAAACTTGGCGCCCTAAGGCCGCCTCCCATGATACCCCGCGCCACTCCTCCCTCTTCTCACCTTTACTCCCCCCCTCCTCCCTTCCCCTGCCCGTCACCCTCCCTCCTTCTCCCTCCGCCGCCCGGCCTGCTCTTCTCTCTTCTCCCCCCCCCCACCCCTCCCTGCTTCCCTTATCAGCTCCAGCAGTACCGGCAGCCCCGACGCAGGCGCACTGCGCCGCGCCGCCGCCATTTTGTGTCCGAGGCTGTGGAGCGATTAAACCGTGCGCGGAGCTGCCTGTTTCCGAGCGGCGGCGGCGGCGGCTGGCGGCTGGGAGGCCGGAGCGGGCCGGACGGCGGCCGGGACGGCCGGAGCGGGCCGGGCAGGCGAAGGAGCGGGCGCCGCGGGGGGGTGTGGCGCGGCGCGGCGCGGAGGTAAGGGGGGAAACGCGGGGTTTGCAGGGAGGTTTCGCGGGCCGCCTCTAGGTGTCACGATGGGGCCGCTCCGGTTGGCGCTGGCTGCAGCCCCGGCACCAGCCGCCGCCGCCGGGGGGTGTTTGTCTCCCTCTATCGTCCCTGCTGCGGCGCCGGCCGCCGCCATTTCCCTGCCGCCATCACCGCCGCCGCCGCCGCCATCGCCCGCCGCGGCAGGGCCTGAGGCCCGGGGCCGGGGCCGGGTGGGGCCGAGCCCCGAAGGCCCCGACTCCATTTTCCTTCCTTTGTTTCGGCCGCCCGGCCGCTCTCCCCGCCCGCCCGGCCGCGCGCGCCCCGGGCCTTGTCTCGCTCTCTCCTTCCCCCGGCCCCGCCGCCCCCGCGTCCCCGGAACCTCCTGGGCGCCCGGGCCCCGCCGCAGCCGCCGCAGTCCCAGGCTGTTCTCCCCGCAGCCCGGCCGCCTCCAGCCGCTCCGTGGCTCGCCGCTCGCTCGGGGCTGCGCGAGGCTCCGGAGCCCCGGCGGGCAGGAAGCCCCCGGGGGCCTGGGGCGGCCGCGTCTCCGCAGCCGCAGCCGCCGCCGCCGCCGCCTCGCCGCCCGCCGACGTCTCTGTGTGGTCCAGAGTGGCAGAGGCGGCGCTGCTGCTTCAAGAAGAGAGACCCCGCGAGCTGGAGAGAGCTCCCTCTGCACTCTGGCTGAGCACAGGCGCCCACACGCACACACTCGCACTCACGCCCCGCACACGCGCGGCCCCCGCGCCATGTGCGGCCGCCTGGCCCCGGGCCCGCGGCGAGCCCCGGCCGGAGCGGCGCCCTACACCAATGACACGTCGGTCCGTCCACTGTACCACCTCCCCCAGCCCCCCAGGGCTCTACCCCTCTGCTCAGCTCGGAAAGTCGGGACGGAGCCCCCGCCCCTGAGCAGGCGGCCCAGAGCCGGACCTGCCAGACCCAGGCTCGCTGGTGGCCGTTTCCTTGAACTTCTTTACTTATTTCCAGGAAGTAGCCCGGTGAGAGTCCTCTTGTATAAGGAGTTTGCGTGGTGCTTGTCCTCTGATTCTGCACAAAAACCTGTTATTCCCTGTTTGATGTGCTTGCAATTTACAACTTATTGTCACCGGGCAAGCATCCTCCGGGCTTTTTGTTGCTTCTTTCAAGAATTCTTGTGACCAAGTTTCATTCTTTGGGGTATATCGGCATATATTTGGAAGGGGTTGGAACTTTGAGTTCTTCAGAATGTGAAAGGAATTAGAAGCACTTGGTGGCATAAGACATTTTAACTGCTTGCCTTTCCATGGCATTTAGATTTTTAGCGTGTGTATGTGTTTATTCCTATGTATATTCTTAAATATTTGATCTTGATGACGAAAAATGGATCGCTCAGCCCTAAATTACTAGCACCATTCTAGTAATAATAACTCAAATGTATAATGAGCTTAACTGACAGTTTTCTGAAGTAATGCCAGTATCATCCCCACGGTACAAGTAATTCTCTGAGCCTCCATTCCTTAGAGATCGCACGTAGTTAAATGTCACAGGTGAAATTCAAACTCAGATCTTCACCCTTTTCTCTCTCATGTAAACTTGTTTTTTCTGCTGCTTTTTTCATTACCTGAGAGGAACATTATCTTTAGAAAGATTTTCATTTTTTCATTTTCTTTTCCTTCAACTTCAGAGAAGTGAAGACTAAGCAGGACAGTAGTAATATATGTGTGTTTGGAACCTAGATCAGTTAAGATAAAATTAACTCATCTTAAAGATAAAAACATCTTTTGGCAGTTTAATTAACTAAAGAACTTAGTTTTATAAAGTACTTATAACTTAATCATGACTAACTGGAAAAATTCCTATTTTTCCAACTTAAAGTGGATTTAAAAATAATTTCATATGCAATTTTTAAGCATGTGTATTTAATTTATAAACACTTGTACGGTCAGGCAGTTAAGTTGGTCGTAGGGAAAGAAGAGAGTAAGAGAAATAAAGTAACTAAAGTGAAAGTTGTAGGTTTATGGTCCTTTCCTTACAACAATCCTATGAGATTGGTGATGTAGTGTCCTTTCATACAATCAGGAAATTAAGTTTCATAGAAAGAGGTTAGGCAACTTGTTCTAGGATGTAGGATACACAGCCAACGTGAGTCAGTGAGAGGCTAGTAACTATATCTCTGTTCCCATACTTAATTGTTTTATAGAATAATTTTACTTTGCAAAGTGATGATTGTGGCCAACCACAATTTTGTAGCAAATAATGATTTACAGTGTTCACTATGCTGTCACCTTAAATTTTAACTACTTTTGATCTCTAAGTTAGATTGAAAGAATTTAGATAGATTCTGTGTTTCCCAGAACTACTACTTATCTCAAAGGGAATGCAGGGTTCTTTTACTCTCCCTTTGCATTCTATTTAATGGAAATTCTGCTATGGCAAATACAAAGTGGAGGATTTCATCCTCCACTTTTCCCTTGGTCCTTTTCCCAGCATTCTTATATCTTGCATCAGAAGTGTAAGAATCTCTCCCTGATTCTCAGTTTGATTTCATCCATTCTTCAAGATAACGAATTGCTTTTGTCACTCTTCCAGAGAATTTCTCACTTAAGCTGCTGTGTCCCTCTCAGTGCAGTTTCTGAATGAATAATGAGCAGTTAAAAGTTCACATTTCATCTACTAAATGAGATTTCAGGAGGCATTGCTGAAGTGATAGCTTCAGTTTTCTTCTAGTTAAACTCAGTCCTTCCATCTACTGTGTGTGTGTATTTTTCATCCTATTAGTGTTTACTTAACCTCTCCTCCCCTTTTCTGTCATCCCCTGTCTTTTAACTAGGCATATAGTATGAAATTAAAGCGTGTAGCATGTAGTTTTAAAATATCTTAAGTTTTATATTCTCTGTTCATAATTTAAAGACCTGATGAGTTCAACAGTGCAAAAACAAAAAAAACCCATGCTGGGCTGGAGTTAAAAGACTTCAGTCTGTGTTTCAGATGCTTCTGCTTACTAGCTTTTCAATGTTAAACAGATCTCTTCACCTTTCTCTCCTCTCTTCACCTTTCTTTCCATCATTAGAATGAATGTGATACTTGCTCTGATACCAAGGGACAGACATATAAGGGGGTGTAGAGTATTGTATTAGGAGATACTAAGTTTAGATAAGATGTCATCTCTGCCTTCAGAAAGCTTGTAATGTCCTCAAAGGGCAAAAATGACCGACATATCAACAATACTGTCTATTATAGTGAAATGCATTAGTTATAAAGGCTCTAGGTGAACGAGTTGTAAATTCAAAGCACTTATAAACTTGTTAATTCTTATTTTTTAAATTTCTATACAGACCACTTTTCCCTTAGTGTCACCTGCCCTTGATAGTGGTATGAGAAGAGATTCCTTGTCTTGGTATAAATTTCTGGCCTTAATTTTAATATTTCAGTGCTGGCCATTTAGGGGAAGGGAATAAGCTTTTATATGGCACTTAAATATGTGCCAGGCACTGTGCCAAACACTTAATAAATATCATACCATTTGAATCTCCCAGTAACCCTGCCATGTAGACATGTTGTTATCCTCATTCTACAGTTTAGGAAACAGAGGCAGACAGAGATTAAATGATTTGTCCAAGGTTAGCTAGTGTGTCTGTATTTGAATGAGGTCTTCCTAACTCCAGGCCCAGCACCACTGTAGACCACCTAGCTAAGGTAAGATCATGTTCTCTAGGCTGTCTCATTCATGGCCTGGGTTTTTGGGGGGAGAGGGGTTATTTTCGTTTTCTCCTTTTTGATATCTTTTTTTTAAGTTGACCTAGCAACATATCGTAGTGCTATCCAGTTTTTAATTAGTAGAAAATGAAAATTTTATATAGAGCTAGAAATTTTTGAAGAAAATGCACCTCAATTCAGTTAGTCAACAAGCACGTATTAAGCATTTACTGTGTGCCGTGCACTATATTAAGTTTTAGAGGTTCAAAGAAAAACAAAAACAGATCCTCAAGAAGCACTTGTTCTAGTGTGTTAGATGACATGTAGATAATTCATTACATCAGAAATTAGACTTATAACGAGTAAATGGAAGGTAACCGGAATGGGGAAGGCACTATCAGGGCACCAGAAGGGCCTCCTACTTATGGGGATACTTGGTACTGTGTTTTGAAGAAAGCCAGGGAAACCAAGAGGCAGAAGTGGGGGACAAGGGAAGCATTCCAGGCCTGGGGGAATCACCAGTCGACAAAGGCAGGAGAAAAGTTGCCTTGAGTTTGTGAAGAGCTCTAAGTGCTGAACGGGGCTTTGTATTTGATGCTGGAAGTAATAGGAACAAGCTGGAGCTCATTAAGCAGGGAATGAGATGGTCAGACCAATGCTTTATAAAAATTACCATGGCCACTAAATGGAAGATGATGTAGAGTGGGGAGAGATGAGCCAGGAGACTTTTGCAAGGGTCCAAGTAAGAGATGACAAGGGCCTGAACTATGTGAGTGCAAAGGAAAGTACTTTGAGGTGTGAAAATAGAAATAAGACCTGCCAATAGATTAAGAGTTGAGCAACACTGAAGGTGGATGACTGTAAAATTGGGGGAGTGGAGGGGGTGCCTTTTTATAGGAATAGGAAAGTTAGGAAGAGGGGAGGGTTTCCAAAAAAAAGATAATGAGTTCTGTTGTGGATATCTTGAGTTTGAGGATTTCAAGTCACAATTGTATATATGCATGACTACAGTTCAGCAGAGACACCGGAGCTACATATATATCTGGGTCTATTTGCATAAAGATGATAATTGAACCCAAGTAAACTAGTATAGAGAGAAAGATTCCCAGGACAGTGCCTTGGGAGACACCCACAGTTAGTGTGTGAGACAAAGATGAAGAATTAGCAAAGGAGATTGAGCAGTCAGATAGGTAGTGGGAAGACGAGGAGAGAACAGTATCAAAGAAAAAATGCTCTACCCAAAGCTTAGTCCAGGTGCAGAAGGTGCTGAATGTTGTTCTCTCTCTGCTGCCATATTAAGATCACAAACTTCTCTTTGCAACATTTCCTTCTTGACTTATATGTACTTAAACTCCTCAGCCCTCCCATTTCGTTTTGTAAAGATAGACAAACTGACAACTAGTCATTGGTACAATTTTGGTGTTGGAAATAATAATGAGGCTTGCTTCAGTCTGGTATCCTTTTCTTCATATGCTTTGCATTATACCTTCTATTGCAACATTTTTTTAACCCCAGTATCCTCTTGAAGGAGCTTTTGGCAGCAACTGTTATTAGAGGAACAGACATGTTAAAGAATGACATTAAAGTTAGACCAATACCTCATATCATATACTAAGATAAGTGCCACATGGATAAATATAGAAGGTAACATAAACACATGAGAGGAACAAGGAAGAAATGTGAATAGGAGCTGAGAAATTCCTTTCAGATCTGTGGACAGGTGAAGAGTTCATGACTGGACAAAGGATTAGAGAGAATCATAGAAGAAAAAGTGGAAATTTTATTAAATAAAATTTGTAAAAGCTTTTGCACAAACAGTATGCAGCTGAAATTTGAAGAGAAACTTTCCAGCAAGTTTTTTCAATAAAGGTCTTAATTCTGTGACCCATAATCATTTCAAACTTAAAAGAATAAGAGCCATTCCCCAATTTATAAATGGTCAAAAATATAAATAGATAGTTCTTAGAGGAAGAAATCTAAGCTATAAACTATATTTTTAAAATTCTGTAAATCAGTAATTAGAGAAGTACAAATTAATCAGCACTGGGGTTCTGTCTCACACCCATCAGTTTGGCAAAGATTACAAAAAGGGAAAATGACAAACGTTGAGGGAGGTGGCAAGAAAAATTGCACATTAATCCATTTTTGTTGGATTTCATCAAGGGCAATGCCATCTTCCCGGTATCTCAGGCCCATAACCTCAGGTCCACATACTAGACTCCTCACTCTCGCTCAGCCCCACCCCACGCCTCATATCCAAGCTGTTACTAAGAGCTGTTAATTTCAGTTTTGCAATATGTCTCCATATACCCCCTTATCTCCTCTGACACTGCCCCCCACCCTGGTACAGACCCTTTTCATCTTACACCTGGATTATTGCAATAGCCTGCTAGTGAGTCTTCCTGCCTTAAGTCTCTACCCACTTCAACCTGTCCTCCATTCCTGGTGCAGATCTGACCACATTACCTGTGCTCCTTGCCTCCAGGATAACAATAACGATAATAAGAAGAAGAATAGCTAACATATAGCATTTACTGTGTGCCTGGCACTGTGCTAAGTGCCTTACAATTATCTCATCAAAAACACTCCTCTATTTGGCATTCTATATTAG
Organism: Phalanger gymnotis; assembly: GCA_028646595.1. NCBI lineage: Eukaryota > Metazoa > Chordata > Mammalia > Diprotodontia > Phalangeridae > Phalanger > Phalanger gymnotis. The sequence continues at coordinate 352,056,586 of CM053625.1, read as the reverse complement.
CAAGGAAATAATTACAATATAGATGATAATTGTGAATATGCCTATGCAGTTCTGTATCGCAAAATATAAATACCTCCATACAGAAGGTAGAAAAAGTAAACCACTTATTCAGACACCAGAGAACCAGGTCCCAAAACCAGTAAGTCCAACCCATCCGAGCAGCAAATTCCAGAACCAGTCATTCCACTTTATAATAACAGCAAAGAATCTAAAACACAGCATTACAACAGGGAACTAAGATATCCCATGACCTTCCCGCCCCATGCTGGGGCCTTGCCACCAACAATCACTCACGACACAGCCTCCACACGTCTGCTCTCTCTCTCCCTCAGTTCTAACTGCTCTCAGAGCATTTCCTGTGACACACTTTCCTTTTCCTCTAAGCAAACTCCTCCTGCCACATGTGACTTAGGCTTCCTGTGATATAAGCAGGTCACATGGCCTATTAATGGGTGGGAAAGATCTTCAAATCTAAATTGTTATTACTTATTCAAAGCTCTTTATAACTTAGGGAATCCACCCCTATCCAACACACATCTTCCCTGTCGTCTTATACCTTACTTCCCACTGGGTACTCTTCAGTCCAGTGAAGCTGGCCCTCTGGCTGTCCCTCCTACCTGGAATGTTTTCCTTCCTTATCTCTACCTACTGACTTCCCTAACTTCCTTCAAGTCATTTTCAGGAAGCTTTTTGCAACCCCTCTTAATTCTAATATCTTTACTCTTTTAATCGTATCCTATTTTTCTTGTATATACATTGTTTATACAAATTTGCTAGTATCCCCCGTTCACTTGTGTGATCTTTCAGGACTAGAACTGTCTTTTTTGCTTCTTTGTATTCCTAGTGCTTAACACAGTGCCTGACACACAGTAGGTGCTTAATACATGTTTATTGACTGACTAGAACTTTGAATTGGTTTAGCCATTCTGGAAAGCAATTTGGTACTTTGCCCCAAAGGTCACTAAATTGTGCATACCCTTTGACCCAACAATATCACTACTAGGCCAACTGACACCTCCAAAGAGATTAGACAAAAGAACAACAATAACAAAAAAAACCCATATATGTACATACTTAGAATAGCCCTTTTTGGAGTGGCAAAGAGCAATCAAGGGAATTTCCATCATTTGGGAACTAGATGAATAAGTTATGGTCTACAAATGTATTGGAATATTATTGTGCCCTAGGAGTGATGAAATGTAGTTTCAGAGAAACCTGAGATATTTTGTTATCAATGGATTCAGAGAGAAATGGGGAAAAAAAACTAGGACATTTTATGTGATAACAACATTGTCAAGACAAACAACTTTGAAAGATTTTTTTTTGACATGGCATACTTGTTACAAGAGTTTGCATTAATTGGGGGAAGGAGAAAATTGATGCTTGTTAATGGAAAGAAGTAAATTGAACATCAAATTTAAAAGAATAAAATTAAATTCTGTGGCTAAGGCAGGAAAAAAACTGTTACATCTAGTACAGTGTTCTAATCTTGAGACTACTTGGTTCTTTGGTCCTCTTATCTTATGACTATTTTCCTTGTCTTCCTCTCCAAGAGCTTTTACTATTCTAGGCAAGGTGCCAGTAATCTTTCCCTATTTTTATTAGGAAATTGGATCTGTAAAGATGATGGAAAGTCATAAGACTAAAAAGAAAACAAAAAAACCAATAAAACCAGACCAGAGCTTATCCATCCAAATAAATGTTGACCTGTTAGATGGAGGAGACTGAATGCTTATTCTCTATTCCCATGAGTCCATTGTTGCCCCCAAACATGTTTGGAATGCCATTGTAATTGTTTACAGGCTATTAAAAAAAAGTCTTATTTTATGTTTGTGGTCTTGTTGGGTATTCTTTTTGTTCATTTAATTGGTTTTTGTTTGTTTTGAACTAAAACCAGTGTTGACCAGAGTTCTTTCCCATGCTTGGCTTTGATAAACTTTTTGGTTGTTTCTAAAAGTTAAACTTGGCCTCAAAGGAAAAACATTTTGTGACAGTTGACGATATTCAAAAGAATCTGCCATGGGCTCTGGAATATTTAAAGAGAGTTCTGAGCGATGGCAGTTTTCTTGGAATCAATGTATTGCTTCCCATGGTGACTTTCAAATTTGTGTAATAAATCATTTATGTAGTGCTTTTGCAGCACTTGATTTTGATTGCCACAATAACTCCATGAAGTGTTAGATTCGATTTTAAAAATCACTACTTGATAGTGATGCCTTCTGGCTGGATGTCTTTCTAGGGGCTAACTGGGTTATTTCAGTGAACATCATGTAGAAGACACAGTACAGAACCCAGAGATAGACTTTTCTTCAGTCACCTACCACTTTAGGGTGTTTTTTTGGTTTTGGTACAAACATTTGGAAGAATCTGTTCTTGATGGTTGTCATCAAGTAAAAATATTTTTAAAACAATAAAAGCATTTATTAAAATAATTGTGTGTCGGGCACTGGGCTAAGTATGGAAGGTGCAAATAACAAGCAAGGGAAACAGTCTCCTGCCTTCAAGCTTAACTTCCAGTGGAGAAAGACAACACATAAAAGGGAGCTAGAAATTCAGAGTGGTACAGAGGGTCACAATGGAAGGAAAACTAGTTTCTCTGAGCTCAGCACCCAGGGGGAAGAATCCAAAGTCCGGGGGGGGGGGCATCAGGAAATTGGAGAATGATCCTCCTTATTCTGGCTAAACTCCCCTTTTAATAATTATATTGTTAATTCTACTGTAGTGAACTGAGCTTTTCTACCTTAATACTATATCAGTTTAGTTTTGTGGGGTTTGGTAATTTGTGGAATATGTTTAGCTTTTACATAACAGTTTCTTTTTCCCTCCCACTTAATAATATTTTATTTTTTCCAATTACATGTAAAGATAAATTTCAACATTCACCTTTAAACGATTTTGAATTCCAAATTTTTTTTCCTCCCTCCTTCCCCGCTCCCCTCCCCAAGATGGCAAGCAATCTGATATAGGCTGTACGTGTACATATTAAATATTTCCACATTAATCATGTTATGAAAGAAAAACCAGGACAAAAGGGAAAAAACAAAAAGTGAAAATAATATGCTTCTATCTGCATTCAGACTCCATAGTTCTTTCTCTGGATGTGGATAGCATTTTCTTTCATCATGAATCTTTGAAATTTACATGACACTTTCTTTAAATACTTTTTTTTTCTAACGTAAATTCAGAGATAAAACTTTTAACAGTGTTTTGGCTGAAACTGCCCTGACTGCATTAATATATAACTCAGGAATGATCAGCATATGACATTTCAAATGTTTTGCTAAAGATATCTCTATAACTAGCACAGTTATATATAAGGTTAATGTTTTAGCTAATTTGATTTTGTGGCTAGATCAAGTATGTTTTAAAATAACCATGAAAGACCAGCATTACCACTGGTAAAACAATACGTACATTTTTGTTATGTTGAACAATAATTTGCACTCTGTTCTTTTAGAATGAATGTTGATCTTCAGCAGAAGATCGAGATGTTGTAGTGAACCAATAATTGAAGACTTGGAGTCAAGAAACCTGGATCCTTTTCCCTTTCCACAAGCTGACTTTGCAGGCACAAAAAGGTAAATGTTTTCATTTCTTGATATCAGAGGTGGATGTAATACAGGTTGTTTCCTTTCTTGCTTTTTGTCCTTATCCAGATTTGGATGTATTGTAACTTTAATTCATGAATTCATGATGATGACCCACTTGTGAAATTCTTTCCTAGAGTTATGAGAGCTTTTTTTTCTTAGGAGTTATTGAAAAGAGTATTAATGTCACTGGATACTGTATCCAGTACTTGACATGTTCTTTGAATTCATGGGTTTGGGTCTTGTTTTTAACATCCCATTTGTACAGGCTTTCTGCATGTTCAGTTGAGACTAATAGCTATCTTTAAACTTAAACTGCTGTCATGGAAAAAAAAAATATCAAACCTTTTCTGTTTGGCAAGTGTAATGGCTGAAAGTTACAGAGAGACAAATTTGGGTTTAATATGGGATGGGCCGACCTAGGAAATAATGAATACCCCCTTCCTGGGAATCTTCAGGCAAAAGTCACGTGTTGGGTATGTTATGAGAGGCATTCTCTTTTGGACTGGGTGGCTTCCAGCTCTGAAATTCAGTGACATAAAGTGACAAAAAAATTCATCAGCAGTTTAAACAAAACCTTTCTCTGTTAAGCCAAGCAAAAGGCAGAGAGATGTGCCCAAGGTCAGACACTTAGGAAGCAAGGCCTGCAGTTGATTGTGCCGTTTATTCTCGAATGACAATCTTATCATCCCACCCATACCCTTTCCGGTTTGGTAGAACCTACTAGAATTTGGGCTTCTTTGACACAGCTTTCAAGAAACCACTGGTGCCATGATGAATCCAAAGCCCAGGACTTTAGTAGAGTGTTCTTTATATGGTAGAAATTATTGTAGAGGTCGATAGAAATTGTGTTTAAGGTAGACTGTTTCCAAATAAGAGTAAATATGCAAATATTAACAGATTTGCTACTTGCTACTTTTTGAGTTAGACTTATATGATAAAACAATTATAATTTATTTTTCCTTGATCTCTCCAGTAGTTATGGGGGAGGGGTGAGGTGGCGGGGGGAGTAAGACACATAGTTCTGAAGTTCTCTCTACAGCTCTTTGTTTTCTAGACTGAAATTTTGGTGCCTTGTTGGATTGAAGAGAAACTATATAAGCTAGGATTGGGTAGCTCCAGAAATCATTTTTAACTTGTGCCCTGAAGGTCTCATTGGGAATGTGACTAGAGAATGTGAGCTAATAAGCTATTCAAGAGAAATTATACTAGATGAACCAGCCTCATGAGTGGAGGCTTGGACATTAGGAACCTATTCAGATGACTGAGAAGGCAGCAAACGTGACTTATAGATAGACCAGGAAGACTGAGTTTGAGCCTCACCTCTGGCTCAGAGGTGTGTAACCCTGAGCTTTTAGTCAGCTCTCTGAGACCTTGAGTTTCAGGAAGGGTGCCAACCTGCATTGGTAGGAGTTGGTTCAGCCCAGAGGGAATCATAGGTCCAGTGCCCATCTCTAAGTAGTAGGAGAAGCTAATGGCAGTTCTGACAAAGGCTGTGCAGCATAGTTTTGTTTGCTTTTTTTTAATCATTGGATTCTGAGATTATAGGATTATAAATTTAGAGCTGAAAGGGTGATTCAGAGGTCATCCCTCTCATTTTACAGATGAGAAAACTGAGGCTCCAAAAAGTTGATATTTACCCAAGACCATAGAGATGGTAGAGCCAGAAATTGAGCCTGGACCAGGTGGTCCACCCCACCCCCACAAAGCCTGACCGCAAAGGGCTGAACTTGAATCCTTTTCCAGATCAGCCCCTGTAATCAAGGCAAGCCATTTGACGTCCCAGGCCTTCAGCTTCCTAATCCTTAGTATAATAATACTGCACAATCTTGTAAACCTTTAAGTGCTGTTTAAAGGGATTAAGAAGGGTTTGTTTGTTTGTTTTTTTTAGTATTACTGCCTTTTTATTCTTGTTACCTTGAAGAAGTCATTTAGCTTCTTGGCATAAGTTTCCTCATTTTTTAAATGAAGCTCAATAGTTACTTCAAACTCAGGAATCTATGATCTCCTTGCTTTGTTTTACAGCAGTAGTAGTAGTACAGATACCTCTGGGCAACAGACACCTTTTCACAAGATTCAACCATTTGTGGAGTTGTGAAAGTTTCTTTGAGATTCTTAGGTATGAGCTCTGAACAAATGAGAAGCCAGTTGTAGGTGGCAAAAAGCACAAAAATATTTAAGTAAGTCCTCTTTCTTTGAACAAGTTGGGAGCATTTAATAAAGGGAAAAATTAAAAATAGTAGGGGGAGGAAAATAAGTGAAACATAGTACTATGCCCAAGATCTATTCTTTACACAAGATGCTCCATCTCTTGCCTCTGTGCATTTACAGTATCACCTGGAATTCTTTTTCTCCTCCCCTCTGGCTTTTCAGGCTTCTTTTTTTTTATCCCCGGTAAATTCTACAAGAAGGCTCTCTTCTGTTGATTATCTCCAATTTATCTTTTCTATATCTTTTTGGACATAGTTTTCCAAATGTTTGCTCCTTCTACACTGTGAGCTTCTTGAGAACAAAGACTGCTTGTTGACTAACTCTCTTTCTGAGTTATAATTCCTGTGTGGTGAGACAGAACTTCACCTTTACTTCAAAGACTACCCTGCTATTTACAAAGGATTATCATTCTCTTACAGAGTAGGGCAGTTGAGGAAAGGGGATAGAGGCTATAGCCTCTGTTTCCTCACTTGTAAAATGGGGATAGTACTTGTAATACCCACCCTGTAGAGTTACGGGAGTCAAAAAAACTGATGATCAATAGAGTTCTGCAGAAGTTCAAACCAATCCTGTGAGTATCTGGGAAAGGCTTCATGTAGAATTTGAGTTGGATTTTGAAAATGAGTCCCGTCTCAGAAAGGTGAGGGTTGGGGCATTCCAGACATAAAGTAATTTGTGAGCAAACACATGAAAACAGGAAAATGCAGGGGTGTGTTTGAGGAACAGTGACAATCCTGACTGCTTGGAGTAAAATATTAGGAATGATTAATGGGAGGAAACTGGAAAGGTTAAAGAGGTTAGAGTTATTGGTTAAGGGAGGGTGGGGGAAAGAGAACAGAGAAAGCATTTATATAGTACCTACTATGTGCCAGGCAAATATGCTAAGCCCTTTTACAAATACTATCTTATTTGAGTCTTACAACAACCCTGGGAAGTAAGTTAACCCCCATTTTAAAGATGAGGAAACTGACTTGCCCAGGTTCACACAGATGGTATCCGAGGCTGCATTTGAACTCAGGTCTTCCTGCCTCCAGACACAATGTTCTCTCCACTGTGCCATCTAGCTACTTGTGGATAAGGAGTTACAAATTTTGGGTTTTAAGGAGGTGGTGCCTAGAAATAAGCAGACTAGTCTTGGTGAAAGAGAATGAAGGCCTGGACTAGGAAGTTGATAGGAACGAGAGAGTAGATCTGTTGTCAATATTGCCACGGTAGAGGTAGAATCAGCTGGATTTACTAACTAGACAGGAGGGGTATGATAGAAAGAGTGACTGCTAGGGTTTTGTGCATGGGTAAGTGGGAGAAGATTGATGCCATTTAATATTAAAAGAGAAGTCAAATAGAAACAGGCTCAGGAGGATGAAGAGTTAAGTTTTGGATGTAATGAGTTCAAGATCTGCTACAAATTGAAATTTTTTTAGAATTATGCATAAACTAAGAGTAAACCTGAGGAGCTTGACTTTGAACTTTGTACATTTGATAATACTATTTTAGCTGTTTTAAGTCTTACCTCATTGTTCCTCATATGTTTTGGTTACTTGAAATTTGACAGACAAAAGACCTGGATCAATATTTCATACGTTAAGTGGTTAAATAGATCATACTATTGAGCGTCTTAAATTTTGCATTTAAACCCTTAACCAATTTTCACATCAAAATTCGATCCCTCTTGTCTTTAAACTTTACACAAGATGAAGCTTATCTCAAAAGAGGATGCTTAGCTGTCTCTTAATATAAATCGGGTTAGAAAATTTATCTCTGAAAGGCCCAACTTGGATCCTTCTCATAGAACACCACCCCACTTTGACCCAGAAAAACTGAATCCTCTCATAACAAAAGAGTTAAGCAAAAACAGCTGATAATAGGGACCACATCTGACAGTGTATACAATCAGAAGCCCCCTACTTCTCTACCAAAAGGAGAGATATTTTCAGAAATAATCTTTTCTCAGGGGCCTTTGGTTTTGGCTCCTTTAAGTTATCTTTTCACTTACATGGTTTTTTAAAAGTTTGTGTGTTCTTCTGGGTCTGCTTATTTCCCTCTGCAACAGTCCGTGTAAATCTTCTTGGAGTTTGTTTCTTGGAATTCCTCATTCTATATATTAGATGTTTAGCAATTTAAAATCCTAAGTAGGGGGGCATTACTTCCTGCCCCACCAAGAATGTTTATCTTAAGGTCTTCCTTCATACTTAATTTTTCTTCTGTCTCCCCCAGATAGGCATTATACATTTTTTTAACCTGTATCCAGCACTTAACAAAGTACCTGGCAGATAGTCAGTCCTTAATATTTGTTGATTTGACTTGAGAAAAGTTCCATACATAAAGAACAGTAAAAAGTTATAGATGAAACTGTTGCTCTCTGTATAATAGTAGCTTAATAAAAGTACGTTGAATGGATGATTTGGACAAGTAGTAAATTTTTCCTTGTACTTATTTTTTGGGGGGAAGAAAGTTTATATGCTATTTTCAGATTACATGAAGTTCCTGGATCTTGTATTTGTTTAATTTGGATTTTAATGGAACTCATTTTGCATGCTGGTGGCACCTTCTGACCTGTCTATGAAAAGTCTATGACCTGTCAATTCAACAAATTGTGACAGTTCAGATAGATAGAGTATCCTGTCCTATTCTAGGATTTAATCATCTCTAAGTTGTTCCCAGAATGATTTACGTCATGGATTAGCAACCACTATTTAGTAGCTGCGTTGGACTACAAAATTATCGTATGTGTCCAGTAAATGTAACATGTAATAGAACATAGGTTAGGAGTAATCTAGATAGCACTCGGAGTTGTATTTGATTTTGAGGTCTTAAAAAAATGTGATTAGACAAACTCCTATGAGCAATAATACAATTACTATATTTTGTGTCTTTATGTGCAGGTTTTCTTACATAGCTCCCCCTGTCAAAAATGATTATAATCTTAATTGGCTTTAAGGCCTCAGTTTTCATTAGAATCGACAGCATTTTCCCATTAACACAGGATCACATTTTGGAACACACAGAACTTCTCAGCTTTGGAATCTAGCAAGTCTTATTTTTCTGCCTCTTTTCTTTTTCTTTGGCCGTGAGATAGTGAGATTTACCTCCTGTGTTATTCTTTACGATTAATTAGACTGAAAAGGTAATTAGCATTTAAAGCAAATTGGTGGTAGTCTAAAACCAAGGGGAAAGCTGTTTTTTAATTAATATTTCCAAATTTTTCTTTGTAGCTAACGTTGTAACTATAAAATATCAAGACCGATTCGTCCAAATTTGGTCTTTGGTATAGATGCCTACCTTTACTTTTATATGTGTACAAATTGCACACTTTTTGCTTTTCTACCTAATTCGTTAAATGATTGCCCTTTTTTTCGTATTCATTTGAATGTTCTGATTATTTCAATGAGGTGATTCTACTCAAAACCATAGTTATTTTGTCACTTTGGTTCTAGATTCATTTGTTCCATAGTTGTTAGGGCTCTACCTCTTCTCTGGGCTTCCATTCCATTCTTCTGTTAGGTTGTCCAATTTAATTTATGTTCTGACATTATTTCATTGGGCTGTCGTTTGTATTTTGGGTGGGTTTTTGTTTTGTTTTGTGGTTTGTTTTTTTTTTGAGACTAGTTCTCCCTTTCTCACCAGGCTGGAAGTGCAGCTTCCACTCGCGGCCCGATCTCAGTATTGGAAACATAACCAGTTTGCCCTTCCTTAGGCAGTCTTTTGGTCTTCCACTCCCCAGGGTCCCACCTTGTCTGTACTTTAGCCCTGCTGCACCTCAGAACTCTGATCTGACAGCCTCAGCTTTCCCTAGTAGCAGGGATTACAGCTATGCAATACCACACTGGCCATTGCTGGTATTTTTCAAAATAGCAGCTATTTCTTGCTGTCTTCTAGTGATGGAAAATGAAGTTCCACCAAATCAATCACAGTCATAATAATCAGCAAACATTGAGCATCTATCATGCCAGGTGTTTTCATTTGTTTTAATGATACTTGGGTCAGGTCTGTATTTGTTAGATACCAAATATTAGCTTCATTCATAATATTGAGATAGAGATATGTGTCTTTTAAAAAATCTATACACACACACACACACACACTCCCCTTCCCTGGACAAAAGTCATGAGCCTACTATATAAGACCACAGATTTAGAGCTAGAAGGAACCTCAGAGGCAGCCTGGCTAGTCCAGCCCCTTCATTTAACAGATGTAAAAACTTGAGGCCCATTAAGGTGACAAAGTCACACAGGTAATAAGTTTTAAAGGTGAAATCCAAACCCAGGTCCTCTGACTTGAATCAGTATTCTTTTCCCTGTATTACTTGTGGGTGCACTATGTAAGATTTAGTATGGTAAGGACTCCCACCCATAGTAAGAGTGGGAATTTGGGCAATTATTAGTGCCACTTTGCCTTATGTGATTTTTTCTTTCTCCTTTTCCATGATAAAGATAACTCACATTTACGTGCTCTTCAGAGGCCTTTCTTCAACCCTGAAGTCAATGATAGAAGTGTTTTCCCCCATTTTGCAGATGAGGAAAGCCTTGTTCACAGTCACAAAGCTAGTATGTCAAGCCACCTATTCACATATGGCTCTCAACCCAAGTCCTGACTACACAATAATGTTGTACCCCACTGCTTCTTTTCTCAAGTTGTGCCTGGAGCTTTCCAGTGACTTCCACAGGTCTTGCTGGGCTTGGGTGGTGTGTAAAAAAAGGTTGGGATCTCAAATTGAGGACTTCTTCATAGCGGTAGACCAAGCATAAGAGTGTCTGTCCTTTCCTAATGCAGTTGTTCTTAAAGTCATTTAATCTAAGCCTGGTTTGACTGTGAGGGATTTTCAATTTATTCTTCAGATAACAATGGGGACATGTAAAGTCTTAAGGCCACTACACCAGTAGCTTCAATTTATATGTTTACTTACTTTTTGACAGGAGGGCTACAAGCAAAATCTCCAAGGTAATACATATTTCCCAAGTGTTAATGGATGCATTTTTACCTTTTCTCTTACAAACTATTCACAGTTATTCACAACAAACTCTAGTAGGGTATATTCATAAGCAAATTAGGTGATAGTACTCTAAAATGATGGCCTTCTTCCATCATTCTGAATTATCAAAACTTGGCTATATATTAGATTCCAAAGAATATGGGGTTTTCAGCTGCTTTCAGTCATAGCACCCTGTTCTAGGAATATGTGATTTGGAAGGAGCTCTTGTTCTCTCTCCTCAGAAGGAAATAAAGAAGAAGCCAGTATTCTCTTCGTGTAGTCCTCAAAAGAATTGAGAACTAGGGTTGCACTTGAATTTGTATTATGAAATTCAAATGGAGTTTCTAGGAATATTCAGAATATCCATCCAAAGTTTAGGCCCTCCAGATGAGTTTGAACGTACAGCGGGCGCAATAAGTAGTTGTTGAATGAGTGGCTATTTCCTCTTAACATTCAGGAGTTGGTTGTGACTAGATCTATAAATTCAAGTCTCAGTAATAAGTCATATCCTCACTTAGTTACACACTTTTTGTCATTCACCACTTAGCTGCTTGGTTTAATGATTGTTTATTGTTAGACTAGGTGGCACAGTGGATAGATTGTTGGGCCCAAAGTCAGAAAGACTCATCTTCCTGAGTTTCAATCCAGCCTCACTTAGTAGCTGTGTGACCCTGGGCAAGTCATTCAGACCCTGTTTGCCTCAGTTTCCTCATCTGTAAAACGAGCTGGAGAAGTAAATGGCAAACCACTCCAGTATCTTTGCCAAGAAAAACCCAAATGGGGTCACAAAGAGTCAGACACAACTGAGCATCATTTTTAATAGCATAAACTCACTCTTTTGCCTTAATCTCTTCTTTTGCAAGGTTGCCATTCTAAATATTTTATTACTGTCATTCCTAGATCCATAACAGTTTAAATATGTTCTCTTTCTAGTTTGTTTGGCACATTTCATTCTAATCTCAGGTACTTTGTTCCTATTATGTGATATATCCGTATTAGACATTTTAAAGCAGTGGAGGAAAATGACCATTAACTGAAGCCATTGTGGTGGGTTATACCAGTGATGTCAAACTTAAATAGAAATAGGTTCCACTAAACCATATATAAGAAGCCCTTCAGACCACATGTTTAGTTTATATCCTATTGTTTTTGTAATTTTGCTAACTATATCTCAGTTACATTTTAATCTCTTCTAGCCATGTGCTGGTCATGTGTTCAACACTTCAGGACTATGCCATGCCTTTGCATGAAAATGTCATGTCACTTTGAGTCGTGAAAATACCTTGATTTTTCTTTCCCTTCCCCCGCCTTTTATTTCTAAGGGAAAGGGAAAGGAGAGTTAGAGAAGAGGAGGCTATGAATAGATGTTGTTTTCTGGTTGGTTCTCACTGAGGACCCATTACCATGGTCACTAATACTCTTCCCAGCCCAATTTGAGCCAACTCTTCGTCCAGCTCTTTTCTGGTGCTTATTATGCTATGCTGCGATAGCACAGTAATATAATAATGCAAAAGCATTTATGTTTTCTGGTAAGGGGTTGATATCTTTTTTAAAATACAAGAAAAATAATTTTTCTCCTATTTAGCTTAGCTTTCATTCTAAAAGATTGAAAACTTCTCATTCCCATTCTTTTATGTGCCCTTCTTCCATTGACATTCATACTGTTTGACCATATCCAATAAGTAAGAGCTTTTGGTTCTTAAGAGATGAATAGATGCTTTTTGACTTGCCTTTTTGTCTATAATGGGAAATAGAGCATAGTTCTCACTCTGTTGTGAGGTTAAATATCCTTAGCCCACTAAACGTCTCTTTAAAATGAGAATGTTGGACAGAATGAACTTAAGATCTCTTCCACACTAAATCCTATGATCCTAGGATTATGGATTCTCCTTGTACTTCCTCTGCCAAAAAGGTGGTACTTGATGTGATGTTATCAGGTCATTTGGGATCCGTATTAGGGTCTTTCAATAGTTCTATTCTTAGAAGTCCTCTATAACTCAGGCTTGTTACCTTTTGGAAGGGTAGGGGGAGAAAGAAGCTCTATAGTAAGTGGTATTTTATAAGCCTCTTTAGAAAATAAGCTGTGAAATTTTAGGAGGTCATTTGGACCTCACAAGAGCAAATCATGTGTTGAATAAAAGGACTATGGTTTTCTGCCTAATAAAGCAGATCTCTGAAAGTTCTTGTTCTTCCAATATCTGATATGTGTAGAGCTATTCCATCATGTCTGTTTTCCCTCTTTTCTTACATGACACCTCCTCCTCCTTACCCTACCACCCCCACCCTCAAAAAAATCTGAAATAGAGGTAGTAGTTTTTCTTTGGGTGTTAGCCTGTTATTTAAATAAGTCTAAAATATGAACAGTTCAGAGAAGCATGAGAAGGTCATGCTAAAGGTACAATGTAAACAGCAACGGTAACAACGTAAATTCACCATTAAGAGAGAAGAAAACACTAATCAAATACAATGTAAATGTTAGAGCCCTACTGTCAGAGTTGTAACACATCCCTCCTTTTAAAAAAAAACATTAAATTTACTGGGGAGAGTTTGTTGAGAATTGTTTGTCAAAATAAAATGCATCAGTTTTTAGTTAACTAGCTCAACTACCAGCCATACCTTTATGACAAAATTTTTTTTAGCATCCTTATGAATTCATATTTTTAAAGCTGATTTTAATTGACAAAATTGTTACACCTTTTAGAATAAATGCTTTGATTTAGTGAAATCAGATAATTAAATTTTCAAAAGACAAAAATTGATTAAATCCAGACTTATTGATCCTTAGGAGCACTAGAAATAATGTTAGAGATCATCTAGACCAGTAGCTTCTCTTTTAGATAAGGAAACTTGAGGTACTTTTCTCAGTCTTGTTTTCTATCTGCTACTCTTCCAGCACCCAGATGTCTGTATTGTGGGTGATATCTGAACCATAGTTAGCATGGACTTAAGCTACATTGGCAGAATCAGTCAACTAATGCCTGGATGCTGTTTGTGTGGCTAATACTGTGCTCAGTTTTGTAGAAACAAATGATTCTTGCTAACCACGCACTTGATATAATTGTGGATATAAAACCAACACATAACCAAATGAGATAGAGGCAGATAAGTATTTGCTTTATTAGATCTCTCTCTCTCTCTCTCCCCCTCTCCCTCCCTCCCCCTCTCCCCTTTCCTCTCTCCCTCCCTCCCTCCTCATTATATTGTATTTATTGATTTAAATATCCTTGAATAAGAATATAGGTTCCTTAAAGGCAAGCATTGTTTTCTCTTGTGTGTGTGTGTGTGTGTGTGTGTGTGTGTTTGTGTGCCCTTCTCACTTCCTAGAACAGTGCTGAACAACCAAGGTATCGCTCAGTATTTGGTTAACTTGGAGTATAAACAGCATTTTAGTTCCACGAGCAAAGCACAAACCTAGAACAGGGTAAAAATCAATACCAAAAAATGGGGAGAAATGCTAACTTAGCATTAGCATGACTAGATTAAAAAATACACTAAAATAGAGAATGAAGATAAGAAAACAAAATCCAACAGTTTGCTGCGTATAAAAAACATGTAAAAATACATACATACACAATGAAAAAAAGACAATAAAACAAGATCATTAAGCTTATATGAAGGAAAAACTGATCGAATTGCAAAAAGACATGGTAACAATAAATGTAAGAGACTTTGACATTCCTTTCCCAGAGCCAGGTAAGTCGACCAGATAAAAGGAAAATATGGAACTGAACAGACTCTAGGAAAATTTCATTTTGAAATATTTACGGTATCTTGTGAATAGGAAAATATACATATTTCCGAACATTACATGCTATCTTCCCATATAAGTTAATGTAGCATGTTTACTGGTTATTTTAAATGCAGCATCGCTGTGAGGAAGAAATTCTACTTGACCAGCAAGGCAATAAGAATTTCAGAGCTGAGTACGTTAAAATGCATGCTTTTCTGTTTGCCTCAGTCATTAGACTGTAGTTTTATATCCAATGTCAAAAAGTCAGCAAATATTATTAAGTACTTTAATATGTGCTAAGGGCTGGGAGATCCAAACAGGCTTAACTGGGAAACAACATGCAAACAAGTGTGCACAAACAGGATACAGATATTAGGATAAATTGGCAGTAATCTCAGAGAGAAGTCACTAACATCCTGGAGGAATGAGAGAATCTTGCAAAAAAGTAGGCTTTTGGTTAAGGCAAGAGGTGGAAATGAAGGGGGAGAGACAGCCAGTGAAAATGCAGTCAGGAGATGGAGTGTTTTGTTCTGAGGCCAATGTCACTAGGCCATGCTGTTCAGGGAGGGTGTAGTGAGATGTCAAAAAGATTTTGAAGGTCTTTGAAAGCCAAATAGAAGTTTGACAGTTTGGCTCAGAGCTTGGACATTGTTTAGAGGAGGGCAGGCAGGAAATTGTGAACTTCTCGATAGGTAGTGACTAGGGGACCTGAGTAGCAAGAAGAAGAGGCACTCCTGAGGCCTAAGAAGTTAGCTGATAAGCAAGTGCCCTGGTCATATAAAGACAGAGGTGTCCCTCTGTGGCAGGCATATAGTCATTAACTGGTTGCCATAGCTTTGTAGAGAGAATTAGAAATCCTTTATTTCTGTATTCTCTTTGGGTGTGGTTCAAAACTTTTTGTCTAGGCTATCCTATATTAGTGGTCCTGGGATTTGGGGTTTTGGAACACACATTAGTATAAAATGACATCCAAGTATTCAAGATTTAAAGCTACCCTGAATTGGTAGGGAAACAACTTCATACTACCTTTTGAAGTCAGTGTGGTCTAATGGAAAGGGCACTGAATATGGAGATCAGCGGGCCTAAGTTTGTATTCCAGCCCTCTTACTTCTTTCTCACCTCGGGGAAGTTGTACAACTTGTTGGTACTTCCATGTCTTCATCTATAAACTGAGGTGGGGGTAGGCTGGTTGATCTGTTCCAACTTAAAAGTTTGTGATCCTGTGGTATCCTATTCTATAGCATCTTCATAGCACTAAGCTTGAAGCTGAAATCCAGAGGTGAGCCAAACCCTTTGGCTTACTCTGCCACTGCCAGAATCGTGTCTGGTGGTACCAGCTAGACCTCCTTCTTGGGTCTTCTGACTAGTAAGGTGTTCTGGTGCTTGACTACTGTCTTGGCAAATATTCCTCAAAGAAAAGAAAAAATATCTGAGTTGTACTCAGCAGAAGAGAAGTCATGAGAAAAGGGGGCAGAAGACGTGAATGGCTGCATGTCCCACATTACCCATTCACTACAAAATTGAAGCTGCTGTTTAAAGCCACTAGGCCCAGGTTGCACTTGCTGAGTTTCTGTGGCAAAAGAATTGATTTGCAAATAGAATGCTGTCTTTAGACCTTTTTATACCAAATATTTTTCACAGTGAGAGGGTACTATGTTTTGGCAGGATAATCCAGTTCTAATTTGTATGTTGTTCTGATTCTTTTCCAGTGTAGATTAGGAATCTGTGGCCACTTTGGGATTCAGTTTGTGGTATATAAACACCTCTAACAGGTAACCTGTTATCACAACTTTTAATGTTATATTTTGTCAGTGGCTAAAGACAGTTTTTCTTCAGTGTTCTTCAATGTTTTATGTTCTCTAAAATTTATGAATTGTAATCTTTTCATCTTCCCTACTTTTAACTGGAATATTTGTTATCTAAGATGCTGTAGAAAATTTAGCAAGAGCGGTAGGGTTAGAATTTACAACATCTGAAATCTGGTTTTATGTAGTAAGAGAACTCCTTGAGATCAGCTCCATATTTTATTCTCTTTAGTGCTTAATATAGTATATTGAACACAAGCATTTAATGAATGTTAAATTCCCCTTCACCCCCTGAAGTATGTCTGCTATTTTGTCCAGGGAATTAGGGCCTTTCCACCTTATTCTGTAACTGAATTGTCAGGCACTCATCATATCTTCCTTTAGAACTAGTTTTGGGCACCAAAAGAAGTGTTTTCCTTTAGTCTTAGGATGACAATAAAGAGATTAGGTGCCAAAGAGAAATCTGATTTTTTTTTTTAGTAGGAACCCTCAGATAGTCCCCAAATCTGCCTATATTGCTACACAGCTGCTAGTAATTGAATGGAAACATGTTAAAGGACTTTGTATACTATATAATTAATTGTGGCATTCATCTCCAGGAGATGTTTTTGGTAGCCATCCCTCAGGCTCGTGACAGTGAGAGGTTAGGAATTGGTGGTGGCAGAGCAAACATGAACTCTCATACTAATCTTGAGGTGTCTCCACTAGTTGTATCTATGTGTCAGTGACATCGGCTGGCTATAATTGTTTCCAGGCAGAAGGTTAATGTTGCTGCTTTTATCAAAGGAGTCTCTGTGCCTTCTTGGTGGTTTGAAATTTGAGTCAAAGAATGTTAAAACTAAAGAGCATAGCTAGTCATAGGAATCTAGGCTGTAGAACACAGCCTCTACTTCTAGAGTAGCTGAGCCCCAGGGAGGCTGAGGGCCTTAGTCACATGTATAGTACAGAGCATGTTCTGGATTTGAACCCAGGTTTTATAACTAGTGGCCTTTGCATTCTACGTCAGGTTCTTGCTTCTTGTCACAAGGCAGCAACATGGAAAAAAGATAGGCTCTCTGTGGGCTCAAATACTGCCATAGTTGCTTACTATCTAGTTAGTTGGCCTTAGGCAAAGAATACCACCTACCCTAGTCCTCAGTTTCTTCATCTGTAAAATGCAGTGTTTGGACTAGATGATCTGAGGGGCTTCTTAGCTCTTGTTCTATGGTCTTGGGATTTTATCAGGGCCCAAAGATTCCTATAGGTTTGAAATTTTGCCCAAGACATTTTTTTTCTTTTTTTTTATTATGAACTTAATAATTATGTAAAAATCCAAACATTCCAGTATACAAAGAACAAAAAGGAGGCTTGTTTATGAAACTGAACTTCTGTTATGTATATTTTGTTTTTTAAAAAATATTAAATTTAAAAGGTAACAAAATTATCTTTGTGTCTCCTTCTAAACTTGTTTTCTTCTGTTTTGGGGGGGGCGTCTCTATCACTTCTTACTAATTTATCATCTCTTTAAGTAACTTTTTTGTTATTAAATATATAACACATATATAATTGAAGAACTAACAATAATTTAAAGGCTAAAAGAGTGCTTTGCATATAATATCTCATCACAGCAACCCATCTACTATTCGCGTTTTACAGATGAAGAAACAGACTGAGTAGTGTGAGTGTCTAAGGCAGGATTCAAGAGTCTACCCTACTGCAAGTCCATTGTTTTATTACTAGCCCTAAGTGCCTCATGAAATACTGATAAATTTACCAATTATGGCCTACGTGAGTACTTACATAATCTTTGGTCTTGAAGAAAAGGCGGTCTAACGTTTATTCTTCACCTTCCTTTAGACTCAGAGCATGGTATAGTGGAGGAAACACTGCTTCTTTTATTGGAGGACCTGGCTTCAAATTCACCTCTAGCTCTTTTTCCTTGTGTGATTTTGGGCAAGATACTTCACTTTGTCTTCCATTTCCTCATCTGGAAATTCAAGGGGTTGGATTGGGTAACTTCAGAGGCCCCTTCCACCTCTAAATTTATGGCATCTGTGACTACACTTCAGAATGTTGTTCAGTTGTAGTTTGATGTTTGACAGTGTTTTGGCTTAAGTCATTTGCCAAGGTTGGCTTTGTTTTGCTTTATTTCAACTAAAACTAAACTTTTTTTTTTTCTGATGGGGTGGATATTTAAGTATACTTGTCTGAGAATAACACCATACAAATATTTCACTCTTGGCTGTTTTTCTGTCTTTCTTGATAGATATGTTTTGTCTCTATCTACGATAAAGCCAGAATAAGAAGGAATGGGTAAAATTGCAGTCTCAGAGTATTTTTGAAGAATTTTCCTAACAATGAATTAAATATTGGAACGGGTTACTGAGGAAGGTTTGTAAAACCCTTTTCCCTGAGGTCTTAGAAACTTGGGGTTGATTCTTCTCTCTGAGTTAGTTAAAGATGTCATTTTCTGCCAAAAGGAGAGAAAGTTGGGGGGAAGGGTGGGTCACTTAATGAGTGGTGTTCAGTAGCTTCTGGCTGCTGACCGAAGGGAATGAAGGGGTAGGAGAGCAGGTGCCAGAAATGCCAGAGTAGGAAGGACAAATTAAGTGGTGGGTGGGGGGCGGTAGGGGTGGGGTGCCAAATGGGAACAGAAAGTCAG
The DNA here is from genome assembly GCA_028646595.1 of Phalanger gymnotis. Lineage (NCBI taxonomy): Eukaryota > Metazoa > Chordata > Mammalia > Diprotodontia > Phalangeridae > Phalanger > Phalanger gymnotis. The sequence continues at coordinate 352,037,643 of CM053625.1, read as the reverse complement.
TTTACCTGACTACTTGAGAGGAGACTAGAATATTTTTCTATAGACTCATATGGCAATATTACATCAGTGTTCTTTTTAGAGATCCATTCTTCATAAGTTTGTCTCTAAATTCTACTTATCTGATGACCATACTCTCGTTTTAATCTGTCCTTTGTTTTCATTTTTCTCTTTTAATTGGGAAAAAAGGAACTTCCTCAAAAAAGACAGTGTAAAAGTAATCAGCCTGTATATAATATGTAAGGCCAACCTAAGTATAAGGGATACAGAAGAGACATGAGCTTACATGGACCCTTCAGTCTAGCTGAGAGGATAATGTGGGACAATTGGAAAATAATTATTAAATCGAGTGATTTAGGAGATAAATGCAATAGGAGTTTAACAAAGGAGGAGAGCTCAAAGAGGGATAGAAAAAAAAGGCTTCCTGTAAGTTAATAAACTTGAGCTGGATGTTGAAGGAGTACTTAAACCAGCAAATTCAAAAGACATCAGGGCAGGAGGAGAAACTACAGCATCACTGACATACTGGCTGGTCTTGGTTCATACAGAAGATAATGAGAAAAACCAGCTAGACTGGACAGGAAATAGGGTATAAGTTGGAGGAATAGTGTAGGGTTAAATTAGTATGAGAAGGCTCTGAATACTCTGTAGAAGAGATTGGATTTGAGGCCTGAGGCAAACGTCAATTTTTCACATTGGAATAATTTTTAAAACAGCACAAAAATTCTTCCTTTTTTCACTTAAGGGAAATAGAATAAAACACAAACAAGGAAATAGAAAGTTTACTAGTGGTGGAGCCATCTGTGTTATTAGAAATCCCCAAGCGAAGAAGATAGTTATAAAAAAATTCCATCCAGCTTTTTATATATGTTTGTTATATCCACAAATGAAACAATTTTTTAGCATGCAGGTGTAACCGACCACTAATTTGGGGGACTGTGACTTTTTTTTGTAGTTAGCTATTTATGACAGTTTTTACAAATTGCTATTTTTTAAAAAACCAGACTTATATGTTATTTTATGGATGTCAGGAACTCCTGGTAAGGAGCAGATTGGTATTTGCCCTCTAATTTGTGGTCCTGGAGAGTTGCCTGGTTCACACCCAGTATATGTCAGAAGCAGGGTTCTTCCTACCTCTGAAACCTGCTGTGTATCCAGTGCACCTCACAGCTTCTCGGTGCTTGTTAAAGGGAATGACCTTTTGATCTATATATGAAGTTCATGGAAATACAACGCTGCAACTGAAATTAGACCTGAAACACTTTCTTCTAAAGAAAGATCTTTAACAACCCCAGTTTGGGTGAAGGGTTATGGCCTAATTATTTGATTAAATAAGGAGAGAAGAGACTCTAAACTAAACAGATACTTGAAGGAAGAGAAAGAAGACCTTGTTTTGAAGTCCGTATCTGACACTAACTTGTCACACTGGACTGTCATTTACTCTGGATCTGTTTCCTCATCTGTAAAACAACAAAGTTAGACTTGATATAACCTCTAAGGTCCCTTCCAGATCAAAAACCTATGATCCTTGTGGACGTAGTAGAGAATTATTACCTTGTTTGTTCAGCATAGTCACAAATCACAAAATCTTTAAAATTCCTTTACCTGATACATAATGTGTTCGTGGACTGACTGGCTATTCATTCTTTTCTGATTTACTATTCTATATGTGAAGTTATTTTAGTGATCGATAATTTTAAATAATATCTTTAGAAAACTATCATAGAAAGGACAAAATTATAATAACAGAAGAAATCCTTCTCTAGATCTTAATAAAAGTATAAGAAGGAGTTATATAAATGAGCTAAAAAGATTGATATTCTGTAACGTTTCAGGGGATACATGATTACTCCAAATATGCTGTAGTTGCTACCTGTCAGTACCATCTCATCCAATACAATAATTTGGCCATGCCCTTCTATAAATCCTCCATAGAGGATTTAACCCAATATGCCCTTTATGCCACAAACCACTTGGAGCCTGAATACAGTATTCCTGGAATTAAGCTTTACATTTGTTTCTGTTTTTCCCCCTCACTACTAGAACAAAATATTATATTCATTGTTATATGCATTTTTGGCTGTTTTTGGTGGCAGTGATAATTGTTCACTTCCCAGTGTAGAGAGTTGGTATTTTTTAGAAGTGATAGCTAGTTAAAAATAAATACCATCAGTAAAATGTTTTTTATCACCAATTTAAAAAAAAAACTTTTAAAAATCAGTAATACAGTTTTTATGTAAGTGCTTTTTATTAGGGAGTACAAAATTTCTCTTATTGCTTCAGTTATCTCATTTGTGCTACATTTCTCATTTGTCCTTGAGCTGACTGAAGGCAATCTACTTTTTTTTAATCATTGTATGTATTTTTTTTTTTAATAAAGGGAGGGAAAATGGAAGGTGAGGCGGTTGAAGCAATCATGGAGGAGTCCGAAACCTTCATCAAAGGAAAAGAGAGAAAAACGTATCAGAGACGCCGGGAAGGGGGCCAGGATGAGGACGCTTGCCATATATCCCAGACCCAGGCGGATGGGAGTGAAGTGGTTCAGGAGGTAAACAGCAGTGTCCAGATGGTCATGATGGAACAGCTAGACCCTACCCTACTTCAGATGAAGACTGAAGTCATGGAGGGTGCAGTACCTCAGGAAGCTGATGCTACTGTGGATGACACACAAATTATAACACTTCAAGTTGTTAATATGGAAGAACAACCTATAAACCTTGGGGAGCTTCAGCTTGTTCAGGTCCCTGTACCAGTAACGGTGCCTGTGGCCACCACTTCTGTAGAAGAACTGCAGGGGGCTTATGAGAATGAGGTCTCTAAAGAAGGCCTGCCTGAAGGCGAGCCCATGATTTGTCACACGTTACCTTTGCCTGAAGGTTTCCAAGTGGTAAAAGTAGGTGCCAATGGTGAGGTTGAGACATTAGAGCAAGGGGAGCTGCAGCCCCAGGAAGATCCCAATTGGCAGAAAGACCCAGACTATCAGCCACCTGCCAAAAAGACAAAAAAAACCAAAAAGAGCAAACTTCGTTACACAGAGGAGGGCAAAGATGTGGATGTTTCTGTGTATGACTTTGAAGAAGAGCAACAAGAGGGTTTATTATCGGAAGTCAATGCAGAGAAGGTTGTTGGTAACATGAAGCCTCCAAAGCCAACAAAAATTAAAAAGAAAGGTAAAACGAGTTTTTTTTTTCCCCTCAGAGCTTTTTGTTTGAAGTGGAATAGAGGGTAAACAACATTGTATACAGGTGAATCTGGTTTTGATTTGTTACAGGTAGAACTCTTCAACCAGTCTGAAAATAAGTTCTGGGTTTTTTTTTCCCCACATTAAATATTTTGTGTTTTAATGTGTGGCTATAAACAGCAGTGAGCTTAAGGTAGAAACTCAGTTAAGATTTACCTAGAAGGGCCAATGAAATTTAGAAATCCACAGGCAAGTTAAATCTAGAAATCCCTGGGACAATCTAGGGGCAGAAAAGCTTTGGCTAAAATCCTTTCTTTGTATACAGGTGTAAAAAAGACATTCCAGTGTGAGCTGTGCAGTTATACATGTCCACGACGTTCAAATTTGGATCGACACATGAAAAGTCATACTGATGAAAGACCACATAAGTGCCATCTCTGTGGCAGAGCTTTCCGCACAGTCACCTTGCTGAGGAACCACCTAAATACTCACACAGGTGCTATAGGGGAAAGGGATGGAGGGGAGTGGGGGCTACAGGGGACCCTCCTTTTATAAACAGAAAATGTTGGTTCCTTTACAAGGAATTTCTTGTGAATGACTGCTCTGGATAGTCTTTCTGGGTGGATAGAGCCCAAGCAGGGCATTGAGAAAAGCTGGACTTGGAGGTAGGAGAAGTGCAGGCTTATGTCCTCCTTCTTCAACTTGATGGTAAGGTGAAGAACCAGAAAAGGGCTCTTGTAATTAATGTGGACTCTGCATTTCCTCAGCAGTTGTGGAACTTCAACTCCATCATACTTCTATAAATCAGCAAAACATTGGATGCAGTAGATTTTATAAGATGTCAGTAAAGCATTATGTTAGAAGCACTGACACTGATCTCTCAGAACTTGTGTACAAATCCTTCCCCTGACACTATCGGCATGACCATGAGTAGTTCACCTGCCAGCCCTCATTAGACTGGATAGGTTCTGCCCTGAGGTTGCTTCAAGCTGTTGGCCTCCTGTGAAGGCCATTCTGTAAGTGCTATCCCTTCTGACACCAAGGGTCACCTCTGTGCCCAGATAACAGCCTCGTCCGTCTTTGGATATCATATTTAGAGCTGGAAAAAACACTAGGCCCTTTAGTGGCAGCCCTTCTCTTTTACAGAGTAGGAAAGTGAACATCAAGGAGGTGACCTGCCATGTCCAGGGTCTCTGTGCTAAAGCAGTTTTACAAATATGATCTTATTTGATCTTCAGAGCAACCCTGGGAGGGAGATGGTGTTGTTACAGTACTCCATTTTGCAGATGAAGAAATTGAGGCATGCCCAGAATCTTGCTGCTAAGAATTGTCAAAGCCAGATCCTGACTGCAGACCCCACTGAGCCACCTAGCTGCTAATGACTGCAATATGGCAGACTTTAAAATTGGTACTTTTGAGTCTAGAAGAAATAGGCTAAGTAGCAGCAAGTCTGTAGGATTGATCATCTACAACGTCAGAAGGGTGTGAAACTGTTGACTTGATCTTAAAAGAGAATAAGCAGTAGCTCCCCCCTCTCCCTTTAGCCAATGGAAAGTCTGTGCTGCTTTACAAATGTAGAATCCTGCGGTATAGGCCAAAAATGGACAGTCAAACTGTGATTACTAGAAACCTACTGTATGTTGTTTTTGTGGTAGAAGAAGGAAGCAGATCACCAGAAAACAAGCAGCTTTTAAAGATTCTAAACTTGATCGCATCCTCAGCCCCAACAAGCCTAAGACCCTGCCATACCTCAGATTGCCAGCAGGTCCCCCACTCCCAAGGGTGTGTGTCATCGTTCTCAGGGAAGATCCTGCCTCGGCAAATACAAGTCATTTACTTAGAGTGCTGAACCTACAAAGCTAGGACAGGCTCCGAAGACACTGGGGTTGTTTGACAGCAAGGAGTAAAACCAATTAGTAAGCCAGGAAGTGAAATTTAAAAACCTTAACACTCTCATTAATTGGGGTTCTTTATGGGGAGGTTCTAGAGGAATTCCCTCATCTGGTGAGGCTATAAGGAGTTAATACAGGTACCAGGTGTCAACTGTGTCTTGACACTATCACCGTCACCCATGACTGCGCTGGCATGGCCCACCAGCATGGCGGTTCTCCTCAGTAGTACCAGTCCAGAATTATATAGTACTTTAAGGTTTACAAAGCACTTTATAAATGCTTTGATCTGGTAGTGGTGTCATCAATCTTCCATAGACTGTCAAAGTCCTCATCATTTGAAGATGAAGGCCGTCAGTATGATACCAGGGGACAAGCACAGATGCTCATGACTTGTATGACCTTGGACAAGTCCTTTTCCCATCTGTAGAATGAAGGAGTCAGACTCAAGGCCTCTGAGCCCCCTTCCAGTTCTAAGTCTGTAAGATTAGTTACCTCCTGTGCAAGCCCAGCTCACGTCATCACCTCCATAAAGGCTTCCCCAAACTCAGTCATGAACAACCTCAGACCTCATAATGGTACTCTTGCCTTGTAACATTTTTCATGTATTTATCATGTATTACATATTACAGCTCTCTGTGCTTCTGCTAGACGGATTTCCTCAAGGACAGAGGGGACATGTCTTATCTAAACAGTAGATCCCCCAGGGCCTAGCACAGTGTTCTAACAATAATAGATTCTTAATAAATGGTGGTACTTAGGAAACCAGGGTTGACTTGTTTGTGTTCTTTCCTTTTAGGTACTCGTCCTCATAAGTGCCCAGACTGCGACATGGCCTTTGTAACCAGTGGAGAATTAGTGCGGCATCGACGCTATAAACACACCCATGAGAAACCCTTCAAGTGTTCCATGTGTGATTATGCTAGTGTTGAGGTAAAGGTTACGTTTTTCAGTGATCTTTTCCATTGAACAGATCTTATAAATGCTAATGTTAAACAGTTTCTTATATTGAACACTTAATTTAGGATTTGCTAATAGTCAATTCTTGATTGTATATAAACACCAAGAACAATCACTGGAATCTGGTGGGAGTGGGGTAGAGAGAGCTGTAAAATGAATTCCGAACCTTTCCCACCACACCAATTGTTTTTGCCACACCGTACAATTTAGCTCCAATGGGGGTGTGACAGGTTGGGGATGGTGCAGTTCCTTTACTAATAAATGTTCAGCTGTCATGTGTAAAGTCATACATAATTGGGTTGACTAAAGGAGTAGACCCACCGTACTACCGGCTTTGAAGTTTGTTAGTCTAGTGGGGATAGAGCAGGTAGATCATGGTAATGTGAGCAAAAATAAATATAATTCTAAATCTCCACGAGAGCCTGCATCATGTGTATTGGTTCTAGAGCCCTGAGCTTAGAGCCAGAAGACCTAGGTTCAGTTCCCATTCTAACTCTGTCGATGTCCTGGTGCGGCCTTAGGAAGTCATTGAACCTCCCTTTCTTCGTTTATAAAATGGGATAATCATTCAAATGATCTGTCTTACAAAGTTGAAAGAAGGCAAGCATCTGCCAAACCTCCTAACACTAGATAAGTAAACCTTATTATTACCATTTAGAAATACCTAAATGCCAAGGGGTTAGTAGAGCATTTGGAACCAGATTTGTTGGGAAATTTGTTGGGAAACGTTTAGTGGTGGTGATTCCGTAGGCAGATTTTTTAAAGTGCTTGAAAGTGAGTGAGCTGGCCAAGAAGGTGCAAGCAGGTGAAGCATGTGAGACAAGGCAGAAGATGCTGCCAGTGCTAGGGTCTGCTTGGCTAGTGCAGATAATAGCCGGGGTAGACCAAAGATGGAGTAAGTCAAGTAAGGAATCTAACCTTTTTGCTCTTTAAAATGTAAAGCTATTAGAATCCATTGAGTTGGAGAATCACACAACCAGATCTGTACCTGAAAGTGGCTATTAGTGAGTGGGGAAGAGGATGAAGATAGGAATAAGAGGCAGCAGGAATCATTGGGGGAATTGGCACTGCATTGTGGAGAGTTAGTACTACATAGGCGGTCATCGAAACCATGGAAATAAATGAGTTCTTAAGAAAATGGAAAGGGCACAAGGCCTACCTAGCTAGTTTTCTAATGTAGTAAACTACGTTTACTACATTAGAAGAGGCATCGCCACAAGACAAAAGATAGAACATGGGGGAACAGTAGATTGCAGTCAAAAGACCACCAGCTTTAATCTGGAATTTTGGTTCATGAAGTGATGGTCCATTTATAAACACAAAGCAACAGATAATTAGGATGCAGTATGAAAGCAAAAGCCTCACTTAGAACTTTGGAGTTTGTCTTTAATGTCCTTAAACCAAGCTTTTGTGCTAAAATTGCCATTTGTATCTAAAAAGGCTGATAACGATGCTTCTTTGTTGCAGGTCAGCAAGTTGAAACGTCACATTCGCTCTCACACTGGAGAGCGTCCATTCCAGTGTAGCTTGTGCAGTTATGCCAGCAGGGACACGTACAAGCTGAAAAGACACATGCGAACCCATTCCGGTATGCTGCACTTTTATGATTAGATGCATAAACTGCTTTTTGTCAGATGTTAGATTTGTTTCAGTTGATCATTTCTCTCGGAATTCTTGACCCATTTGTTGCTAAATGGACAACTAGCATGTAATAAACACAGGTACCAATGTCTGGTTTCAGTATTTTAAAAATTCAGATTGATCTGTGATCTCATCATGTAGGTCACTCAGCAACAAGGCAGATCACATCCCATTGAGATTGCTTACCCAGCCTGTGTGATTCTGCTCCAAATCCACCCCAATAGTTAGCCACAGCGGGTCCAACCAGTGTGTTTGTGAATTTGTTTCTTCCTGACATTTCTATGATTCCAGTGGACACATGGTAGGTTGTCCATCAGTTATCCTTTAAGCTTGCCAAGTGGTCAGCTCCTCATCTTTTTCATTCATTCCTTTAAAGTTACTTATTGGGACAGGTAGGTGACGCAAAGAGTAGAGCACCGGCCCTGGAGTCAGGAGGACCTGAGTTCAAATCCAGCCTCAGACACTTGACACATTTACTAGCCGTGTATGACTTTGGGCAAGTCACTTAACCCCAGTTGCCATGCCCCCCCCCAAAAAAAAAACCAAAGTTACTTATTGTTTAAGTGCTAAAACCTCCTCCTACTCACCACACTTCTCTGAATGGTACTTATTTTTACTTCTTTGGAGACCATAGTGTTCCATGACTTTTAACCATTCAGCAACACTGTTAAAATATTAGTGTTCAAAAGTTCGACCTTGATAACTTTCTGGTCATTAATATCAGGCAAGGCACCAGACGGGGAGATGTATTCCCTTCGCGCGCTTGTCTCTCCTTCCCCCCCCCCCCCCCCCCCCCCCCCCCCCCCCCCCCCCCCCCCCCCCCCCCGCCCCCGCCCCGTATTTGCCACTGTCATAGAGGAGATCCAATAGAGAGAGAATCGAAAGCCAAAGGAGGGATTCCTCATAGAGGGTGAGTTCTTCCAGGTGCTCCTTCTTGAGGGCAATATTGTGCTACTTGCCTCAAGCCCCAGAACAGACTCATAGATAAGCTCCATCACCATTTGAAAGGATTTGGGCTTAACCAACCACACAGGAACAACAATCTCTCAGTGTATCACTGTGGTCAACTTCCCTCCAGTGTCTATTCTATAATCTCAATAACTTGTCCAGATAGTCATGTCCATCTTATTTTTATTCTTCTAGCTTTGTATTAATCTGGCTCTTTGTTTTGATTGTACACAGACTGTGGGTTCAGGAATGATGCCCCCATTAGTAACGAGTCTCCATCTCAAAATATAGTCACTTTGAGGGGATGGGGAAAAGGGAATGCTATTCTGTGCTAACCATGTCTGCTGCCTTGCAATTCTTGAAGAGAGTATTTATGATAGGTAGCTGTGAGACTTCTGTTTTGTCAGTAAGTCTTAGACCTCTCTTATTCTATATTCTGGACGCACATTTTCCAACATAATTTTCACCAGCCTTGCCCATATCCACCTTTGCACTAGAGTCAGCAAGTATGAAATATATATTTTAATTTAGAGAGTCTTAGCAATTCTTAATAATAATTTATTTTCCTCTTCATCTTCTGCGACAGATACTGACTTATCCATTGCATTTATTTAATAGTCTTTTTGCAAATAACTACCATGAGCACTGCAGCTGTGAATATCCTGTGAAATCATTTCTTATTGCCTTTGGGCCCAAGATAAAACAAACCATGGGCAGCTACTTTGTTTACCTCTCCAAGGAAGACTTGAGACATTCTTTCATTGAGCAGTAACTTCCTCTGACTTCTGTTAGAGCAAGAAGACTGTGATTAATGTGCTTAAGTTCCCCCATACTGTGTTTGCTCTTTGGTCATTGAACAAGAACCTCTTTTACCAACAGGCCAGATTAGTGTTTATGGATGGCCTGCCACTTTCCTACTTCTTTCACTACAGAAGCAGAAATTGGCCACCTGGGACCGAGATCTATTTTGTATTTTCTTTGGTTTGTGTGCTTCCATGGCCAAAGGATTCATCCCCAAGTGACCAGCTTACTAACAACAAAGAATCTGGTCCTTGGAAAGCAATCTTCCACTAGTGTTATACTCAAAGCCTTTCCGCTATGGAAAAATCTGACAAATCTTTTGTTCTGCTTATGTAACCCTTCAGTGAGTCATCGTCCTTTGTCTTAGGACAGTTGAACTCACCAGGTAGAATTCCTGCTTGAAAGATGAGGTCTGTGTATCTCTAGTTGGGTTTTTTAATCAATTTACTAATTTATGGAAAATTTCTAGGCTGCCATCCTTCTTGTATTCCTTTTCCCTTCTAACAAGCACCAGTATCACATACTCCTAAGGTCAGAGAACAAAAAATTTTAAATTCTCTAACAGTTGCTAGAAAAAAAAAATAAAGAATGATGGTAGCCGACAGTTGATCTGAGCATTCTAATAGAATCTTCAGATTCTTGGGAAGACTGGTGTGAATCTAGACAGTAGCTTGCCCAAATAAGACCCAACAAGACCAGCAACAAGAGCTGCTAGCACAGGTTCTTTTGATCCACTTTACCAAGGAAAGTAACTTTAAGGGGTTAACAATCTTACCTTAATCCAGCATACAAATATCATTCACTTAGTTCTGGAGGAAAAGCCAGCACCCTCAACTTCAGAGCAGATACAAACAAATTACAAACATACACAATATAAACAGACCAAATCACAATTCATAGTTACCAAGAAAGCATCAACATCTGGGTTGGGGTGGGGTGTACCCTTGATAATGGCTGACCCAGAGTTGCACGCCACTCTTCCAGTGGCTGAGAGTCTCAGACAGGATGCCAACCTTTGGCCTTTTATACTCTGTTCAGGACTCAAAGGATTCACACCTAATCAGCAAAAGGGTATGAGCCTGGAGCTTTGCAGCTAGTAAGTCTCAATCAAAGACACTTAATTATTGGCATTCTAAAACAGTATTTAAAAAAAAAAAAAAGTCCCACCTTAATTACCAGTACAACAGTCAGAGTAATATAACAAATATGTTCAATTCTGTTTCTTCTTAAGGTGAAAAGCCGTATGAATGTTATATCTGTCATGCTCGGTTTACCCAGAGTGGCACAATGAAAATGCACATCTTACAGAAGCACACAGAGAATGTGGCCAAATTTCACTGTCCACATTGTGACACTGTCATAGCCAGAAAAAGTGATTTGGGTAAGTGGTTTAGCTGCTTGTTAATCAGAAGTCCTCCTTGAAGAGTATGTGAAAACGTGAGCATTAGCATAATTATCAGTAGAATCAGAATGAGCCAACTGACCCAAAGCTACAGACAAGCAATTGTGCACATGCCTGGGTGTTACAGAAAGTAATTGCTTTGTTGCTGTTTATGTTGTTTCCCCAAGAAGGGTAGCATTCAGGCTAAAAGGTTTTCCCCCAATACAATTCACCAACAAATACCACTTGATGAATTACTTCAACAGAGCCTGTGGTAGGTATTAGGGAGATGCAAAGTTTAGTAGGTAAGATACTGGCTCTCAAGTTTATCATCTAGTTAGGGAGTAACAAACATGCAATTATAATATACAGTTATAGAAGAGATGCCTTAGAAAGGTACAGAGCATTTGAGGGTTCTCACGCAGGCTGATGCCTCTGGAGGAATTGTCATTTGAATTCGTTCTGGGCATAAGAGACAACATGGAATCGGTGTAAATGTTATTCTTGGGAACTGAGAGAAAACTGACACTTAAGAGTACAGGTCCAAGAATAACATTAAATTAGGCCCAAAGAGCTAGGTTGTTGCCAGATTGTGGAAAGCATTAAGTGCCAGATAGGAGTTTAAATCTGACTCGAGAGGTAAGGAAACCCTTTAAGATTTCTGTGCAGAAGAGTGACATGGCCAGAGCTGGGCATAGCAAAAGAAGAAAAAATACATTTTCGTCAGACCATTTCCCAGTTGAGAGTCAGGTCCTGTCAGGAAGTGAAATATTTGTCACAACTGAATTCAGCCCTTCTTAACCTTTGTCATAGTGTATTATGTCAATTTATTCTTCACAGTTGAGAATTTTTCTGACTCTTAAGGGAGAAGGTGATGCTCATACTTAATGCATGTTGTTCAGACAGGAGCTTGTGTAAAGTTAGTTTCTTTACTAGAGTTTATGATAAATATATTTTTATAGAATTAATCCATAACTTTTTCTTAGATGCTATTCAGTTTAGTATTTTCACATATCCTTTTGAGGAAAAGGATAAACCTGTCTTTTTTTTTTAATGTAGATTTCCTTTTTGCTTATAAAATAAAGAGTGTTGCTAGTGAAGACTGGAAAATTGGAGCTGAAATCTAAACTGACCCCCCTGCTGAAGAAAAGGCAATAATGTGATGTTATATAGAATTGTGGTATTAGAAATAACATTTACATTGCATCATCTCATTTGACCCTCACAAGCCTGTGAGCACATGGGAGTATACATGTCATTTAGTCCCATTTACAGATAAGAAACAGGCCTGCAGAGATTGATCCAGGGTGAGACTCAACCCAGGAGCTAATACTGACTCAGAGCTCAAGACCACCTGCTACCACGTGACGTTTTAGTTCAATAAGTTATCTTTAAAAAAAAAACAAAACGAACGAACAGATATTGGATAATTTATGAAGCCTCATGTTTAGACACTGTAGAAAAAATAAATATAAGCTTTTTTCCCCGCCTGCCCTCAAATGGCTTACATCCTATAACAATTAGTTGAAAGTGCACCACCCAAAAAAGAAAGTCCATCAGTAAGGCAAAGCACAAGAGGCGGTGCAGTGCAGAGGGGAGAGCGAGGCTAGAATTCCAGCTCCCGTAGACCACGTAGCACGCAGGCTAGCAGATTTACCCCTGAATACAGTTCACTAACAGATACTTCTTGATTAATTACTCCAGCAGAGGACTGTGATAGGTATTGGGGAGGCGCAAAGTTTAGGTAAGATACGGCCTCTCGAGTTTGTAATTCAGTTAGGGAGTAACAAACACCATTATAATACACAATTGTATGAGGGATGCCTTTGATTAAAAAAAAAAGTGTTAAAGGAGGTTTGAGGGAACTTGTTCTCAAAGGGAATGGTTCTTCTGGAGGATTTGTCTGGCAGGAGGCTTCTTCTGTCTGAGCTTCAGTTCACTCACCTTGTAAGTAGAATAGAGTGCTTGCTCACGCGTTTGTGAAGTGCCTTGCGAATCTTAAAGCACAACATATGTGGCCTGTTATTCTAGAAATATGAGTTAAAAGTCAGCTAGCTAAAGAAATGCTTTTAGTGTGGGGATTAAGTATTCACCAGAATAGCGTTCATTTGCTTTTTGTTTAATGCATCAGAGTATGTATTGGCATTCTTTCAGGTGTCCATTTGCGAAAGCAGCATTCCTACATCGAGCAGGGCAAAAAATGTCGTTATTGTGATGCTGTGTTTCACGAGCGGTATGCCCTCATTCAGCATCAAAAATCCCACAAAAATGAGAAGCGTTTCAAGTGTGACCAGTGCGACTATGCATGCAGACAGGTACTCTTTGAGGGATTCCCAGGAGGGTGAGAAAGCGCCTACTGCCTCCTTGCTCATGTGTACATAATGGTCCTATTTGTAGGACACAGAAGGAGGTAAGGTGTGTTAAAATGCAGTTCTTTGACCACTTAATTAAAAGGCTGCTTAAGCAAGTTATGTGGAAACAAGTACAGAATTGGGGGGGAGTAGAAAAGCTGGAAAAGGAATGAGTTTAGGGGAAAGGAAATGGAAAATTGGAATGTATGTGACAGAGGAAAACTTGAGTTGTGACTGCAGTGAATAACCTTTGACTGTGTCTTCAGGAGCTTTTGAATGGATCAGTTTTGAAACTAAGGAATATACCTAAAAAAATCTCCTGAGTTTCCTCAGTAAATGTTAACTAAAAATGCTCAGTGGATGTTGAGGCTTAAATTCAAAAGATCTGTCAGATACTTTAATTTAGTAGTAGGCAGTACTTTCTGAGGCCATTTCTTACATTCTCAGGAACGGCACATGATAATGCACAAACGGACACATACTGGAGAGAAGCCCTATGCCTGCAGTCACTGCGACAAGACCTTCCGCCAGAAGCAGCTTCTGGATATGCATTTCAAACGCTATCATGACCCCAACTTTGTCCCTGCTGCTTTTGTCTGTTCTAAGTGTGGTAAAACATTTACACGCCGGGTAAGTGCTGAGTTTTCCTTTTCTAATACATTTTCTCTAATGATGAATTCTTCCCTACTTCATGTTAGCAGACTCTATCTTTTGGATCATTTGGATTTATTTAAAACTTGTGTACCTACATCCTTAATGTAAAATGCCTGAAGTTCTTTTTATAAATAATCCAAGTCAGTATTTCTGTATTACCTTAAAGTTTACACTCTTAATTTCTTTTTTAGCCAAATCACCCTCTGCAGATTAGATTTACCCACAGTCAGACATAGCAGGTGTAGAGGCTTCGTCTAGGGTATCTTCACGCCTGTTGTTTTCCCCTTTTTTGTGAAAGTAAAGAGACTATTCTGACTCTTCTTTGCATTTTGTTTAAAAAATGTGAAGCTCTTGCTTTGTGGCCTGTTGCATTAGTCAAATGCTTGGTTTTTCTTCCTTTTGTTTAGAACACAATGGCAAGGCATGCTGACAACTGTACTGGTCTAGATGGTATAGATGGAGAAAATGGAGGTGAAACCAAGAAAGGCAAGCGTGGGAGGAAAAGAAAGATGCGTTCTAAAAAAGAGGAGTCATCTGATAGTGGTAAGATCTTTGCCTCCCACTGTCTCAGCATAGGCCAGGTGCCTCTCTACCACACTGAATATTTAGTTCAATGTGGTGCTTGCTATTACCAATTATGTCCATGCTTAAGAAGAGTGACTTTACTCCATTGCTATGTATGAAGGTTTCAGGTTGGTGCACAGAAATGTCCACTGAACCATATTAACTACATGTGTAATGAGTGGGCTGTATGAGAGCCACACAAGTATTATCTAGGCATTTTAAGGGGGTGTTTTGGTTTGTTTTTAAAGAAAAAATGTGGGGAAATTAATTGTATATGTGAATTGTCTCATCCAAGTAACAATGGACCTCTGATCCAGGAAAGTGGCCACCATTGTATTCAGTTGCTGGTGCCCATCTTACCTCCTATAGCTGTTCAGAAAGCCAGCTCATTGTCCTCCATTGTCCATACCATGAAGGGGTAGGACTAAATATTTTCTTAGGACCCCTCCAACTCTCCAATTCTGTGAGATCAGGAAAGTCTGGCAATCAGTGGTACTTTAATTGTATGCTTTTCTGAGTTTGGACCTTCTATCTCCCTCCCATTTGACATAAAATTTTCGTAACAGAACTAAAATGAATTTGCAGGTTCAGGTACAAATGAGTCCGCCTTGATGATATTAGCAAAAACCCTACAAGAATGTTATACATAAACACAGCCCAAAGGATTTTTCCAGTAGCAGAAAGATAATTCATATAAATATTTTTCCACTTTCTCATTCTTCCAATCCCCTCCCCCTTCTGCACCCCACAATTTTGCAAGAAGAAAATGCTGAACCAGACCTGGATGACAATGAAGATGAGGAAGAAACTGCCGTTGAAATTGAAGCCGAACCAGAAGTTCAGCCCGTGACTCCAGCCCCACCACCAGCCAAAAAGCGAAGAGGGAGGCCGCCGGGCAAGGCCAGCCAGCCCAAGCAGGCCCAGCGTGAGTTACTGCCCCTGACTCAGGCATCAGGGCCTGGAGGCTCCCAGCCTTCAACACACAGCCTGTCCACCACCTTCCTGTGGCAGCACTTGTTTGGGGGCTTTCTAAACCCATTTACCTCTACTTCAGACAGCTTTTAATCCCACCCTCCTGTTGTGAAGAACATTTTGTGCTGTTACATGGGGTGGGAATTAAATCAAGACGAGTCAGATCACGTTGCCACTCTGCATAGGATCTTTCTCTGTCCACGAGAGTTTGATAGGAAAATGGAGAGGTGGGTAGGAGGAGGCATAGTCTTGGCTTTACATGTAGGATTCAAGGAAGAAGGCTGTGTAGGTTCTAAGTCTGTACATCTACTTAGATGACCATTTCCGTGTATGTTCCCAAAGACATACAGTCTTTGGGAATAACGATGCATGCAAAATCGGTCTAAATCTCTCACACACACACACACACACACACCTTTTTTTGATATTTCTGAAATTTTCTTAAGGGAAATCAGTCTTCCATGGAAAATTGTGCTCTGAAATGGTTTCAGAGGTAATACCTTGCTTGTTTCAAGAGCCCCTGCTCCTTTTTACGTTCACTAAGTCTTCCTCAGATGGAATGAGAGCAGACTTAGAGCAGGCTTCACTTAACTGTTTCCATGATTTTAATTTCTCTAGCCTTCTTTTAATTGCTTGAAAATCTCTTTTAAGCCACTGGGATCAGTTTTTCAGGGAAGTAGGAAGCATAATTTAGACATAAGGTCACTGCCTTTGCCACCTCCCCATCCTCACCTTCCACACACAAGAATGTTCTCTGTGCACAAACTCTGAATGGAGACATTTAGCCTGTATGTGGACCTGTTATCATCTTAGACTATCTTTACATTGTGCTCATCTAGCCTATACTTGAACCCTTATTGTGAGGGAATTTTTCGTCATGTCTCTTATGTGGTAGTGGTGAAGTAGGTGGTTAATTGTAAGATGGAACTACAATATCTCACCCTGTAAAGTATGAATAAAAGCCTGGGTTTTAGGGGGTTCTAAGAAAGCTGTAGAAGCTGCTCTGTATAACCATGGAAAGCCAGGAAAACAGATTTTCAGTCCCACCTTAGTAGGTGGAAGTTTCATTCAAATGGCTTCAACTCCATTACCAGCCGTGAAATAGACTTGGTTGCCAAAGCAAACTTAGAATTTTAACATTCAGGGAAAATGTTTGTAGGTGGCTATCAGCATTTTACTTTCCCTGATCCTCCTCCTTTTCCCAAGGTGGGGCCTCCCCTATTCCTCCAACTGTTTGCTGCCCTCTCTCCCAAATAATCTTTCATTTAAATGTTTTGTTTTTGTTCCTTTTTCAAGGCAGCTGTAGTGTCGTAAATGGACATCTGGCCTCAGAGCCCAGAAGCCTTGACTTTAGGTCCCCCCTTTGACATGGACTGACTTTATGCAACCCTGGGCACAAGTCACTCAATTTCTCAGGGCCCCAGGCAATTCTCTGAAGACTCTAAGTTGCAAAGAAGGTTCTGACTTGCATTGATAGAGGGGCTTTTCCTCATCTGGAAATCTCCTTTGTCACTGAAATCACAGTTCCAGCGCCTGTCCTGATTCTCTTTCCAGCTTCCCTATATTAATAAATATTTGTTGATTGATTGATTTAGGCTGGGACTTGTTAAAAAGAAGCTCTTTAAGTAAGCAGATATTGAAATGGGGTGCCCATTTTTTGCTGCTTCCTGGGGTATAACACATTGTTTCCAGAGATACTAATACTCACTAGTACATAAGTGTTGGAAAGAAAGAGTAATGGGTCACGTTCAAGAGAACAAGGTTCCCAGCCTGTGCTTGCTAAATAGTGAAAGAAATCCATATGGAGCCTTTTTACTGACTAGGGCATGTACTGTGTGTT
Organism: Phalanger gymnotis; assembly: GCA_028646595.1. Lineage (NCBI taxonomy): Eukaryota > Metazoa > Chordata > Mammalia > Diprotodontia > Phalangeridae > Phalanger > Phalanger gymnotis. The sequence goes on along the minus strand of CM053625.1, from coordinate 352,020,464 downwards.
CTCTCTGCATCCACATTGATTTAGAATTTACATGATTTTAACTGGTACAGAACCAAGCCGCTCTGGACATTAGAGTCTTACATCAGCCCTTTCCTGTTTCTCTTCTGTACTGCACTGTCAGGACATTTTTGCTCCACTGTTAAGGCATCCTAACCAAGGGACCTCGGTATAAAAAGCTTGGAAATGATGCCATATAAGAACCTCCAATGAGTTGAAGGAACTGGAGATATTTCACCGGAGGCTTGGGTGTCAACACAAGACCTCTTGAGGTATTCGAAAGGACTCTTGTATGTAGGATCGTTCTGCTTGTCCTCACAGAACAGAATGGAGAAGTAGTGAGGGTCAAGTGTAGACTTGGTGTAAAAAAAATACGCTTTCTAACAGACCCCTCCTAAAGCATAAAGGGCTGCCTCCCAAAGTAGTGAAGGCCACTCACTGGAGTTTTTTATTTAGGGATACTGGTTCAAGGAGAGACCAGTAAAGGTCACCTTTGGAGCCTCTTCCCATTCTGTGATTATATTTAACAAGAGAAAGGAATGGAATATTTTCTTTAGGGGATTTTGACTTTTTGTTTGTTTGTTTTTCTCTCCATTTTCCCCATTAGCTACAGCAATCATTCAGGTTGAAGACCAGAACACTGGTGCAATTGAAAACATTATAGTGGAAGTCAAAAAAGAGCCTGATGCAGAAACAGTAGAAGGTGAAGAAGAAGAGCCCCAGTCTGCCGTGGTGGAAGCTCCCAATGGAGATCTCACTCCAGAGATGATTCTGAGCATGATGGACCGGTGATGGAGGAAGGCTCTGCCGACTGAACTGGCCTGGGCTGTGTTTAAACGGCTCAATCTTATTTTTTTCTTTTCCTTTTGTTTTCTTGGCTTTGGGAAATGCATCATTTTAGACCATTTTACCAAACATACTGGGAACTTAAACTTCAAAGATTATGGTAGAAAATGTGATTTAACTAGAACTTGCTGTTTGATGTTAGCATTGCAGATCATGGAACGTTAGAATACACACTGAGTCCTTGAGGGGGTTGATGATGAAATTTGAGATCAACATTGCAGTGATGGTCCAAGGACCATGTTTACATGTAACCAGTTTTGATAGATGGAAATGGAAACATTGAAGCCCTTCGCTGAAGCCCTTATGGTAAACCACTCCGGAATTGCCACCAAGGTTTCCCAAAGTTCTACGTCCCCTTCCTAGAAGAGTTTTTAATTGTAAATGCAGACTTGGGAGGGTCCTAGACTTTTAAACCATTTTTATTTTTGCTTTTCCCTGACTCCCTATGGCTTGGAGTTAGCTGCACACCAGTAATACGGCATGCTACGATTGATTTCTGTCCTGAACACTTTGCTGCTTTCTTAGCAGAGCATCTGTTATGGTCAAGCTTGTAAATACCTGGTTTTTGTTGGTTTTTTTTTTGTTGGGTTTTTTTTTTTTACATTTTAATCTTTTCCATTAATTAAGAGGTTGGAAAGAAGTACAGTTTAAGAAGCCCAGCATTTTAATTAACTTGCAAATTAAGTTACAACAGACTCAATGGTATGTAAATGTTGGAAAAAAATGAATGGATCACAATCACATAGAAGAAGGTACCCAGACTATTGCTTGCTGAATAATGGGAGTCCACGCGGAACGTTTTTTATTCCGAGCACATGGAACTGGCATTGGAACCTTGTATAATTAACTGTTATGATTTCACATCTACATTTTCTTTGCTCCGTTTTATAGCTGTATTTTTGTGTTTTACAAATCCTCTGTTAAGGCAAAAACAGCGGTTTTAAGTGGGTCATGGTAGCCCTTGGAAAACCTGGGCCAGGAAATTTCGCTAGGTCAGTAATTTAAATTTTGGATCTTAAAAAGAAATAATAATGTGAAACAAACTCAACTTTCAAAACAAATGATGCTTGTATATGGACTGTCATGTTAAAAATGTAAGCTTTTTATAGAGTCTTGCTGATTTCAAACAAATTTTTCTTCTATGTATCGCTTTTAAGAAAGGCTATGAGTATAGCTCTCAGACTCTAGGTTGATGCATTTTTGTACTTCGCTGTACTGTGTGATATTTTTCATTATTTTAGAAGGCCAACACGAGAACTGTAATAAAATATGTAATGGGGGTTTGAAAGCTGGGAAGGTGAATTATACTGCTGTACAGCTAATAAATAATAATGGATTAACATGTGCTCTAGACAGCTAGTTTCGTTTGAGCTGTGTAAGAACTCAGTTCCTGGCTTGATAGGGTTTTGTCATCCCCAGACTTATTTCAAGCTGTTCTCCAGCTGCCACTGGCAAAGCTGCCAGGCTTTTGTTTTCTTCTCTGCCCTCAGATGGCATGCCATGTTCCTGGGAAGTCAGGGCCTGCTCCAGCATATGGAAAAGAGCCCACAGAACGCCACATGCTGAACTCCTGTGAAGTTTGCTGGGGAAGAAGAATGTGTTCATGTTAATGAATTCTCCAGGTCTGATGTTCTAAATCCCAAGAAGCATATCTGTCTCTTGTTCTCTCTTTGTTCCCACATCCACTCTTTCAGAGGAGTCACAAACCTTGGGATGAAAGAGCCCTGTATGTAGTTAAGGATCCAAGCCATCAGATTATAGGAATCTTGAAAATCCAGCAAGAATCAGAAACATAGAAGATCCCAGAAAATAGAGCTGGTCGTAGCACAGTCTGGCATTGGTGAGAAAGTAGAGCGGGCTAATCACAAAGTCTCTTGCTATCAGTGAGAAGTATCAGGATAGTTCCATCAATGAGTGACAGTTGGTCCTTCTGCCATTGACTCGAGTGCTTTGCACCAACCTTGTCAAGGTCACCTCCAGTGAAAGCTGCAGCCACCTTTCTGTGGGAGGATTTTTGATGGTTAATGTCTTTGCCTTTATCATTTTTCTGAATTAGACCTCTGCCTAATGCAACAGAGAAAAATTCTCTTTTCCTTGTGTCTGCTTTTCAAACTTTGATCTCATCAATGCTTTGTTCAGAATCTTCATCAAGCCAAGCAGCACAAGCAAGCACCTCCATTCTCATTAGCTGCAGATAACATGTATTACGTAAACATTTCTCTTTGACTCATCCTATTGTCTTATGCCTGGTAATGAAGTGATGTGAACTTGAATGTGGGTATAATCTGAGCACACTCTAGTGGGGGAAGTGTCTATTATTTTTTAATACATCAGGCATTTGAGGAGGAGGAGGAGGGAAATGAGGACTTTGGGCACCACTTCCAGTTCCCTTCCTGGGATCCGTTGTCGCTCTGTTGTGTTTTCTGTATTGTATGGTGTTTAACATTTCCCAAGCGCCCACCATGTACCCTGATCTGTACAGAACGTGGAGAAAGACAGTCTCTGCTTTTAAAAAGCTCACATCACTTCTTCCTCCCACTGACTCTCTTTATTTTTCCCTGGATGTACTTGTCATTTTTAGAAGTTTAATCCCATGTTTCAAACTTGTAGCTCCTCAGTTGTCCTGATTGTAGTCATTCTAATTAGTATCATCTGTCAGTTCATAAATGTGGTTCCTCAGCCTCACTGCAAAGATTCACTAAGAGCCAGGTTGTCTGCATTGCTTAGCCTTATTCCCCCTTGCCTATGGATTTCATATCACATAAGGGTCAGGAGACCTGCTGTCAGGCTTAACTTGAAAAATGGCCACAGTCTAGTCCCAAAGAAGAGGTTAGGAGTTTGTCTGGTAGGATTCCAGTCCAAATTCATCGTCTTGTTCAGCAGCCAAGCTTCACCGCTGAAGGTTCTGCTCATGACTGTGCGTGACCCCATTCACGCTTGCTGTCCCTTGTGGGCATGATGGTAAATTCCTTGTATATTTTTTCCCGCATGGCAGTCAGACTAACTCCATGTAGGTCATTTGTTGTCTCGACATTAGTGCTTTCCCCTTCCAATCTTTCTTGACTGTGACTAAGTGTAAGCACAAAGGCACCTAATGTGAGGCTGCTTTACCTTCAAGTTTTGTGATGGAGATGATTTCTTTCCGATTTGGACTATTTTATTGATCTTAATGAGTTAGGTCCTAGCAGTTTTCTGTTCTCAGAAAAATTGGGGATCTTCATTGACATTTCAATCTTAAATCTGTCAGTGACCCACCTTATTTTACATATCATCCATTTTGCAGGAGTGGCCTGAGGCTCAAGTTTAAAATAGTGTCATGTCCATGCAGCACAGAAGGGCTAGGGCTGGAACTTAGGTCAGCTCCAGGTCCAGTATTCTTTCCACTATGCCAGCTTCTTCATATGATGTGTCAGTTTTTCTGTGTACAAAATGACTAGCTCCCTTTCTTGGCCTTAACTACTAGGAAAAAATGGAAATGCTTCCTTTCCTTTTTGGACTTCTGGGTCTATATGGTCTTCCTGCCAGGTATCTCTGCCCCATTAGCTGAGTTCCTTTTGTTTTGTAAGACAGTAGTCTGTTCTGTACTTGTGACTCCAGGTAACAATCAACCTGTTCCTTCCCATATGACTCACAAGGTTGGTATTTGTAGCTAGGTACTTATTTATTTTCAGCCCCTCCTGGACTCACAGTCAGATCCCCACTTTTACCAGAGCAGAAGCCAAAACTATCAGAGCACTTTTATCTCAATAGCTTGGTCCTCCATGGTCTCTCTCCCCTTTTCAGCTGACACTGTCTTTCATTACAGCCATGAAGTTTCTGCTGCTCCAGCCCCCATCCTCTCAGCAGCTTTGTAGAAATTCCATTTTTGTGGGTCTTTCACACACATCCACTTACATAGAACCATGTTTCCATGCCCCGTGCTCCAGTATCACTGGAATGATAGCGATGGGGAGCCTTGGTTCAGAGGCTGTAATTGGTCTTTATTCACAAAAACTTTGATTCCTACTCTTCTTCCTCAATGGGGCCACCAGCCATGTGTTCTGGGGAAGGTAAAACTGAGCTGTCTCTACCCACTGTACTAACATCTTTTCTTGACCTTGTAGGTGCCAAATGAACTCTGACCCATTTGAAGAGTCATGCAAAAGATACAAAATAGTGGATATTCTTTATCTCACTTCCTGCCCCCTCCCCCTTGCTGTTTTCTCAGTGGGAGGGAATGGATCATCTAGCCCCAGTTCCTTTCTTTATCTTAAATTTATTCCTCTTTATTTTCAGCAAAAAGTTCCTTCACGTTTTTCCTACTGCTTTAAGACTTCAGGGAAAAGAAACATGGAAGAAGAAAATGCATTAGTCCTTACTTCTATAGCATGTCTGATAGATGGTCAACCAGCCTTAGCCCGAGTATCTTCAGTGAATAGGAGTTCACTATTCAGCAAGACAGCCGCTTCTGGACCGATCTAATTGTTAGCAAGTCGATTTCATATGGTCAGTGGATAGCCCTTCCTCTTTGTGTAACTTGCACCTGTTGATCTTTGTCCTGCTGTCCAGAAGTAATAAGCAAGGATTGTGTTATCGCATATCTGCAGCCTGGGCTCACCTTCCTGAAAACTCTTTGTCTTCTCTGGGCTCACTGTTTTCATGCACTCTGTAGAATGGTGAAATTGCTCCAGACTTCAGATCACCTTATTTTACCAAGGAAGAAGTTGCCTTAACTTTGCCATTATGAGACTAGAACCCAGGACTCATTCCTGTCACTACGGTGTAGAGCAGTGGAAAGCATATTGCTACCTATGATATTGCTAGGGTAAACGTGATTTATTTGCAAATGAAGAGTCAGAAGGACACAGAGAAAAGATAAGGCTAGAGAATCAGGAAGAGACGATCGGTTTCTATGCATTACCTTGTGGAAGCAGCTCTTAAGCAGCCTTGGTAGACATGTCACCTAATTACCAAACTTGTTAAATGAATGCTAAAATTTTCACCTCTGCTGAAGTATTTTCTTTGCCTCTTATCCCCCTCATTTCACTCCCTCCCTTGGGGGCTTATGATCCTGTTTATAAACAATTAACTACTCTATTGAGTAATTAATGAAATATTTCTTCCCACTACCACTTGTGGGCAGCTAGGTGGTACAGTGGATAGAGAGCTGGGCCTGGAGTCAGATTCATCTTCCTGAGTTCAAATCCGACCTCAGACACTTCCTACCTGTGTGACCCTGGACAAATCACTTAACCCTGTTTGCTTTAGTTAGCTCATCTGTAAAATGAGCTGGAGAAGGAAATAGCAAACCACACCAGGCTCTCTACCAAGAAAACCCCCAAAGTGATTCCGAAGAGTCAAGACACAACTAAACAACAACACAACCGCTTTTTAGGTATCCTGAGGTTCTATCGCCATTTTACAGATAAGAAAAGCAGGCTGAGTAGTTTTTACTTGGCTCTGATGCAAATAACAATTCACTTTGGAATCCATGGATGCGTGTTTGTCTTCCCCATGTTACAGTTGCTTCCATTTTTGCCCCTGCCTTAGATCATCTGATTCCACCCCCTTGCTTGAGGAATTGGCCATGCAATAGCCAGTTAGTGACAGCACCAAGCCTAGAACCCAGGTCTTCTGATTTCCAGCCCGATGATGCCTCCATTAATCTATGCTCTTATTCTGTATCCACTTTCTCCTAAAAATTTTCTTCGTGTTACTCCCCTGCTCAGGAAATAATACCTTTGGTCACTACAGTCAATCTCATCTTCATAGCCCTTTACCCATTTACTTGTTCAAATCATCTAACCATTTTCACCTCAGTACTTGTATATTCAGGCTGTTGCATCAGCCTCTATTGTCCTGTGTTCTTTATGTCCTCCGGTTTTGGAGTGTTCTCTAATGCCCTAGTTAAGTCTTCCTTGGGTACCTCTTCCTATTTTTGCCACTTGGCAAGCTGGCCTTCCATCCACATAATGGGCATAAATGTAGCTCTTTAGTGTGATGGAAAGAGTACCAAATTTGTCATCCAAAAACAGGTTCAAAACTCAAAGACTTTGCCATTTAATTATTTTTGAGCTGGCCTGGGGCCCACTGCTTGCTTCTCAGAAAGACCTGTATTTCCTCATATGTAAAAGGAGGAAGAGCATTAGACCAGATGAGTGCCTTCTGACTCCAAACCCTATGATTAGAGTAACTGGTACATTTTGAGGCTCTCTGCCAGAAATGTTGCCCCCACTGGGCTTCCCAAGTTGCTACAATTTCAGTTAAATTGGAGAAATTCAGCAAAAGGTAACATTAATGCACTGTCATCCATCAACTTTGTGACCTACTCACAATGACATTTTTACCTGTTAGAGAGCAGGGAAGGCCCTAGATGTTTGAACCAAAATCATGGTAAGTTTTGATTGAAATGTGTAGATCGATGAGTAGCCAGAGGGGGTTAAAGAGAGAAGTGGGTGCTGAAGAAAAGCATCATCATCTTTCCTTTGCCTATACCTGGCCCTGGCAGCCTTTGATCACTCAGTCTTGACATAATCTGGCAATTCTTTGCATTGTGTTCTCCTTGTTTAAAGTATGTCTTTGCTGGAAAAGGTCAAGCCAACAGGTATTAATTAACTAATCTTAGCTGTAAGTGGTCAGTCATTCTGAGCCCTGGAAGACTGAACATTTCAGGCCAAGGCCAACACCAAGTGCTTTTGACCCCAAAAGGCTTTGGGGGGAATGGGTGCAATTAGCCGCCCTTGACAAACAGGTGAACCTCTCCTCCCTCCAATCAAGGCAAAGAGTCTGCTTCAGGAGGTATTGTGTTCCACACCTATCTTCAGGGGCTGGTGCTAGACACTGGGACTCTTCCCTCACTGAATTTGCAATTCACTTATATCACTGCCCTACTCAAATTCCGGAGACTTCCTTTACTAACATCAAATACATAAAGTTATTTAAAGTCCTTCACAGCCTGACTCTAAATACAAGCCCTGCCTAATTACATGTTTCTCGTCTTCACAGAATGTGTCCCATGGTCCTATTCCCCCATACTTAGAACACACTCCTCACTTCTGTGTCTTAGCATTCCTGGTCCCCTTCCCTGGTCAGCTCAAATGCCACTACCTGTAGGAATCCTTTCCAGATCATCCTTAGTTTAGTGCCTTTCCACCCAATGGTATCATGTATATATTCTGTTTATACCTTTATACGCACTTGCTATTTTGCCCCAATGGAATGTAAGTTCTTGGTGGGCAAGGATTTCAGTCTTTGTTGATCTAGTGGCTAGCACAGCACTTTTCACACTGTGGGAACTCTAAGCTTATCTAAGCTACTGTTTTGAGGGAGTGAAATAACTGCCGCATAATGAAGTCACTTCAGTTGCAGGAGAGGCAGTAGATAAGCAATTCGAGAAGTCTTTAGACTCTCTTCTTCCTAGAAGTCATCCTGGATTCTTCACTCTCTCCCAACCCCACACCCCATACCCAAACTGTTGCTACAACTTTCACATCATTCCCTCATATATGCCCCCTTCTCTTTTCTGACTTTGCCACTGTACTGGGGAGATCCTCATCGCTTCACACCTGGGTAATTGCCAAAGCCAGTTGGTGGCTTTAGTGACTGCCCTAAGTCTCTCCCCAATTCAGTCTATCCTCCATTCAGCCGCTGAAGAAATTTTCCCAAAATGCAGATCCAACCCTGTTACCATCACCCCTCCCTCCCACTTAATAAACTCTGCTGACTTCCCATCACATCCAGGATCAAATTCAAAATGTTCTGTTTGGCATTCAAAGCTTTTCACAAACCTATCCCCTTCTTTCCTTTCCAGTTGATATCTTACTACCAGTCATGTACTCTTTGATCCAGAGACACCCTCCTGGGGGTTCCACAAACAAGACACTCCCATCTCTCACCTCCGGGCATTTTCTCTAGGTCTTCCCCAAGCCTGGAATGTTCTCCCTCCTTAAATCCACCTGCTGCCTTCTCTAGCTTCCTTTAAGTCCCAACTACAAAGTCTTGTCTTTTATAGGAAGCCTTTCCCAACCCTCTTAATTCTAGTGCCTTCCCTTTGCTAATGATTTCCTATTTATCCTGTATATAGCTTATTTGTATATATTTGTTTGCATATTGTCTCCCCCCATTAGATTGTGAGCTCCTGGAGGGCAGGGACTGTCTTTCACCTCTTTTTGTATCCCCAGTGCTTAGCACTGTGCCTGGCACTTAGTAGGTGCCTAATAAATGTTTATTGATTGATTGTTTGGAGGAGATTGCATGTGAATTGGGCATCGAAGGAAGGAAAGGGCTTCAACAGATAAGATGGCTAGAGGCCATTCTACCTATGGGTGAGAGGAAAAACAGGTGATGTGGAGTTGTTTGTCAGGAATTCAATCCTATAAGCATTTAAGTTTCACAAGACAGAAATGCTCATGGAAAAAGATAGCCCTGCCCCCAAGGAGCATAACTGAGAAGTGATATGTGTGAGTGTGTCTGGTGCTTCAAGTCTTGTGTCAGCCCTCTTTTAAGCCTCACAACACTGAGGTAGATACTACACTGGTATGTGAATTAATCAGGACAAAGTAAAATCTATGGCCTATAATAAACCTTATAAATTTTACATCTTAAAATAATAAGCAATATGTCCGTTTGCTCCAGTCACATGTTTTACACTATTTGGCATTGAGTTGATAAGATTTTGATGCATATTCTTTGATCCTTCATAAGGAAACCACATTTGCCATGTTGGACATAGTGTACCTTTGAATAGTCTTTTTTTTTTTTCAGATCTAGCCTTGATCACAGGTTTTCAATGGGGCTTAAATCAGTTGGGTTCTCCAGACATTGAAGCATGTTTAGCTACGTGTTGGGAAAATTTCTTAATATTTGGTGATGGGTAGCATAGTACAAGGCCATGTAGCAGTATTCCGTCTTCGTTTGGGAATTTCTGTAATTCCAAAACAATTAGGCTTCTCATTATAGCAACATATCAGGTTTTATTATTCTCTCAATGGAGATAAGACCTCTAGGCTTATTGGAAGTTAAAAAAAAATGGGGTGTTTTTTGGAGGGTAGATGTTTTACAGTCTTACTTCCCTGGCTCCCTTAAAGCCTCAGCTAAAATTCCCACCTTCTGCATACATCCCCTCAACCTGCACTCATCAGTATTTGCCAAATGTGATTATTTTTGCAAAATCTCTCCACATCCAATTCAGTTTTCTGGATATATACATATGTATGTATATATGTTATTATATATACATATATTTGTACTTATACCTTGTTTGTACATTTTGCATGTCCCACCACAATTAGATTGTGAGCTCCTTGAGGGCAGGGACTGTTTTTGCATTTATATCCCTAGTGTTTAACACAGTGCCTATCACATAATAGGCACTTAATAAATGCTCATTGATTCGTAGATGCCCCTGGACTAATTCTGTGAGTGTGTTGGGTATAGCCTTGAATGAAAAAAAAAAAGTTAAAAACTACCTTTCTCCAGTCTTCAGTACTCTGGTTTTTGTATTGTCTTGTCCTCACAGCTCAGTTGTTTTTTAATGGGTCTTCTCACTTTTCCATCAGCTTAAGCCTATGCTGCACTGCAGAGGAATCAGTAACAACCCTCCCCGGGCCCTCCAGCTGCCAGGTCCCTCTGAAGAACTTTGAATATTTCCTGAGGGTTACTTTGAACTATTTTGAAGCAATAACTTGTTAGTGCTTAGCATCATCAGTACTGCCGCGCTCCCCTTCCCACCCCCCCACCCCCATTTTGATACAGTCGCTCCAATCACAGTAGGCTTGAATGATCCATAAAACTCCTGGCCTTGTTCCAGCTAGCTCATGAAAATGTCAAACCCAAAACCCTGTTGGTCCCTGCTGCATGCCTGTGACTAGGTCAGAGCCTGCTATTCTTGCCCTTTTTTGTAAATCTACCTATGTGAAAATCTTCCTAGATAGATCAAGTTGAGTTAATTTTGGTAATAAAATTTCATAATTTCAGTAGGAAAAAAAAAAACTCTTGACTCTGCCACACCAGCAGACATTGCAGTGTCTCTAACAGCCATTGAAGTATGCTCTCTAAAAGCATGACTTTCACTTGTTTCTTTGTTTTAAAACCACACAAAAACACAACAAAAGAGAGCAATGAAAGCTGTGTAATGCTAATCCAGTGTTCAACTTGACATACAGTTAAGGAAAGGTGGGAGAATCATATCAATCCAGTTTCTTCTGGTCAAGGTCGGAGCTCATCCTAAGTAATACTCCTTAGTGGAAAAAACTGGCAAAATGACTTGCCCGGCTTCCAACAACCAGAGTCAAAGGTGGGATTCTATCCTAAGTCTTTCTGATTCCAAGTCCAGAACTCTCCAGTACAACATACTCCGATTTATTTAGGACTATGGTAAAGGGAGGCTGTGTAACATGTAGTAGGTATGCAGACTCGGGGCTGACCATGACAGGGGTCAAGGAGAGACTCGACTCCTAGGGGCTGTGGGAATATCTGAGGGACAAGAATACTATGGATCAGGGAATGTCTCATGAAGGTGCTAGCACCTCAAGTGAGTGGAGAAGGATTTTAGGAGGCGAAGATGAATTAGTTTCCAAATATGAGGGACAAACCTGTATGCATACCACAGAGGGATGAGAGTGTAAGAATGAAAATAATCATCATATTAAGGGTTTACTATATGTGAGGGCACAGTAGATAGAGAGTTGGGCAATCCAAGTCAGGAAGACCTGACTTTAGATCTGGCCCTAGACACCTACTAGTTGTACGACCCTGGGCAGGTTACTTAACCTCCCTCTGCCTCAAGTTTCCTAAATGGAACTAGTAACAGCATCTGCGATGCTGAGCTATCCTGAGGATTAAATGAGGTAATATTTGTAAAAAGCACTTAGCACAGTGCTTGGCACATAGTAGGTGTTCTATAAATGCTTATTCCCTTTCCTCCCCCAAGGCACTGAAGATACAAACATTAAATAGCCCTTCAAGGAGCTTATGACGTGTAAAATAAAGCCAGAAAAGTCTTTGGCGAGGGGGGGGGGGGGGGGGGGGGGGGGGGGGGGGGGGGGGGGGGGGGGGGGGGGGGGGGGGGGGGGGGGGGGGAGGAAGGTGATAAGAGGTGGGAAGAGAGTTGGTTCAAACCCAATCACGGAGGAACTAAAGTTCCAGACTAAGGAGTTTGTATTTCATTCTAAAGGCAATAGGTAGTCCCTGAAGTTTAGAGCAAGGGTATTGACACGGGCAGATGTGTACCTTAGGAAAATTATTTTTGACAACAGCATAAAGGATAAATTGAAGCAGCGAGAGACAATGCAGGAAGACAAGCCTGAAGCTATCTCAGTAGTTCCACTGAGAATTAGTGAGCTGAAATGAATGGACTGAAAGATAAACTATCGAAAAAGGAACAGCATAAGAAAAGGTTGAAAAGGTAAATTGAAGCCGGGTCACTGAGAGCCTCGAATGCCAGGATTATGAGCTTCTATTTATTTGGTAGGCACTAGGTAGCCACTAGGAAACTTTTTGAACCAACTGTGTGACAGAGATTGGAGAAAGGAAAGGTTGGCGACAGGAAGCTCAATCGGGGTGTTATAACAGCCCTAGGGAGATGATATTTTGTCCTTAACTGGGGTGGCAATTAGAAGTGGAGTGGAGGAAATGGAGGTGAGACATATCCAAAGTTGAAAAATGATCCAGTCCCTGCCCTCAGCTTGCAAATGAATAGGTGAGCATAGGAAATGAGAGGGAGACCCCATCAAGGGCAGCAGGGAGGAGGAGTTGCTGCTCTTGGTCCTTGGGGCCAAGGCTAAACTCCATATTCCTAGACCCTCCTGTTTTCCTCAGGCCCCAACCAATCTACACACACACTCTGTTCTCTTCATCCTCTCCCTTATCCGGGGGAGACAAGGAAGCATTGACCCAAGGTGGCTCTTTAGAGGTTGATCCATGGGTGGATAGCACCCTCTGGTGTTCTCAATGAAAACTACAGCTCTGGGGAGGCAAAGGGGTGTTGAGGAAGGACTGTAATGATTTAGAAATACCGTTACCCCTTCTGGGTATTCTGGAGAAGAGAATCATGCAGCCTCCTGAAGAGGGATGATCCCAACCCAGACAAGGATCTCTGTTGTGGGAGCCACCACAGGTTCTGACTCCAGCAGTCAGGTCACACTAGGCCATAGCCGCTTGGGCTCTTCCCTGGCCCAAACTTAGAGATGAAAAGGATCTGTGAATTAACTAATCCAAGGGTCCTTAACCTTTCAGGGGGTCATGGACCCCTTTGGCAGTCTGGTAAAACTGATGGGTCCCTTAGCGGAATAATGTTTTTAAATGCATAGAATAAATTAAAATATATTCTATTTCATATATAATATGTCAATATAATATTCAATATGTTATCTTGAAATAACACAGCTGTCAAAATATGTAATAAAACAAGTTCACAGACCCTAGGACAACTTGATCTAGTCCAACTCACTTATTTTACAGATGTAACCAGAATGGTTACATAATTAATCATTAGGACAGTGAGGATTTGAACCAGGCCTTTTTGGTGCTAGCTTTTGGTTTTTTCCTCTATGACAGTGGTGTCAGGGGAGGGCTGACTGGGAACCCAGGGGAGCCCAGACTCGCATGGGGCTGTCACGGCTGAGGGTAGAGAGCAGGAAGCAGCCCTCACCTTCTGCGGAAGGAGGAACAGGTGGTGAGAGGTCAGGGGAAGACGAGGGTTTCCTGTACTGCTGCTCACTCGCTCCATTGCTAGCTGGCACTGTTCCTGGCTCTGCAGGGTCCCAAGCTCATCCCCCACAAATGGCCCAGCCCCCTGAGGGCATCTCCTACGAGCTGCAGGGTGAGTTCTCCCTTTTCCCCACAGACTTGGAGTCCTAGCAGAATGGCCTCCGAGATCAGGGTGAGGACCATGTGCCAGGTCTTCCTAGACACCCCTTCCCCAGACAAGGCTCAAGGAACCCTGAATTCTCTCCCCTTCAGCTTCTCTGACCCCCCTGCTTCTTCCCCAATCCAAAAGATCCTCAAGCTCAGCCTCCAGCCCCTCAGAGACCCCAGAATCAGGGAGCCCTGGTACTCTTCCCCTCCCAGAAACTTCTGTCCCAGGTTGGGCAGAGCCTATTCTGCGGTGACCCCCAGAGGCCTGGGCTAGGGTGGCCTGTAGTGACCTCAGTGGGAGGCCAAGAGAAGACCAGACATCTAAGGCTGGTCCCGCAGATGAGATCACCAGGTTTCTGTGGCCAAAGGAAGTCAAACTGCTGCTGATTATCCAGATGTATGAGAGAGAAGGTCCTGAAGAGCGAGAGCGGGTGCTGGTAGGGCTTGTGGGAAAGGCTTGGGTGGGAATGGCTATGCAGGGAGGGGAGAAGGGAGGAGAAGTGGTGCAATGGATTGGGCCAAGTGAGGGAAGGTGGATGGATGAAGAAGCAATGATTGGGGACTGATCTTGGAAGCTGGGGGGCTATGGCCACACAAGGTCCACATGCCCAGGTGGCTGCAAACAGATTTTGTCCCTTTTTCTCTACCCCACTGCCCTCAGGCACTGCTACCCTGGCGAGCCTACTTACTTCACACCTCTCTCCCCCTTCGGGTGAGTCCCTACCCCCACCCTCCCAAAAAAATCTTCACCAGCCCCTACCTCCAAACTCTAGTCTTTCCCAAACTCTAGGTTTCTGTTCCCTAGGCTCTGGGCCAGGCAAGGTTAACAGGGGATTTCCGTAAACAAGCATTCAACAAACGGTACTGGCAAAGTCCCTACTTTATGTATTACAAAGATGACTGATTCTTTCCTTGCTGCTGCTCTGGTCTGTGTGCCAAGGTTGGCTGGACTGAGCCCTGAGCTCTGAGCTTGAAGACGTCCATGGGGACAACTAGCCTAAGGAGTCTGTGTTTTATCCAAGGAGGTGATGGGCAGGGATAGCCATGGAGGGAGCTTGGCTTGGACAGGGCTTGACTAAGAAGTGATCGACTCAGTTACTCCCTGGCGGAGCATATCCATTAGGCCTTCAGCATGCTCAGCCTGGCCAGGAAACCCCGGGAGGGACAGGGAGTCAGAGCTGAGCTAAGCCAGTATTATTCTCCTCCACCCCTACCCCACAGGTGGACTGCACATTCAGTTACCTGGAAGTGAAGGAAATGATTCTTCAAGAGATTCCCCCCCAGGTGAGGCTCTGCTTCCAGGATATCCCAACCTGGATTCCCTGACTAGGTTGCAGCTAACTGCAGCAATCCTTTCCCAACTCCCTTCCCAGCCATTTTTTAAAATTTATATTTTCCAATTAACAAAATTTTTTTTCCTTTCCCTCTCAAGCAAAAACAATCCATGGACCAAAATTCTAAGTCTCATTCTATACCCTGATTCCATCCCTCTTCTGTCTGGAGGTGCCTAGCATGCTTCATCATTGGTCCTCTGAAATCCTGCTTGAGTATTGCATTGATCACGGTTCCTAAGTCCTTTAAGAGTGGTTCTCTTTATCCTGTTGTTAATGTATAAATTTTTCTCCTGGTGCTGCTCATTTCCCATAACTGCATCACTATTATTTCTTCCCAGGTTCCTCTGAACACAACCTTTTCATCATTTCTTACTCTGTGTAACCTGGGCTTCTCTGGGCATGTCCAGTTCCAAGTTGGAGCTGCCCTTGAGGGTCCTTTGGATTTTTTCCTTCTCACTGGTTCAGTTAGCAATTTTCACTCTGAAAAAAAAAAGCAGTTAAAGATGGCAAAAAAGAGCCCAGCATGATTGGCCTAACCTCTCCTGTTTTAAAGACGCAGACAGCCAATCAAAGGAAGCTACCCTCATCCAAGTGGTAGGGGATGCAGTAGGCTCCACGTTGTGCAAACCAGGCAGACTCAAAAGGCCCCTCCAGGGTGTCTCCATGTTGGAAGTGGGCCAGAGAAGCCCAGGTTACACATTATCATAGGGATACTCAAATGCCATAATTCATTCAGCCATTCCACAGCTGATGGACCACTCTCCTACCCCCACTTAGTTTCCAATTTGTTGCCACCATGAAAAGAGCTGTTTTAAATATTTTTGTACATATGGTTCCTTTATCTTATTTCCTTGATCTCGCTGGGGTCGAGGCCTAGCAGAGGGGTTGCTGAGTTAAAGAATGTGCACAGTTTAGTGCAACATTGCAATTCACTTTCCAGAATGACTAGACCAATTCTCTGATCCAATGAGTGTATCTACTGAACCTGGTTTCCCACAGCTCCTCCAAAAATTGTCATTTTCCAGTTTTGTCAGCTTTGTCAATATGGTTGCTGAGTTAGAATTTCAGAATTGCTTTAATTTGTATTTCTCTAAACATCAAGTTATCTGGGGCATTTTTTTTCATTCAGCTGTTGATAGCCTGGGTTTCTTCCTTGAGATCTGCCCGTTCCCTTCCTTTGACCCATTTATCAGAGGGGGAGAGCATCAGCTTTTCTGACCATCAGGTAATAATCGAGCTGGAACTGCTGCCCAAGCTGACCATGAAACTTCCTGCTCTCGGGGCCCTGGAGCAGTTGGCCTTACACATGGCTATGTCTATCCGGAAAGTCTTCCCAGACACTTCACCCAGGTGAGGGCTTTCTGGGAGCAGGGCTGGAGTGACTTTCCCTCTCCTTCCCCTCATCCCCATCTCCACCTTGCTGGAGCTGGGGACCCACACTAGGTAGAGAAAACCCTCTAGGCAGGGGCTTCTCTCTCCAATGTAGGGGTGGTGGTCTGTTTTTTGCTTCCCTCTCCCACCTCTCAGGAAGCTGTTCCGGAAGTCTCCCTCAACCCTGCTGGCCCGACTGGAGAAACGAAGTAGCTCCCTGGAGGAGGTGACACTAGGCAGCCTTGGTCCTTGTGGTGAGGAGGTCCGGGAGGAACAAGGGCTCTGGGCTGATTCTTACAAGTCCCAATAGTAGTATTCAGTCCTTCAGTGCTTCCAGGTTTATAAAGAACTTTCCTCACAACAAAGGGTGGTACAGTGGTTAGAAAGTCCCAGGCTCGAAACCAGGAAGATTCATCCTCCTGATTTCAAATCCGGTCTCAGACACTGACTAGCTGTGTGATGCCAGGCAAGTCACTTAACCCTGTTTGCCTCAGTTTCCTCATCTGTAAAATGAGTCAGAGAAGGAAATGGCAAACCACTCCAGTATCTTTGCCAAGAAAATCCCAAATGGGGTCATGAAGAGTCAAGCACGACTGAACAACAAAAGTCCTCACAACTGCAAGGGGTTAGATAGAACAAATATTTCCCCTATTTTAAAATAGGGAAACTGAGACCCAGATTTGCCCAGGGAAGTCATTTGCTCGGAGTTATACAGCTATCAAGCAGAGAGTTGAAATATAAATTCAGATCTTAGTACCCCTCTTCTCTCTTTCCTTTTCTCCTCTCCCTTCCCCTTCCTTACCTCCCCTCCCCTCCCTTTCCCCCATGATGCCTTAGGGAAAAAAAAGGGAACTGGATCTCTCCAAACCTGAGCCTTCAGTTTTATAAAGTACTTCTTAATCCATTAGATTGTCAACTACATGAAGTCAAAAACACTGGCCTTTTTATTTTTTTACATTCCAACAACAACAAGCATGTTAGGATCTTAATAAATTTTTAGACTTATTAAAGTGAATAAGTGAGTTCAGTGAGAGGTGGAAGCAGAGTGTCATGTGAACCAAGCATAGAGACTTTCTCCCAGCCTTGACCACTGTCCTCTGCTGAGTCTTTCTGTCCCTCTTTCACTGTGTTTGTCCCTCCTTCCTTGTTTCTTTACGATATTCTCTCCCGTTCCCCTCCACACCCTTGACTCAGTCATTATCCTTGTCTGACTCTAGGAGGATTCTCTGAGACCTATGCTGCTCTGTGTGACTATAATGGGTTCCCATTCCGGGAGGAGATCCAATGGGTGAGACTAGGGCCCGACAAACATTTATGAAGTACCTGCTGTGTACATATGCCTGGGCTAGGCACAAAGAGTAGCTAAGATACCGTCCCTGTCTTTATGGGGTTTAGAGTATAATCATTTCTAAATAGGCCGTGGCGGAGGGGGTGTAATGATTTGTGGGAAGTTTGCTATCATGGTGGGGGCAAGGATGAAGCTCAGTCCTCCAGGAGTCAGTGAGAGCTGGGGGAGGGGGAATAGGAGGAGGGGAATAGGGGGACCCTCCCACCCCCTACCCCAGGAGGCACTAGCCTTACCCTGGAGGTGACCCCATGTACTTACTGAGCCCAGGATGTGGACAATATCTACCATAGCCAAGACTGTCGGAACTTCAGCCTAAGAGATTTCAGTCATCTGCACAGCCGGTGAGAGCGGGCCACAAACTTACAAAGGGGGAACCTAGTTCCACATGCCTTCTTCATATTATGGAATTTAGATCTAGAAGGGACCTTAGAGATGATCCAGTCCTCTTTCTATAGATGAGGAAACTGAGACCCAGAGAAGGAAAATGACTTTACCCAAGGTTTTACAGGTGGCAAGTAGCAGAGCTGAGATTTGAAAGCAGGTCTTCTGGCTCAGAGGGTAGCTAGGTGATAAGAGGATAGGGGAAGGGGTGGGGAGAACTGGAGTCAGGAAGACTCCTCTTTCTGAGTTCAAATCCTGCCTTAGACGCTTTCTAGCTGTGTGACCCTGGGCAAGTCACTTAACCCTGTTTGCCTCAGTTTCCTCATCTGTAAAAGGAGCTGAGAGGGAAATGGCAAACCAGTTCTGTGTGTTTGGCAAGAAAACCCTCAAATGGGGTCACTAAGAGTCAGACAGGACTGAACAACTTCTGGCTCCAAATGCATTGCTTTTCTTGCACACACACCTCATCTTTGGGCTCGTTTCCCCAAGGGTACAGTAAGGTGGTAGTTGGGAAAGCCAGGCGAGGTGATCCAGGCCCCCCGGACTTTTCCCTGCCTCTCCTGTGACTGCGGGGGCGGCGGGGGGGGGGGCGTGGCGCAGGACGGGAGAGTTAAGGTTTTGTCCCGTCTCAGAGCTAAGAACGACTGGACTTCCCCCCACCCCTCTCCCCAGGGACGTGGCCTTAAGTGTAGCTGCTTTGTCTTACAACCTTTGGTTCAGCCGCCTCTCCTGCTCGGACCTCAAACTGGTGAGGAGCGACCGGGAGTGGAGGGAGGGCAACAGTACGAGGAGAGGAATAATCATTTATTAAGCTCCTATTGTGTGCTAGGCACTGTCCTAAGTATAGTGGAAATGGGGGGGGGGGGGAAGAGAGTTACTTAGATGGATGACAGAATGCCGGGGCTATTAGAAGGGTCTCTGAACACGCCGCCCTTCCCCCTTCCCCCAACCCCCACGTCCCCAACTCTCCCCCTCCCCAGAGCCTGGAGGTGTCTGAGCAGATACTCTACATGCTGAGCAAGTCGTCCCGGTTGGAGGAGCTGGTGCTGGACAACTGCGGTCTGAAGGGGTGAGGAGGTGGGGAAGGGGGAGGGAGGGAGCGACGCGGCGCGCAGCGAGGACTGGGGCCAAAGACGGACAAGTCTGGGAGTCCCAGCACCCCCGTCTCGCCCTCCCAGGGACTTTGCGCAGCGCCTGGCTCAGTCTCTGGCGGAGCATCCCCGGTCGGCCCTCAGTGCGCTCAGCCTGGCAGGGAACCCTTTGGAGGACCGAGGTACCAGCCTCCAGCTCGGCCCCCACCCTCTAGGGCCGCTCTCCTGGGCCTGCCCTCACCTCGACCTCGGATTTTTGCCTCTTTTTTCACTCCTGCCATTGGCCTCGCCCCATCACCCCTGCTCCACCCCCAAACCAGTCCCGATCCCTCCCCCTTTCCCCATACCCTCCTTTGACCCCTCCCATCCACGCCCTCTCCTGGCCCCGACCCACCTCGTTATGGGACCCTGGGGCTTGGGGGGGTGAGTGGAGAAGATACCGCCTCTCCGCCTACTAAGGAAAAGCCCGGGATTCAGACCAGGTTCCATCCCCTCCGGCGTGTGTGCGTGTGTGTGTGTGTGTGTGTGTGTGTGTGTCTAGGTCCTGTATTGGGCCTCCACCACATTCAGCAGATTCAACCCCTACCCCCACCCGCCACCCTCGCTAGTGTTTTCCCTCCGAGATGACCTATCTAGGTTTCTGGATATAACTTGTGTGTTTGCATGCTATCTCTCCTGTAGAATGTAAACTTTTAGAAGGCAGGCTCCTCGTTTTTTGCCTTTCTTTGCATCCACAATGCTTAGCAAGATGCCTGGCACATTGTAAGCGTTCAAACAAATGCTTGTTCACTGACTGCTGACCCACTGTACTAGGCATTGGGGGAGACGCAGAATTTAGGTAAGGTGAGCGCAGACCCTCTACCTTAGGGGGCTCAGAGTCGGGCCCTGGAAGAGGATAGGGGCTTCCGTAACCTGAATGATGTGCCCCCGGGAGCCTGCCTCTCCGGCCTGGAGCGATGGCGCTCAAAGATACCAGTACAGATCTGGATGGGTATTTGAGACCCTCATCCTCGGCCTCGCCCCCCGCCCCTTAAAGGGTCCACAGTCTTTCCTCCCTCCCTCCAATTCCCAGGAGTGACAGCGCTCAGCCGCCACCTGGAAAAGCGTCCTCGGGCTCTGACGAGGCTCAACCTCTCCCGGACAGGGCTGACCACCAGAGGTGGGGGTGTGGCCTGAGCTGGGTGGGGCAGGGCGGGGGAGTGGGTCGGGGGAGAGGGCCCCTCCTGGACCAGAGTGGGTAGGGCTGTGGGGATGGGGATGAATCCCACCTCCTGACCTCTCCCCCCACCTTATCCTCATGTCTCCTCTTCTAGGAATGAGTGCCCTGGGCCAGGCCCTACTCACCAACTCTGCCTTTGCTTCCTCCCTAACCCACTTGGACCTGTCTGGGAATCCTGGGGCTCTGGGGATCACAGAGGATGAAGGGGTGAGTATTCCTACCCTCTAAGCCTAAGATTTCCCACACCAAGCTCTGATCCCATGGAAGCATGAGCAGTGGGGTCACAGCCTAGATCTTATAGAATGTTTAGAACTCCAAGAAGCTTAGAGGAACCATTCACCTGCCGCCTCTTTACAGACAAAGAAACTGATTCCTGGAGGGGGAAAATGACTCGCCCAAAAGCAGGACTAGGGCTAGAGTTAAGATTTCTTCAAGGTCCTTGCTACTGGACCAGAGGGGGGGGGGGGGGGGGGGGGGGGGGGGGGGGGGGGGGGGGGGGGGGGGGGGGGGAAGGGCAGGTGTGGGGAGTTTCTGCTGAAGAATCATGTCCTCCCAGGGTCTCTACAGTTTCCTGAGTCATCCCAACGCTGTGACCCACCTAAACCTCTCAGGGACCGACTGTGCCCTAGACATTGTAAGGAAAGCACCCTAGCCCACCCACGGGGCGGGGGGGGGGCAGGGTGGAGAAGTGTGACTTTAGATCCTGCTGGAGGAACCCTGGGGGGGGCAGGGTGGAGCTGGACATCATGAAAGGAGCTCTGGACAGCAACCCTTCAGAGATAGTGCTAGACACAAAGGGGCTGAGGAAGCTAGATTCTGATCCTACCATGGCATGGGGGTCTGGGGGTGGTGTCCACCAGCTCTGACCACCCTGGCATTCTTCTTTTCCCTCTCAGCTGTTCCGGGCGCTGTCTCGAGGTTGCTGTGCCAACCTTGTTCATCTTGACGCTTCCAACAACATCTTCTCCCACATGTAAGAGGAGTCCTCCCACCTAGGCTCCCCTGCAGGGCCCATTGTAATGAAGAGGAAGGAGCGGGGCTGTTTGGCATCTCAGCTCAGTTTAGCTCCCCTGGCAGACCAGGCAGACCAGACAGAGAGGGAAGCCTGTCTGGGGCTGTCCCTGGGTCAGTCAAGGGACAGGGTAGGACAAGTCAGTGTCCACAGCCTAGAGGAAGGGCCACTGAAATGGGAAGTCAGGCAGAAGGGTAGGCCTGTCCCTCATCCACCCTCCCTTTATTCCACTCCTCCCGCAGAAGGAGCCGGGCAGTGCCCTCCTCACTCCAGTCGTTCTTCAGCCAGGCAAGGTCACTTCGCCATGTGGGTTTGGCAGGAACCAAGTTGCCTTCAGAGGCTCTCAGGTGAGTAATGAATGCTCTGCTCCATTCACCTCCCAGTCCTGGGGCAGAGGGTAGACGTCCAGCCCTCGAAGGGAGGGGTCAGCCTATTCTGTCCATGAGGGATGGACATTTTTGGTGCCTCCCAATGGGGTTTGGCTGGAGCCAAAAGGAGCCTAACGTCGTGAATTTCTAGTTGGAAGAGACTCAAGAGGTCATCTGATCCCACCCCTTCATTTTACAGATGAGCAAACCAAAGCCCAGGCAGGGGAAGTGATTTTACCCAAGGTCATGGAGGTAGTAACTGACATTGAACTCGGGTCCTTTGACTCCAAAACTTCAGCTCTCTTTCCACAGCAGCACACTAATTCTTAGCATATAGTGAAAGAGTAGACTTGAGGTCATCAGACCTGGGATCAAATCCTGGCTGTAAACACATGATAAGCAAGTCACTCCCCTTCCCTAAGCTAGAGTCTCCTCATCTGTAAAATGGTAGTCATGCTATGCTCAGGACTACCGCCTTACTTCCATAGGAGCCTTCTTCAAGGCTTGGCCCTCAATACTCAACTCACCGACATCCACTTGGACCTCAACACGTGTGAGGTGAGGCCCCTGGCCCTACCAGCCCTGCTCAGTGTCCCTGTCCCTCTAGAGCAGAGAGCATTAAGCGGGGAGGCCAGGAGTTCTATGGCTGTCTCCTGTACGTGGGCTATTTCCGCCTTTCACCTGCTGGCGGGGACATATCTAGCTAAAACTGCCTGGGGAAAATTCAGGTAAGCTGGACATAGGGATGCATTTGACACAGAGGACAATCTCCCTTTTGGGATGTAGTTGTGTCTGGAGGAGACAAGCTATACCCCAGAGTACGAGCCCCTGTGGCCAAGGGGGTTAGAGGAAATAACAGGCCCCAGGAGAGAGGTTTCATGGCAACAGAACCCTGATGATGGCACCTGCAGAGGGTATCTAGGTGGGGCATAGGAGTAGTTGTCAATTTAAGGAAGTGTATCTCTTCCCCACCAAAAAAACCCCCACCATGTTAGAATGCTGAGGCAAAGCCCCACTCATCTGATGCCAGTTACAACTTTGCTTGTTGGGTGACTGGGGAGGTAGAGAAGGGTAAGGGAAATGCTCAGCATCTTCAAGGTAGCTTGGGCAAGTCTGAGGGATGGAAAAGAGGCCTTGACAGTATTCTGTATGCCCCTCCCCCCCAAAAAAACACAGCTTCGTTCAGCTGGTGCTCAAGTGATTCAAGACCTCATCTTTGACATCAATTCAGTGAGGGTCCTGGATTTGTCTGACAATGGTGAGGATTCCTGAGGTGGGGAAGTGAGGGACTCCCTTTACTGAGGGGCCTAGGGAATTTTTTCTGCCCTCTGGTGGGGAGGTGGAGGAGTTGGGGCAGGGAGCTGTTGTGCCCCCATCCCAGGCTAAGCCCTGCCCCACAACTGCCCTGCAGGCTTTGCTCCCAGAACCTCCTAAACCCTTCCCGCTACCCCCTTCACCTTTTCCACTGGCAGAGACTGATCCTTGTCTGGAGTGGGAGGGAAATGTTGAAACAGCTGCCTCTCTGACTGCCCCAGGGAAAGAGTCTGCCTAGCTCTGGAACTCAGAATTACATTAGCATGGGAGGAAAGGATGGCACATGGCCCCCTTCAGATGATCTGTGATTGCCTGTTCCCTAGGTTTTGACACAGACATGGTAACCTTGGTGTTGGCCATCGGGAGGAGCAAGTCCATCCGACATGTGGCTCTGGGGAAGAACTTCAACATCAAGTCAAAGTGAGGCGCACCCCCCAAGACCCCCAAACTTATAAAGGATTCAATGATGACCCTTAAGTCTCATGACCGGCCAGTTCTGTCACTTCAAGCCAATATTCAGAGTTTTCACTATTTTAAAAAATTGTCCAAGGATGAAGCCCCCAGTTGGAAACCCAGACCTTCCTAATGCCCCAGTCTACTTAACTCCCTGGTTCAGAGATCTGCCCCACCCCAACCTGGATTCCCTGACTCCTTTGCTCTGCCACTCTCACCATATCTGGGTGTCTTTCCCAGTTCGCTCTGTCCTACCCACCGTATCTCTTGTAGTTTGCAGGATGTAGACCCAGAAGATTAAAAAAAAAGGCCATAAGGTTTATTTATAAGGGAAAAGAGATTATGGAGTCAGAAAAAATACAGAAAGCCTAGATTGTTTGACATGTTGATGAAAGAAATCTACCTCGTCCCAGACTTTGCAAGACCTAAGCTTTCTAATCTAAGATATAACTACAGTTGCCCAGGCCTAGCATGACCCATGACATGGCGTCGGGATCCTTCCAAACCAGAACAGCATTTTGAGCCCAGAGGATTCTGTTTGTATTCCCCTTCACAATCCCGGGCTCACTCTCAGCCAGTTGGGAGTCTTCCCCCCATAACACAGTAGGCTTGCGGATGCTATGCTCATATTCCCACGTAGGCAATGAACTAAATCACTTCCCTCTCCCACTCGAAAACAAAGAAGGAAATAACAAAGACTGGGTTCATATCACCTATTAGAAGAAGAGGAAGAAGAAGAAGAAGAAGAAGAAGAAGAAGAAGAAGAAGAAGAAGAAGAAGAATCCCATCTGACAGTTTGCAAATGTTATACTTCCACAATCTGATACCATCATTTGCTTCTGCTCCATAAACCCCAGTGGTTCCTTCCTCATCTGATCAGCTCAACTAATGAGCCAGTGGCCTCTGGTTCAGTTTAAGGACCCACTACCTACCCACAAACATACATGAGCCCCACCCTTGCAGCATATGCTCTCAATTTGAAGCCTTCTATCTTCCAAGTTTTTACTCTGATAAGCTTAGGGCCTCACACCCACTCTCTTTTCCTTCCCCAGGGAGTCCCTTGGGGATGTGCTGCACCGAATTGTCCAGCTCACCCAAGACGATGACTGTGTGAGTATGAAGGGAAGGGGCAGAAGTAATTAAGGGGTGTGTTGTTAGAGGCTTGAGGTCAATGGCCTACCAGTGTCGTGAGGCCTCTGCTACTGGCATCCTTTTGGTGACCCCACCCACCTCTGTCAATGACCCCCATCCATTCCCACAAACCCAGCCCCTACAGTCTCTCTCTGTGGCCGAGTCAAGGCTGAAACTGGGCACCAGTGTTCTGCTGAATGCCCTGGGCAGCAACCCTAGCCTGACATCATTGGACATCAGTGGCAATGCCATGGGGGACACAGGTGCCAAGATGTTGGCCAAAGCCCTGCAGATCAACACCCAGCTCAGGTGAGAGGGACAAGGGGACAGGAAGGGCAAGAGGGGCAAGGGTCAGTGTAGGGTCATGAAAATGGGTGTGAGAAGGAAGACAAGAGTTACTTAAGACTAGAAGAAAGAGAGACAGAAAACCAAAGGTCAGGGATGGGAGGAACAGAGGCAGGGTGGCAAGAGGGGTTGGAAAGGGGAAGACAGAGCAGAGGGGACAGGAGGGAGCTGGGCCGAGGCCAACGGAGATGTCTCTGCGTGGCCCATTGCTACCTCCAATTCTGTCCCCTAGGACTGTGGTCTGGGACCGAAACAATACCACAGCTCAAGGGTTCCTGGATGTGGCTCATGCCCTAGAGGGGAACCACACACTGAAAAATATGCCCCTGCCTCTGAGTGACTTGACCCAAGCCTACCGAAGCAACCCAGAGCGAACCTCTGATGCAATACACCAGGTCTGGACTGGGGGTGAGGGCGCAGTGGAAGACAAAGGATGGAACTGTGTAGGGGGCAAAGACTGGAAGGTGGTATAAGAAAAGGAGGGGCCTGAGGCCCTCTGGGACACTCCTACCTTCTTCCCCCAGATCCAGGCCTGTATCTTGAGGAATAATCATACACACAGAACCCTGCCTGACCATGCCTTCCGCCTGCAACAGGGAATTGTCACCCGATCTTCTGAACAGGTCAAGCCTGGCCCTGTGTTCCCTTCTCTGGGGTCTCTTCTGTGTCATGGGAAGGGGCTAGGCTGATGTAGGCTGGGCTTGGAATGGATGGGTCAGTCTAGACCTTGGTGTCCTGGGGCAGGGAGAACAGAAAGGCCCCTGCCTCTCCTGCCCTATTGCCTCCAACTCCTGCCCCTGGACCCTTCTTATCTTGTCTTCCTGTCCCTAGCTCCCCTTCTCTCAACTCTCAGAAACGAAAGTCACCTAGGGTCAGGATACCAAGGTGCCTGGGGATAAGTGAAGATTTGGGGGGTTCAGGGAGCAGGTGTTAGAGACGTCTCTTCCCCCACTCCCAGATGGTGAACGAAATGTGCCTGACAGTGCAGGAGCACATGGAGTTGCTGGGCTGCTGGCCCAGCCCTCGGGGTGAGGCTGCCCTGCGCCAGGCTGAGGAAGCTATCCGTGATGCTAATTTCTCCATCAGTGTGAGTTCACCCACGCCAACCCCTTGGTATCTAATCCATGCTTCAAGCTACTGAGGGCCTACTTGATGAGAGCCTAGCAACAACCTCTCTCTTATTTAATAATTAATAATAGTAATAATAGCTAATACTGATATATAAATTTAAGGTTTGCAGAGCACTTCACATATTAACTTGTTTGACCCTCAAAACAATATTATGAGGTCGGTGTTATTATTTACAGTTGAGGAAACTGAGACCAAGAGAGCTTTAAGTGACTTGCCCAGAGTCAAACAGCTAGTAAGTGTTCAGTGCAGGATTTGAATTCAAGTCTTCTTGACCCTAAGTCCAGTGTCCTAACCACTGTACCACCTACCTGTCTGTCTACTGCCTTCTGCCAGTCCCCCTGATCCTATTCCAACCACACCACTAAAGGTATCCACTGAGGCCAGTTCCCACCTGAGCCAGAGTATCAGAGTCTAGGCTGGGGTTGTGGGCTGGAGCCAGCCTTCCTCCGCAGAGGTTCCTCCATGTCGCCTTCACTGCAGATCCTGCCTGTGCTGTATGAGGCTGGAAACTCCCCATATCACAACAGCCAGCTGCAGCAGAAATTAGAGATGCTCCTGGAGGAGGTGGGCCAGGCCTGTCACCAGGAGATCCAGGTGACCTCCCCTTTCCCCTCTGCCAGACCATGTCTTGACTCCCACCTATTCACATAAGAGCTTCCCCTACCTCCAGAGCACAATAATGACCCTACTTGCCCATCTGAGCACAGGTCTTCCCAGAGTGCTTCTTGAGGCCTAGCTCATCTCCATCGTGTTTGTGGAAATATAGTGATGGTAAAGGGATAGGTTCTGCCTTTCTCAAGTCAATGGCTCTCACCATAGTCTGCTAAGTCCAGAGAGAATGAGTTGAGGAATGAAGGATGTCCCTGATTTAAGACAAGAGTTAGGTCAGTAAAATATACCTTATTGCTCCCACTGTGAAATTCAATGTCTAAGGCTTCCCTATGCCTTCTGAAAATGCCCCACACCTTCCAAACCAACTGGTTCCCCCCCTTTCATATAGTCTGACCCTAATGTCCTGTTGACTCATGTACCTCTGACCTCCATGCCTTTGCCCTCTCTGCCTGTGCCTCAGTCTTTTGTGCAAGCCACGCTGGACACAGTTCAGAGCTTGTGCCCAAGGGTGATGCAGAAGGCCGGCCGTCGGGAGCAGCTGAGTAGTGCCATCTCGGGCCAGGTCAGCCGGCAGGACCACCTGGGCCTCAGCCTACTCTTGGAGCAACTTCTCAATGATGCCTTCAGCAAACTCAAGTAGCCTTCTGCCCGTGGGATTCTGGGGAGGGAAGAAAAGGGGAGGGAGCAACACAGCAGTGGAGGGCTAGTCCATGTCCTTGACTCTGATCTTCAAATCCATTTCCCATCTTGGCCAGTGAGATCCGACTGTCTATCACAGCAGCTGCTGCAGAGCGAATCATTGCGCAGGTAGTGGAGGACCTGAGTGCTGCCCAGAACCGACTGGTGAGCCAAGGGGAAGGGGAGGGAGCCTCAGGAGGAGGAGGAACTGGTGGTGAGGACCTAATGTCAGGTCTACACAACTCATCCTCTCATCCCTATGATCACATTTATTGTGTGGGGCCACTAAGTGAGATCCACATGGAGCCAAATGCCTCCACCCCTTCCTCTTGTCCCTGGCTCTTCATGCCATTGAGCAGTGCCCCCTTAAAGAGTGGACATTGGCAGAACACAGCTGCCCACCAGAACCTACAAATTGATAACCTCTTCTGCCCTGTTCCCTGGTCTTGGGGAGCCACCTCTGGGCATTGTCTTCCTGGTTTTAGGTGGAAAGCTTGTCTCAGAACACACCAGAAGCACCACCTTCCCCACTTCTCACAGACTGTGCTGAAGTGGGGGCCAGGAAGAGTGGGATTCTTCCACATAGGGGAGAGAGAAGTCCTGGAGAGGGGGAGACAGAAGGCCTTTCTTCCCTGGGGGAGGTAGGTGGCTTCTCACATGAGTTCCCCTTTCCCACCAGCAACATAGGACCCCTGAGGGTCTGAATTCTCCAAGGAGAGGAGGACATGCCCCATATGCCACCCCTCACTTCATCTTGTGTGAGCAATAATCTAAAATCGTAAGACTATTTTCCAGTCCCTCAAATTCCCACTAGGGAATTCCTAAATTATGTGAATTCTCAAGACAATCTGATCTCCAAATCTTTGTGCTCCAAAAGGGACAAGAAAAGGCCCAGGTTCAAGGGCCTACTTTGCCACTTATTATATCTGTGACCTGGGCCTCCTAGAGGAAGTAAGCCAGGCCAGCCAGCAGGATGTCCAAGTGACTTCACCTTTTTCCTCCACCAGCCCATGCCCCTTCTTTCCACCCACTTATACAAGATTTTGGGCACAGAGCTCCCCCTACCCCCAGAGCACAGTGACTATCCTTAAAATAGCATCTACCTCTGACTTTATTTGCCCCATCTGTCAAATGAGGGCGTTGGACCAGCTCTGGGAATTTTAACACTTTTTGTGCCATGGTCCTCTTTAGCAACAGTCTAATAAAGTCTCTTCTTAAAATCCTGTTCTTAAATGCACAAAATCAAACACAGAAGATTGCAAAGGAAACCAACTCTATTGAAGTATAGTTATCAAAATATTCTTTAAAACAAATTCACAAACTGTAGGTTAAGAACCCCTGGACTGGAGGATCTCTGAGGTCCCTTCCCGTTCTGATAGTCTATCAGACATTGACTTGACTATGAATTCTGAGCCTCTCAGAATTCTCTTCTTAGGATTGTTCCATTCTTCAGGGAGGCATGAACTGAGCCTCCAGACCTTCTGCCCACCTCCTCCCCCAGACACCTTCTGTGCTGAGGCAGATGGGCTGAGGCCTGGTCCTGTCTTTCTCCTTCCCCACCCCCAGGACAAGGTGGCCCAATGGAGAAGAAATAAACACAATCAGAGCATCCGGCCTACCCCTGCTGTCCGAAGTAAGGCCTGGGCCCCTGCCCCTCTGGCTATCGGTGTCCTTGGAGGGGAATGGAGTAGGACTGGATTTTTCCAGAGAATACCCATCCTCAGGGCAAGCCTGCCAGAGAGAGTTTTGTGCCTATGGCCGAACCAGCACTGCTCAGACCCAGATACTTAGTTCCTGGGGACCTTTTCCTCCAGGACCCCAGAGTCATGAGCAAGACTGTGAGAGAAAACCCAGAGGATACCAGTGCCAGTTCAGGCACCCTCCCCTCACTATTGATCAGCTAGACATCACAGGCTCTGGCACTGGGAATGACTGGGTAATAAGGGTAGGGAGGTGAGGGGAAGAATTTGGTAGGGAGGGAGTATGCAGTTAGGACCTGATCTCTGCTTCTTCTGCCTGCTCAAATCCTCTGAGAATGCTAAGTTGGGGGAAGGGTGTCATGGTGGAGAAGCCAAGTCGTGCCCTTTGGTGGTTCTGCCCTGTCTGCGGGCTGGGGGCTACTGGCCCGGCGCAGCATCCCACACCCGTCCAAGACCAGGTCCGAGCTCCTAGCCCTTCTCCTACTCAGGGAGTGGCGGCTGCAACCCCTATGGGGGCCAAGGCCTGAGCTTCTTCAGCACCCAGGACAGCGCCCTCGGGACGACTGGGAGGAGAGGGGCTGAAAGGGGGAGGTGCCTCTCCCTCCGCCCTGGGCGGGGTTCCCCGCCCCCCCCGCCCCCACCTCACACACACTCACTGCCCTCAGTCCTCTCTCCCCCCTCCCCGCAGGTCCCTCGGAGGAGCCGGAGCCGGAGTCAGAGCCCGAGCCGGAGCCCGAGCTGGCGGCTCAAGGAGAGGATGCAGAGCCCGGCGGGCAGCGGGCGGGGCCGTCACTTAGCAGCAGCGCCCCAGTCTCGTCCCAGCCTGGCCCGGTCCCGACCCCGCTCCCCGCGGTCCCGGAGCTCCACATGGACCTGCCGCTTGCCAACCAGCCGCTGGACCACCCCACCCGCGCCCGGCCAAGGCCCCGCCGCCGTCACCACCAGCCGCCCAGCAAGGTCCAGGTGAGCCCGGCCCTGCGGCCCAGGGATGCGGGGGTTGGGTTAGGGGGAGGGAGCGGCCAGGGGGATGCAGGAGGGATGCTCCTCGCGCTTCCGGCCCAGAGATGCGGGGGAGAGATGCAGGATGCTTCTGGCTCTGCCCGGCCCAGGGATGGGGGGGGGGTCGGGAGTGATGCCCCTAGCGCTGCCACGGCCTCCCCTCCCCCCCGGGGGAGCTTCCTCTTCCTCTCGCTGGCCAGCCCAACCTGACGACTGGCAACACCCTACCCCAAGAAGTATGTGGGGTGGGGGGGCCTCAGGGTTGCTGTGGTCACAGGACCAGGAAGGAACTGGATGGTTAATTAGCTGGGAAAGGGAGTCGCTGGTGAGGATGGGGGAGGGGGGCTTATGTCTGTGTGTGCAAAATATTTCTATGTGCATGACTGTATGTACATCTGACAGTATGTAAAATAGGCTGTGACTTTGTGGGAGGCAGAGTGAGTGCAAGTAAGTGGATGGAGCTATGTACAACTCCCTGTGTGACTGTGTCTGCCAGTATGTGACTGTACATGTGGGATTCTGTGTGTACATATATTTAAGGCTAGGGAGAACAGCTGTGTGTGTGACTGTGCATGTGTGTAAGAGAAAGAAGGCCGTGCGAGGGATTCCATGTACCTCAGCCTATCTGTCCATGATGTGTTTCTGGATCTGTCTGGGCGTGTGTCAGTGTGTGGGTGTGGGTGTGACTATGTGGGGCTAGGGTTGTATGTACCCATGGGGAATCATGTATTTGACTATCTTCTCTATGTCCCTGGAAGGCGGACATGTGTGTATGTGCATGTATATGTGTATATAAAGAGGTTGGAGATTGGAGACAAGTGAAGGGTCTGAGGGTTTTAGGGGCCCAAAGTTGTTACATCCTGGTTCTGACACCCACTCCAGCCACCCCTAGTCTCCTTTCAAGGCTGACCCACCTGGATGAAGGTCCCTAATCACTCCCTCTTCCTTTTCCCAGCCCCCTCCCCAACTCCCCTTGGGCGCAACATCTAGCCTCCCCCTCATCTTCCCACAGTAACACAGCTCAAGGCCAGGCAGGTAGGGGGGAAATAAGAAGGCAGGAAGCAGGGGGCAGGAGCTCCAACACATGGGGGTGACTTAGCCTCCTGTATACAGGGAGGAGGGCCTAGGGAACAAGAAAGGAATTCAGGTACCTGAGAAAGTGTTCCTGGAGACAGTGAGATGTGTACATGGAGGAGCCTGGCCACACTTCTAAGGCCTGGATGCTTACCCTAGGCAGGGAGGAGAAGGGGGGGAAAGGAGGAAGGAAAGGAGACAAGGAAAGACAAGACAAGTGACCTGGCCAGCCCGGAGATGCTAGAGGCTCTGTCTGCCTCCTACTTATCTCTTGAGCCAGTGGATAGTAGGATACTAGGCCTGAATATTAGGCATGGACAGTAGGAAAAGGACAGATCCTGGGAGCCACAGCTCTGAAATCTAGGAAATCACCCCACCCCAAAAACCCCAACAACAACAAAACAGATCACTGTGTGGGTGGGAGTTTGAGATGTGAGAGAGGAAAAGAACCCAGCCTTGGGCCCACTTGCTTCCTTGAAACTGCCCTGAGCTTCCTATCCAAGCCTCTACCCAACTGCTGCCAGAAATCACTATGACCCTGTGACCCCATGACCCTGCTATAGTCTCCAGTTTGGGGACTACATAGGGCTTCAGATGTGAGAAAAAGGGTAAGACTGGTTCCTACCCCACAGCTAGGCAGCCAGGCCCATGGGCACTAACAAGGACAGGGCCTTTTATCTTTCTCTCCCCAAGGTCCCCATGCCCTATAGTTCCTGCCCTCTGCTGCCAGCCTTTTCCCTTCCTCCCCCGCCTTCCTGGTCCTGAGCTGTGGGAAGTTGAGGGGGAGGCTGGATGTTGGGTGTTAGGGCCAAGAAGAATTGAAAAGGTAGGGAGATTTGCATTGCCAAGTAACTGGGGGATCTTCATCTACCACATGGGTCAGCCATGTAATGGTTTGAGTAGGGGGGCTCTGCAGCAAACAGAAGGAAGGGGAAAGTGGTAGGAAAGAGAAGGCTGAAGTCTTCCCAGCCAGTCTTCTGACGCAGCAGGAGGAGAAGAGAAGAGGGAGTGGAGGGGGGAGGCTGAAGGGATGGAGGGGAAGAGGCACTGCAGGGAGGTGCTCAAAGCAAAGGCTGGCTTTCCAACGGGGTGCTGGGGAGGCAGAAATCGTGGGTGACTCTGTGTGAGTATGAATGTACCTTTGGTTGTGTGTGATGGTTTCTGTGGGTGTATGTGAATGGTAGCATGAATGTGATGGTGTATGTGAATGTATGACTAGGACTAACTTTATGTGTGTGTGTGTGTGTGTGTGTGTGTGTGTGTGTGTGTGTGTGTGAGAGAGAGAGAGAGAGAGAGAAAGAGAGAGAGAGAGAGAGAGAGAGAGAGAGAGAGAATGTGCCTGTTTGTGTGTGTGACTGGCTTTTTTTGTTCGACTGTGTTTGTGATTGTGATGTAGATGAATGTGGACATCTCTCATGAGGCCATCTCTCATCATTCTCTTAACCGTTTTCCCACCTCACCCCACCCTACCCCCTTGGCACCTGAGATGAGTGCATAGCCCTGCCCTACCCAAGACTAGAGGAGATTGGAACTGGGAACCAGGACTCCAGGGTCCCCAGGATATGGGAAAGGTGGGCACTAGCCATGCCACTCCCTGCCAGGGGCTCTACCTGCTTCTGCTCCAGGTTTCCTGGCCCAAGAATTTGGTCTGGGAGGGAAGGAGCCTTAGATGAGTTCCTGAGGTGCCCTGTGCCCCCAGGTACCTCCCGTTGTGCCTGAGGAGGGAAACGGCCTCAATGCCCGGGTAGACGAAGGTGTGGACGAGTTCTTCTCCAAGAGACTGATACACCAAGAGGGACCGTAAGTGATTCATCAAGGGGAGCAAGTAGGGATGAAACTGACCAAAGATGAGAGAAAAGGGATTCAGGAATGACTGGCTAGAAGGGACCATGACTATGAGGCATGAAAGTTTCCAGGGCTGGAAATACTTGAAGTTAGATGTTCTTAGGGGTGGGATTCCTTTCAGCTGGCAGTGAGGCTTTGACGTATTCACACCTGGGGAGTAATTAGGGCTGAAAATGACCTTGGTTAGTCACCATCTGATGTTGGATTGAACAAATGGAAAAGTCTGACTGTGTCATTCCCTACTCAGTCAACTTGAGGGGCTTCTCGCCTCTGGGATCAAAACACATTCATCTGTTCAGTTTTTAAAGCTTTTCGTAACTTGGCTCCTTCTGACCTTTGTAGTCTCCTTCTACATTCCCATTCTTTGATCCAATGCCACTTGGTCTCCTTGTTTCTTCCTTTTGTTTGAATCTCCATCATTTAGCATAGTGCCTCATGTGGTAGGTGATTAATAAATCCTTATTGACTGATAGAAATGCGTGTCTGAGGCCAGGAGTAATGGGGATTGGAAGTGGCCATTTCTGGGAGTAGCCAGGAATGTTAAGTCAGTCGATAAACACCTTTATTAAGCACCTACTATGTGCCAGGCGTTGAGGCTGGAATTAGCCAGGCTGGAAGTTTCTAGAACTAGAAATGACCATGATTGAGAGGAAATAGCTAAGAGTAATTAGTATTAGAAGGGACCATGCCTGGGAACGGCTGGAGCCAGGAGCAGCCAAGTTAGGAATGTCTAGGCAGGCATGGTAGTGACCAAGCCAAGAGTAGCTGGAGCTCCATCTGACCAGGCTAGGAGTGATGAGCCAAGTGACCAATATACAGGGTGTTCCTGAAGTCTGGACACGTAGTCAAAAATGCATATTTTCAAGAAATTAAATGAATGAAATTTTCAACACTTTATTTAATTGGAATATTAACAAATAACATCTTCAATATGATTTCCATCATTTGTGATGCAAAGGTTGATACGCTTTGCAAGATTCATGTGAACTCGATGCAATAACTCCAATTGCCACCAGTTTAGCACATTCCCTGCCTATGTGTTCAATCAAGTGTGTTGCATCCATGATTTTCATTAAGTACACCTTCTCCTTTAGCATACCCCAGAAAAAGAAGTCGCTGAACAACAGTCTTCGGTGAAACGGTTAATGAGATGTTAATGAGATTTCCTATGTGTCCAGACTTTAGGGCCACCCTTAGAAGTAGTCAGGCCTGGGAGTGATCAGGGTTGGAAGTGACTCCACAAAGGCCAGTCAGCTCTCTTGCTATTAAGATTAGAGGGATGCTGGGCGGTCTCTCCTATGATTCCATGCCATTCTACTTGACTCTGATCCCATAGGTGGTCCCCTCGGGATACAGTCCCTGAACCTGGGACCCCTGTCAGCTCCCGAACACTCCGGAAAAAGCTGGGCACCCTTTTTGCCTTCAAGAAGCCACGGTCAACTCGGGGGTCTAGGGCTGAGCCTGACACCAGCCCTGGGGCTCCTCCTCGAACCCGGAAAGCCGCATTCAGTGACCTTCTACGCCCACCCAGTCGGCCTGGTCGAGCAGAGGAACCTGGAGTTGAAGGAAGTTTGGAGGGAGTACCCAGTTGCTCCCCAGATCCTGCCCGTAGGAGTCGACCTCGTTATGCGAGAGAAGGCAAAGCTCATTCTATGATCCTGCTTTCTGCAGATGAGGAAGAGGCCCTAGGTGGGCGGCAGGAGAAGGTGAAGGCCCCCTCTCTGTCTCCCATTTCTCCACCCACAAAGCTGGATACATAGTTCCTGTCTTCACCTTCTTGGTGAAGCATCCTCTTTCCCCCAAGCTGGGGCTCTTCCTGGGTGTGGGGTGGGGGCCCTGCACTTGAGCTGCCCCTCTTCTGGACCCTCCCTGACTCCTCCCATCCCCCATAGCGTCGACCATTGGAACGAGGAGACACAGAGATGCCTCCATCCTTTGAGCAGAGAGTACATGTCATGCTTCAGCGAATCGGTGTGGGCAGGGGAGGTGGAGGAGGTGACAGCAAGAGGAAGCAGGTGAGATGGAGGGGACTGGGTGATAATGAGGGAGTTTCCCTGGGCTGTGCAGGACAGCACTGACCAGGGCGGGAATTGGGAAATACTGTGACACCTGATCAGAGGAAGGGACCTATGGGGGACTTGTCATCTTGGGAGTGTTGGGTCGGGGGCAAAGGTGGTCCTTTGAATGACTGGGAGGGTGGCAGGAGAGGGGCCCTCCTTGATTTCACTATTCCCATTCTCCCCCAGAGCAAAGATGGGGAGATAAAGAAAGCCGGCTCTGATGGTGAGTGGGGTCTCTGCTTGGGGGAAGAGGGCCTTGGAGTGCCTCTTTTAAGGTTTGGGTCAAAGCCCCTCTTCCCAACTCGGCCAGCAGTCTTCCCTCCTCCCCCCTCCTTCCACCCCAAGAGTAGGGTGACAGAAATGGACTAATGGAAGGTGGGGCCCTGGGACATGGGCTGGAAGACAAGAAGACCAGTTTCAGCGGCCCAACCCTTGTTTTCCAGGAGACATCATGGACAGCTCGGCTGAGTCGCCGCCCCTCTCTCTCAAGTCCAGAACACACTCAGTGTCTGCAGGTAGGTGGTGAGGGGCAAACCTCTCTGGGGAATGTGTAGATATCTTTTCCCGTTCCAGTCCAAACCATCTTTCCATGTATGGTACCTTTGATGAGCACATAACCCTGCCCCACACAGGACCAGAGGTCGGGGGAGGTGCTGATGGTCTGGAAAGTTTGGAGTCTGCGTGGGAAGGCATGATTGGCTGAGTGTTTAGGTCATTCCTGACTTCTGCCCCCCCATACTCTCTTCTCAGATTCATCGTGTCGTCCAGGACCAGGAGGCCGGGGACCGGAGCCTGTGGCCTGGAAGGCCCTGGGCCGGCAATTGAACGCAGAGCTCAGAGGGAAGGGCTGGGACCGGCCGGGACCCCGGACACCCTCCCCTAACCTGCTTCAACCTGAGCCCAGCTTCCCAAGCCCCTGTCCCAGCCCCATCCCGTCCCCTCGGCTGTCCCCCCGAAGAGCCAGCAATGCTGGGAATTGCCAGCTCACCCAGGATATTGCCCTGGGAACCAGGAGCGAAGGTATGGCCAAGGGACATCCCTAACTCAAAACCTCTTTTCACAACAGCCAACCAGGCCAGGGGACCCAGAGTCAGAAAAGGGCCTCTGCCCACCTCGAGGTCATAGTCTAGAGGGGAAGCCAGTTGTTGGACATTTAGTAATACATTTAGAGAATGACATAAGCCAGGAATACACCTGACTGTTCTACCTCAGAACAAACCAAATATAGAGATCATTAAGATGAAGCAGATCTAGAGAGGCCTCAGATAGGAGGGGACCTTAAACTTGGGCACCTTTCAGCCTTGGTTCTAGCTGTAAAATGGGGGTTGTTGTAAAATGGAGCGATAGTTGGTAGGAAAGCATTTTCCAGGCTTACAGAGCTCTAGAGATGAGATGTCATGGATGGATGAAGTAGGAATTGGGCAGATGGAGATCCCAGAGAGGAGTGATATGACCCAGGATGGCCAAAAATAGGGCACGTGGCTGGAAACAGTGGCGGGGACAGCTGGATAGACAGGACTCAGAAAGGCTTTGTCGTGGAAAGGCTTGCACACCTGGCTTTCCAGGGGGAGGCATGATGCTGTGGGAAATGGAGAGGCACTGAAGATTCTGAGAAGGGGATCCGTTAAAAGAATTAATCTCTCTGGCAATGTGCCTGATTTGGAGAGGGAGACCACCTATTGGATTCTGGTCTAGATGAAAGCCTCAAGTAGCGTGGAGGCCACAGCAATGGGGAGAGGCCAGTTTCAAGAAGCTAGTGTAGAGAAGCGGCCTGGTGTGTCATACAAAGAGTCACCATAATAGCGAGGACAACGGTAAGGTAGCACTTGAAGGTCTGCAGGGCCCTTTGTGTGTCTCATCTGCTCCCAACCACAACCTGCAGACAATCACCTGAAGCCCCGAGCTGTCTTGGCCACCCGAAGAGCTGTATCTGTGCACGAAGAACAGCTCCAGGCCCCGGCAGGTGAGCGCAGGTTCCCGAGCACAAGGAGCATGGAGGAGGAGTCAGAAATGAAGGGGCGCACTATAGTGGGGTGCTAGGGCAGAGGAGGGACGGGCTGGGATCACCCTCAACTCCAAGAGTTACCCAGAACCTCCCTCCTTCATCCCGGCAGCTACGTCTCCCAGCAGAGAAGTGCCCCTGCGGCTACATCGCTCTCCCGTCCTCAAACGTCGTCCCCGGGTTGAAGACCCCTCGTCGTCACCGAGCCTCGGTAAAGAAGCAGGGACTGGGGGTGGGAGGAAAGCATCAAGTGGAGAAACTGAGGCCAAAGAGCTAGTGATAAGGGGTGTGGGGGGTCGGTCAGCAGAGTTAGGGCTAGGCCTCAAGTGCACTGTGTGCCTCCACCTACAGGATCAGCCATGAGCACAGAGCCCCAGCTGCTGCCGCCACCAGATGAGCTGTCCCCAGAGGGGCCTGCTGGCCTGGAGTCTGTCCCTTCGACCACCCCTCCCCCAGCCACAGACCAAAGAGTGGGCAGCCAAGCGCCTGCCACCCCCAGCCCCTGACCCAACCCTCCACCTTCACATCTTCAGCCGCATGAGATTATTTTATTAAAAAACTCAAACCTCACCCAAGCTGTGGCCTCACTGGGGTGAGGGTGGGGGAGCTAACCACCTTCCCCTCCCATCCCACCCAGGGTATTTCCTCTGCACCAAAAGGACAAGACAGAACTGCAATTCTGCTCTTTTTATTAACTTTGGCCCGCAAGGCAATGGGGAGAGTAGAGGACAAGTGTCTGCAGCATCTCTGAGCTCTCACACCTCCACTACGTCGGTCTCCATCAGGACTTGTCTGGCCCAGTCCAGAAGCGATGGGCAGAGTCTGTGAGGGAGGGGACAAAGGCTAGGCTTAGGGGTGACAGGCTAGGACAGGAGCCCCTCCAGTGGAAGGCTGGTAGACACTGACCTGGTGGCTACAACCTGGGAGCAGAGGCTGATGCAAGGCTCTGGGTAATTGTACTGGAAGGGGGAACCATCCAGGTGTCTCTCTGGAAGGACCTACAGGAAAAAAGAAGATGGGGGAAAGGCCCCGTTCAAATTAAAGTCAACCAGTCCAAAACCCCTTACCTCTCCAATTCCCTCCAGTTATAGAGGGACAGAGGGTCTTCCCCTCCCCTGCTCCCGCTCTCACCCTGGCTAAGGCCGGGCCTTCTCCTGGGCTAGAGTTGCCTGGAGGAGCACCCTTTGGAACCCAGAGAGTACTCTTGACCCTCTTGCTCACAAACTCCAGGCTGGGCTTCCTGCTTCCTGGTCTGTCCTTGCTTCCCTTGGCCCTAGTCCTAGCCAGGGCTTCAAGGGACCGCTGGGGGCCACCTATCTTGGGGGTTTCCCATTTGTCCCTAGAGATACTGGCTGCTGCCTGGGGGGAAGAGGGAAGAGCTGGAGGGGGCTGGTCCTGTAGTGGATCCTGGGGGCAGGAGGTCTGGATACAAGAGGACCCACTGCCCTGAAAGAGCAGAGGTGACAGGTCGATGGGCTCCCTGCACCCCAGAGAGGGGGATTCCTGGTTGTTGAAGTTATCCTTTAGCCGACTTGGGCTTTCCTCGGTCGAGAAGGGCAAACAGTCCAGCGCCTCTGGCAGTGACAGGAAAGAGAGAAGGAAGTGAGACATCACTAAGCTCTGCAAGAAAGGGCGAAGGCAGAGTCTTTCACCCCAAGCAGTGCTGGTCCCATCCCTGGCCCTTGGCTCCAGCCAAACTGCCCTGGGACCCCTACAGTGGGACCCTTCCAACCTCACCCCTGCTCCTTACCTACCTACATAGGAAGAAGAGGAGGAAGAGGATTGTGTCAAGGACAGGGCTGGGAGTAACTGCCAGGGGTCTGCTGGGGTCCTCTCTAAACTCTGCAGCTCAGGGCTGTTTTCAGACACTGGGGCAGGGGGAAGACAAGGAAAGAAAAGAGAAGACCCAGGGTGAGCAACTTTTGTCTCCACCCACAGATCCTGAGGCCCCCAAGCCAGTGCATCTCCCACTTCCCCACAAGGGTCCCTGACCTGCCCTCAGATTCCGAAGGGTGTCCTCCTCTTCTGCACTAATATGCAGCCTCAGGCCCGGAATAGTGAACACGGCTTCTCCCTATGGGAGACAGTGAAAGGAGCATGAGACTTGGGTTTGAAACTTGGAAAAGCAACTTTCTCAGTGCCCGAGTCTCTTCTCCCCTAACAAATGAAATCAGACTAGAGATGATCTCTCTGGTCCCTTCCAGTCCTACATCTTGGGACATGAGGCTCCTTTACTGCTGAGCTGCTACCCACCTCCTCCTCTCATTGGACCAAGGCACCGTTACACCATCATACACACACACACACACACACACTCTCTCTCTTTCTCTCCCCCCCAACCCTCTTCAGACTAACCCGAGCCCTCCTCCGAGAGGCTTCCCATCGAGTAAGGGGCAGAGAACCCCTCTGAGAACCTCCCAGCTCCAGGCAGCTCTGGGCCTGACAGCTTAGTAAGCTCCGTCGCTCTTCACACATCTCTTCCAGCAACTGGGACAATGCAGAACCTCGATCTGGGGGTGGATGGGTCTGAGTGAGGGAGTGAAGACAAATATCTCCCTTCTTCCTTCAGTCCAACCCCACCCCCACCAGGACTCCCTGGGATACCTATGTTAGGGGAGGTCCTCTCCCTTTCATGGTGCCTGTAGGGACAGAGCAGAGAGCTGGGCCTTAGTGGGCCCTAGGACCCCAGGTCCCTACAAAGCTTTCCTATAGCTTAAGATGAGGAGCCACTCCCGGGCCCCAAAGTCTCCCTCATAGCTCCTCCCACCACCCTACGGCTCCCACACCCTTCTCTTCCAAGCACATACTCACTTTTTATACTCCTGAAGTTTTCTCCGAACAGCTGGGTCCCAGTTACTAAAGCAACAATGAGGACAGTTACTGGGGATTCCCCTTCTCCCCTGGGCAATGAGGGTCAGTGTAGAGAACAGAGAAACTAGGAGGAGAAGGGAAGATTAGGGCCCTGAGGCACACGACAGGGATGCGATAGAGGCTTGGTTGGGGAAGAAGCATAAGCATTATAGACCCACTAGGCCACGAGGGGAAGGGAGCTCCACCCACCCCAAAAGCGTCTTCAAGTAGAGGCCAGACTGAGATGAAAAGATCAGGAGTTCCTTGAAAAAGGAGGGAAGGCATCAATGGAGGAAATCAGTGTAAGGGAGAGAGGAAATGAAAAATGGTCAGTATAAGGAAAGAGTCTGGGAGGGACAGGGGACTCTGGAAAGGAAAGGAGGGGACCTCTCACCAGCTTGTTACTCCTTCCCTGGGGAGCTCCGTGGGCAGCAGGATGAAGCGATGTACCCAAAGGCAGAACTCCCCATTATTCTGAGCAGATTGGAAGAGAGTCAGGTAGAGCTGAAGCCTTCTGACCACCCCATGCCCACAAGCCCCCTGTCCTCCACTCACCAGCGAAGTCTCAGCCACCTCTCGAACAGACACTCTGAAATCCTGCAGCAGAAGCAGCCGGCCCACTGCCCTCCTAAAACCAAAGTGCTTCTCTTCCCTACGGGAGTTCCCACATCAGACCATCCCTTCCCCAATACCCCCTCACAGAACCCCGGTGACCTCAACCTTCCCCCCGCCACTGCAGCCCCTGCAGACACACATGGGAACCTGAGATCCAGACAGGGCCCCTCTGCTGCCCACTGCTCCTGGCCCCTCACCAGGCAGCCACGCTCAGGGCCTCGGGGGTCACCAGGCAATGCACACTGTGAGTCCCATCGGTCACCAGCAGGATGGCAGCAGCCTCGCCTTCAATCAGCTCCAGGCTCTCCCCAGGCTCAGCTTCTTCAATTACCTGCAGAGATCATCGTGGGTCTCCGTGCCCCGCCCCCAAGCATGAGGCCGCCCATTCTGCCCAGGACCGTACCCCTTGTGCAATGAGCGTCTTCCTAGGTTGGGAATAGCCACGCCCCCAACAGATGATCCCACCCCCTAGCCCCATGAGCACATCCGTAGCCTCCGCGCGGCCACGCCCCCAATACGACACACACACACACAGACAGACACACAGACAGACACACACACACAGACACACACACACAGACACACACACACACACACACACACACACACACACACACACGGAAAACCACACCCCAGTGGCTCTGAGCCACCCAATAACGATCTCTTCTCTAACATCGCTCGCCCCATTGCCCACGCCCCTCGCCCAATGGCCCCGCTTCTTCCCTTGAGGTTCTCACCACACCCTTTCCCCTTTAACCCTACGCTTCACCCTGGGGGGCCGTCACGCCCCTCTCTGCACCCTCCTTACCTCCAGCAGCTGCCCGAGCCCCTCTCCCTTCCCCTCCAGCCCCGAGCTCTCTCCAGGCTCCAGGCCGAGGAGCAGATCCCGGATCCAGGGCTGCAAGACAGGCTTCCACGACGTCGCCATGGCCACCTGCGCCCGGGCCTGGGGCGAAGGATGCGCGCTATTTCCCGCCGCCCTGACCCCTGTATCCGGAAGAGGAAACCGCTGGGCTAGGCAGGGAAGTGCTAACCTCAGACGAGGCCCCGCCCCCTGCGGGCTGATGGTGGGCCGTGTGCGCGTGCGTGGCGTCAGGCGTGTGTCTGTAGGTGCTCGCGCCATCCTGCCAGCAATTGTTTACCCAGTCCAGTGTCTGCCATTTCACCTCTACAGCGTCTCTGTGTTCGCCCCTTATCTCCTCTGCAACCGTCATCTACCCACACCTGGACTATCGCAGGAACTGCTGGTGGGTCTCCCCGCTCTAGTCCATCCTCCATGCACCGAAGTGGTTTTCCTAAAGTGCAAGTCTAATCATGTGACACCCCCCCCCCATCCCCCCAAACAACCTCCCGTGGCTTCCTACTGCAGCCCGGAACAAATGCAAAACTCTCTGTCATTCACAGCCCTTCATAACCCAACCCCCTCCTACCTTTTCTGCCTTCCTCCTCCCTGCACGCTCGCTTCCAACCTGTGTCCAAGACGCTCCATATCACCTGTGGGCATTCTCTCTGGCCATCCCCCATGCCCGGAAAGCCCTCCCTCCTCTGCCCAGGACTGCTGACCTCACTGGCTTTATTTAAGTCCCGACCAAAACCCCACCTACGAAGCTTTCCCTAACCCCTCTTAATTCTACTGCTTTTCCTCCGTTAATTATCCATCTATCTGCCATATAGCTTATTTATATGTTATCTCTCCCCTCCATCAGATTGTAAGCTCCTTGTGGAC
This sequence comes from Phalanger gymnotis, assembly GCA_028646595.1. Classification (NCBI taxonomy): domain Eukaryota; kingdom Metazoa; phylum Chordata; class Mammalia; order Diprotodontia; family Phalangeridae; genus Phalanger; species Phalanger gymnotis. The sequence continues at coordinate 351,978,128 of CM053625.1, read as the reverse complement.
AGGAACTGTCTTTTGCCTCTTTCTGTATCCCCAGAGCTTAGCACAGTGCCTGGCACGTGAGGCAACAGTTAATACATGTTTACTGACTGATTTCTGTAGTTTTTGTTTAATTTTTATATTTTGATTTTCCAATTACAAATAAAAACAATTATTAACATTTTAAAAAATTTTGAATTCCAAATATCTCCTTTCTCCACCGTCTTTGATAGGGCAAGCAATTTCACATAGATTATATGTGTACAGTCATGCAAAACATATTTCCATATTAGTCATGTTACAAAACACAGAGCAAAAAAAAAGTTTTAAAAAAAGTATGCTTCCTCTGCATTCAGACTTCATCAATTCTTTCTCTGAAGGTGGGTAGTATTTTTTATCATTCAGAATTGTCTTGCTGAGAATAGCTAGGTCATTCAGCATTGATCATCATTCAATATTGCTGCTCCTGTGTCCAGTGTTCTGGTTCTGCTCATTTCATTTTGCATCAGTTCATATAAGTCTTCCCAAGTTTTTCAGAATCCAGTCATTTCTTATAGCATAATAGTATTCCATCACAATCATATACTGCAACTTGTTCAGCCATCCCCCCAATTGATGGACATCTCTTCAACTTCCAATTCTTTACCACCACAAAAAGAGCTGCTAGAAATATTTTTATACAAATAAGTCCTCCCTTTTCTTTGATGTCTTTGGGATGGGGCACCTAGGTAGTAAAGTAGATATAGTACCACACCTAGAGTCAGTTAAAATCCAGCCTCAGATACTTACTAGCTGTATGACCCTGGGCAAGTCACTTAACCCTGTTTCCTCATCTGTAAAATGAGCTGGAGGAGTGTGCCAGTAAGGCAAAATGGGCTTAGTTTAACGGGTGCCCTTGAGGAGTTTGGCTTTTGTTTATGGTGAAAGTACTTTCACCTGTTAAATGCTAAGCCCCAGGCCCAAAGCCCTATCAGGTGTGAAACCTGTGTGGGCGTAGATTAAGGACTTAAAAGGG
>CM053625.1:351966460-351977037 GCA_028646595.1 Phalanger gymnotis | reverse complement strand
GATGCCTTCTGCTTGGAGAATTCTATATACCCATCGATTTCAAACCATTCAGATATTTATATGATCCTTTTTGAGATCATAAATTCGGCCTTCCTACTACAAGGAGATGGCAAACCAGTCCAGCATCTTTGCTAAGAAAATTCAAAATGGGGGCATAAAGAGTCGGACATAACTGAACGACAACTTTGGGATACAGTTCGGTATTTTTTGAGTCACAGAACTTCCCTCGCATTAAACCTGTGCAAATATCATTATCCTCATTCTACAAATGAGGAATCTGACTTTCACAAAGTCACCTGACTTCTAAGAGTCCTACAGAAGCATTTATTACTTACTATGTGCCAAGTAGATGGTATTTGTATGTGCTAGGATGGGGAGAGTAGAAGGATGTGTATGTGCTAAGAAAAGCAAATGTATGTGTATATATGTATATATATATATGTGTGTGTGTGTGTATATACGCATATGTGTATATTGTATATATGTACACATACATACATATACACATGTATGTATATATATATACATATACCCATACATACACACATATACTCACAACGGGGATTTGAATGCAGCTCCAGAGTTCTAATCCAAGTGCTCTCTCTCCAAGGGTTGAGAAATGCTACCTCCATTTCTGTGTCTAAGGCGGGGGTGGTGCTGGTGGTGGTTTCTTCAGTGTTGGTCTACTTTGCTTCCTTTCCCTCCTCATGGAGAAACTGGCAGTAAAGGGCTCTTGGACCTGGGCTGTATAAGGTTCAAGGGATCTGGGAGGATGTAGGCCACATCTGGGTTCAGTAGGGGCTGAGATGACCTGGAGGGAGCACCCCTGCCCACTGAGGCCAAATTCACACTGTGATCCAAGGTGAGTGAGACCTCCCATATTTCTTACTTCTTTTTGTAATTTTCCCACTGCCAGGTGGTCACCACTACACAGTAAACTACTAAAGAAATGTTCTTTGCATGGAAGGATTAATTGAGACAATATATAAAATGCTTTGAAAAGCTTAAAACACTGTACAAATGCCAGCTATTATTGTTATTATGAATCTTATTATTAATTGAGCACCTTAAATGTGACTGATTTTTGTTTAAAAAAAAAAAGTAACAGTGCCAGTGAAATCATCACTAGCTTGGGAGTTGGAAGACCTGGGATGAGGTGGTCAGATCTTAATAAATGTATTGAGTTGTATTGGTTTAGGATTATTTCCAAAATTCAAGTCCACCTTCAACTGCTAAGGGTGATGTGCCACAGGCTCCAAAGGATGGTACAAAGAAGAGTTTTGCAATTTATCAGTGGCATCTCGAGGGGGTGGGGCGATCAATGTCCTCCTGCCCTCTTCCCCGAGAGGTATACTGGAAGGAACCTTTCATTGGCAGCTAGGTGGCGCCATGGTGCACAGAGTACTGGGCTTGGAGTTAGGAGGAGGCGTCCAGACAAGAGGCCTCATACACTTACTAATGAGCCCCGAGGTGACAGAGTGGATACAGCACAAGGCCTGAAGTCTGAAAGAGCAGAGTTCAAATCGGGCCTCAGACACTTACTAGCTGTGTGACCCTGGGCAAGTCACTTCATCCTGTTTGCCTCAGTTTCCTCATCTGTAAAATGAGCTGGAGAAGGAAATGGCAAACCGCTCCAGGATCTCTGTCAAGAAACCTCCAAATGGGGTGATGAAGAGTGGGACACAACTGAAAAGAGGGAATAACACACTAACTGTGTGACCCTGGGAGGTCACTTAACCTCTCTCTGTCTCAGGTTCCTCATCTGTAAAATGGGGATGATAATAGCGCCTCGTTCCCAGAGTTGTAAGGATCAAATGAGATGATAATTGTAAAGTGCCTGGCACATCATAAATGCTGCATAAATGTTAGCTCATCTTATTACTATTTGTAGTCAGAAGGCTCCAGTTCAAATGCTAGTTCTGCTTATGCAACCTACGCTGTGCAACCCTGGAAAACTTCCTCTCTCTGCTCCCATTTCGTCATCTATCAAAGGGAGTTTCAAAGAGTTCTCTTCCAGATCTACTCTGTTTCCCAAATGTTTTGAAGGGGACAGTCCTCCTGTGGATATGGAAATGCCGTTTTTAAAGAACTCTGTCTCGTGACTTACAGCAGCATTTTCCCAGATTGCTCTGGCCTTTTTTTGACATCTGACAAAAGCCATAAATGTTTGTCTGAGCGGCTGCTGGGGAGGGATGGTGTGCCCTGGGAAAATTATGGAGCAAAATAAAGCCTATTTTTATCTCCCTGAATAATAAAAATCTTAATACATGCACAATTTCATATTTTAGGGGGAAATATTGCTAGCATGAAAAAGGTATCACAAAAGCTCTATTTACATGGAACATTTTTCTAGAGAAGTGAGCAGTTAGTCATAGCTAGAAATGACCCGTCCAGGGGATAGAACTGGCATTGACAGACATATAAGGCATGGTCCCTACCTACTGGGATAACTGAGTTTCACTGTCCTCTCCACCGACAACTGGCTAAAGAAATTCTCTGCAACCTAACCTGTAGAGGGCTGAAAGGCAGCCCTACCTTGAGGAAAAGATTGGGTCAATGGAGAGAGAACGCAGCTCCATTTGTTAAGATCATAGATGCAGAGCTGGAATGGACCCCAGATATTATCTATTCCAGCCACCCACCCCATTTTACAGATAAGGAAAGGATCAATGACTTACCTAAGGTAATACAATATGCAGGAAGCAGCTGGGAGGGGGCCTTTTCTCTTTAGAGAACCATCCTGCAACCAACTTAGATGCCACTTCATCATGAAGCTTTTCCCCATCCCTCCAATGGTCCTTCTTGGACCACATAAACAACTTTGTTTTGCACCTCCCTAATTAGAAGGTAATTTTGTTTATTGTAGTTATCTTTGTGCCTTAATGCTAGCTCTTTAAGATTTACCTGTGGCACTACCCTGTGAGGTAGGTAGTTCAACTATTGTGCCCATTTCACAGATGTGGAAACTGTCTCAAAGAAAATGACATGCCCACAGGATTGTCAAGCAGGATTGAAACTGGAGTCCCTCGAAATTAAGTCTAGGGCCCATCCATCTGCCCACCCCACTCTGTACCCCCTAGGAGGCTGTAAGCGCCCAAAGGGCAGGGACCACGGTCTTCTTGTGTTTTGGATGAATAAGTAGAGGAGACAGAGGGGGTCAGGGATGGGGAGGTCGGTCCAAGGCCCTTCAGGTCCCCGCAGATGTCTTTGCTGGGTGGGGGGGGAGGCGGTGCGCCGCATCCTTGCGTCGGGTATCCAGGAATCAAGACTCGGAGGTTTGTGTCCTGGCCACGATGTCCTTCCTCAACCACCACCGCCCTCCCCGACTCTGCACCAGGGAGGAAGCGGGGCCCAAGGCTCGGGAGGGGAAGCGGCGAATAATGACAGGGACGCGGGGAGCCCTGCGGGGCCTGGGGGGGAGGCGGTGCGGAGAGCACGGACACACACCCACGCGCGAGCACGTCCGCGCGGACAGTGGGCCGCCTGTACTACCCCTCCCATCCGCAGTTACCTAGGGAACGTTGTCTCCGCGTTCCATCCGTGGGCGTTCGGAGACCTCTCCCTCCCCCACGCAGATGACGTCATGGTCGGTACCCACCTCCCCCTCCCCCCCCAGTTCTAGGGGCGAGCGGCTCTCGGACAGCGCGGACAGGGAGAGAGGGGAGCGGGGAGGGGAGAGCGGAGAGGGGGCGGGGCGGGCTCTGCTGCAGGGCGCGGGCGGGGGGAGCCGGGGAGGGGCCGGGCTGTGCACCTGCGCCGCTCCGGCCTCAGCCCCGGCCCGGCCCCGGCCCAGCCATGGCCAAGCCTCAGCGGACCCCGGCGCGGAGCCCCGACAGCATCATCGAGGTGAAGAGCAAAGTAAGGGCCCCGGCCCCGTGCCCCTCGCCCCCCGCCCCGCCTGGGTCCCGGCTCCCTTTCTCCGTCCCCGAACCTCCTCCCTCGGCTCTGCGCTCCTTGTCTTCCCATCACTGCTTCTCCCTCCACCCGGTGCCCCGCCGGGCATCGTGGATCTGAGTCAGGGGGCTAGGGCGGGGGTGGGGGGGTGGGGCTGGCTCTGCTCCGGGCTTCCTGCCCCGCACACAGAGCCAGCCCTCGGGGTGGGGGGCCGGGGTGCAGAGAGGCCCTGTGCCCGGGCTTCCTGCTGCTGCGGCTGACGGATGGAGCTGTCCCTGCATTCAGCACCCGCACCGGCCCCCGCGCGTTCCGCGCCAGCCCCCTGCCTAAATCAGCAGCTCGCTGCTCGCCTCCTCTCCCGAGCTTACCCATAAGCCCCTGACCCCCTAGAGCTCTCAAGGTCCCCTCCCAGGGGAGGGGATACAGGCTGGGGTTGGATGGTCCATCCGTGTGTGTGTGTGTGCGCGCGCGTGTGTGTGTGTTGGGGGGGCAGGTTGTGCCCATCAAGATGGCTCGGGTGCCGGTCAAGGACTGGCAGGAGCCTGACTCATTCTCTATTCCTTACCCCTCACATCCCCCTCCCCTCAGTTCGATGCAGAGTTCCGGCGCTTCGCGCTGCCCCGAGCCTCGGTGGGAGGCTTCCAGGAGTTCTCCAGGCTGCTTCGAGCCGTGCACCAGATCCCAGGCTTGGACGTGCTGCTGGGCTACACGGATGTGCACGGGGATCTGCTGCCCCTCACCAACGATGACAACCTGCACCGGGCGCTTGCTAGCACGCACCCGCCCCTTCGCCTGCTTGTGCAGAAGAGGGGTGAGAGGCCTGTCTCGGGGGTGGGGTCGCTTCTGGCTCAGCAGAGAGAGATCTAGGATGGCCAGGAAGAGGACTTTAAGGCTGCACATGGGGCTGATGGAGAAGCTAAGGCCAGGGGAGGTTGGGGTGACCTGAGCAACTAGGTGCTCTCTCCCACTCAAACTCGAGCTCATTGGGTTTGAACATGCAATGTAACCTTATGCATCCTCTGGACCAACCCTGCCATTTTACAGATAAAGAGAACTGAGCTTCAGAGAATGGAAGGGTCTTGTCAAACACATAGGTCACATAGCTAATGAGTAGCAGAGTCAGGATTTGAACCCAGATCCTCTGACTCCAAAGCCAGGGCTTTTTGTACTGTACCCACCACTGCTGAGGTCCTATTATTCCCCAGTAGAGTTCTATTGACTATTTCTGCTGCTGCTCCTGCTTGTGACTCCTGGGTCTTTGTGGTGGGACAGCATGGTAGGAAAGCACACCCCATTAGGCAATCACTGTGTCTGAGGCACTAATCCCGCCCCCCCCCATGCCGGGCCTGCAGAGGAGGGCTGGGCAAAGCTAGGTGGGCACTACACTGTGTGGGGGAGGGGAGGAATAGAGTGGATGAGCCCCAGCGGGCTCTCCCCACCATGGGGCCGCCTGGATAACCAGGCAGAAAGGATATCCTCCCCAGGGACCAGTCAAGGGCCCCCATATCCTTTAGAGGCCTAGAGGCGGGAACTAGGAAGGCTTGAGGACCCAGAGCATAACTCTTGAATTAGAAGCTGAAAGCCAACTAGCTTGAGGTATGGGAATCTCTTCAGCGCCTTGGAGGGCTGGGCTGCCTAAGGAACAATACTGAGCTGTGCTCCATCCCACAGCAGAAGCGGATCCCACGGGCATGGCCTTTACCTCTAACTCCTTGCAGCGTCGGAAGAAGGGGCTGCTCCTTCGACCTGCAGCCCCTCACCGGACCCGCCCCCCACTACTCATCAGCCTTCCCCAGGACTTCCGCCAGATTTCCTCTGTCATCGATGTCGACCTGCTGCCTGAGAGCCACCGGCGTGTGAAGCTACACAAGCACGGCTCAGACCGTCCACTGGGCTTCTACATCCGAGATGGCGTTAGTGTCCGAGTGGCACCCCAAGGCTTGGAGAAGGTGCCTGGCATCTTCATCTCCCGCCTGGTCCGGGGAGGCCTGGCAGAGAGCACTGGGCTCTTGGCAGTCAGTGATGAAATCCTTGAGGTCAATGGCATTGATGTGGCTGGCAAGTCACTGGACCAGGTGACAGACATGATGGTGGCCAACAGCCACAACCTCATTGTCACTGTCAAGCCTGCCAACCAACGCAACAACGTGGTGCGGGCTGGGGCAGGCCGACCTCTGGGTGCTCAACCTACTGCCCCCCTCCCTCCTGTGGAAGTTCCTGAGCCAGACAGTGATGAGGACAGTGACCTGGTCATTGAGAGCCATAGGTTGCCTGGCTACCTCCCTCCTTGCCCTAACGGGGTGCCTCTGGCCCCTTCCCAACGGGACTTGCGCCCTAGTCGCTCACTGCCTGGCTCTCGAGGGTCCTTACAGTCACTGGACAGTCAGGATGGGGCCAGCCCTGCCCGGGGGGGCAGTCTAAGAGAAGACGGCAGTGGCATCACCCTATAGTCTGGGATTTGGACAGCTGGACCTTAAGGGCTATTGTCCTCCTAGCCTCTGCCTGGACCGATGGACACCAGGGCCAAGGTGGGACATGGGAGAAGAACAGCTCCTAACCTCGGTCGCCCAAGGTGCCCCTGCTCTGTCTTCTTCCTGGAGAGAGTTGTCTTCCCTGCCCTACTCCCTTGCCCCAAGCCTCTCCCTCTCAATGGGCAGCCAGTTGGGGAGGTGCCTTTTCAGGAGCTGAGGCAGTGCCTTTGCTCCCTTGCCCCTCCCCATCTATGAAATATTAAAGTTTTTCTAGAAAACACTGGCCCTTCTCTGCTATAGGGGGCGCACTTTGTGGGGCTTGGATCACTTCCCTGCTGGATCAGAAATGCCATGAGTGGGCTAGGGGAGGACCACAGCTGGTTCAGGGAGAGGAAGGGGAAGGAGTCAGGATTTCTTGTAGCCTGCACTGTCCCAACCAGAATATTCTTGCTAGCTCCTCCTTCTGGCCCTCATACACTGAAGAGACCAAAACTTGAAGGCCTTGGGCCTGTATAAGGGGCTCACCTAAGGCGTGAGTGCCAAGACTAAGCTGGAAGGCCAGAAAAGGAACTGTGACACCCTTAGGCTGTTCTGTTTGAGCATGGGTCCCCGCAGCTGGCAAGGGTCCTGAGCTTTGGGTCTAGCAAAAATAGCCGTTCTCCTGTCACCCTCCCCCACAACCAAGCTGACTGATATGGCTGACAGAGCCCTATCTCCATGCCTCCATGCCCACTTAGCTTAGCATTTCTAGAGAAGCATGAGAAAGATGGGAGTCTTAGACTGGGCAGGCGTCAGGAGTAAGGAGATTGGGGTGACTGCTCATGTAAAAAAAGGTTTAATTTAAAAACAGAAAAATACTTTTAACAGCAGCTCCCTGGGCCTTTTCCTTTTGCTATCCCTGTGGGGGGCCTCAGGGGATTACCATTACCGTGGGCCAGGGTCACAGGTGCCAGTACCTTCCCTTCCAGGAGCCAGACACTCCAGCCCTAGGGGCCTCGAGGCACTGCTCCCCCAGGAGCAGAGGGGTCTCCAGTGGCCTTCCTGTGGGCCGGAGGGGAAGTGCTCAGGAATCCATCTTGATAAAGACTTTTGACCGGGAGAAGATCTTCAGGGCCTCCTCCACCTGGGAAAGCTTCTTCTCTAGCTCAGCCTTGTGGTTCTGGGCTCGAAGGGAGTCTGCTCCGGAAGGCAGCAGCACCAGCTCTCGGAGCAGTTCTTGTTGGCCTGAGGAAAAGGACTAGAGGGCACACAGGTCCAGCTCCCTTCCTTGGTGGCTAAGACCCTGGGATTCAACATAACTGAGCACACATTTCTCAGGCATGTGGATATTGGTTAGCAAGACTGCAATCAGTCAAGAATCAGGCTGGCAAGAACTGAGGATCCTTGGGGGGAAGAGAGGAAGTTACCTGGCTCCAATCTGTTTCCTCACCCCCTCCCTAGGGCCCTGCCTAGTCCCCCAGACCCTACTGGCCTGGACACTCACTCTGGAGAAGGGAGTTCAAGGTGTCCAGGCGCTGGCTCTCAGGCATCATAGTATGACCTGGGGGTATTTCAGGGTCAGGCTGGTTCCGCTGGCGCTCCTCAGCTTCCCGGCGCCACAGATCTTTACGTTCCACCAGGCTACCAAAGGGCAGAGTGAGTGGCTGCCCTGTCCCTGAATGCCCAGACCAGATCCAACTGCCTCCCTCAGCCATTCATGAAGGTGAAGCAGAGGACTAGGGCCCTGCCTCCCTACCATGGACATCGGGTCTGCTCTCGGCCCTCCTCCCTGACAGAGGCTGAGGAGATCCCTGATGGGGCACAGAGAAGAAGCAAGCGAGCACGTACTAGTGAGGCACCTGGCCCTTCTGCCTGGCATTGTACTCCTCCTGGGCCCGCCGCCGCTGTTCCTGTACCTCAGCCAGACACTGGACAGAGCGTGAGCACCGCCGAGGAGCCGCTTTGGCCATTCGGGCATTGTGGGTGATGAAGTCCACAGCCAGAGCCTGCCCCTACAGGACAGAGGAGCAGGATGGAGGGTGGGATACTTGGGGCCGCAGCAGGAAGGAGTGGAGGGAGAGAGACGGCCTAAGACACTGGGGAGCCCTTTCTCCCATATTGGGCCATACTGCTATGTCCTTCTTCCCACCCCCAGCCTCCCCTGCACATGGATCACCTTGCCATCAGTGCCTGGTGGCTGGGACACATCAGTCCTGGGCAAAGCTAGGCCTGCAGAAGCCACACGACGAGGTTGTACCCCAGGTCCACAGCGGGAATACGCCCGCAGGAATGCCGGCAACTCTGGTCTGGAGGTGGTAGATGGCTCCTGGGAAAAGCAGAACTCAGTGAGGCAGGCTTTGGAGCTAAGGCCCATGCAGCCCTTGGCCCTCTCCCGGCCAGCTAGGCAGAGAAGGTGGTCAGACACTGGCCGGGCAGCGTCTGGGGGCTCGAGGTACCTGCAACTTGACTTTCAGCCGGGATTCTACTTTGTCATACTTGGGAGATCGCCACAGGGCCTTGAGAGACTGCGGCCGGCTGTGGTCTTGTCCCCTCTCCTGTTCCCGGCACCGCTTCTGGATCTCCCGGATCCGCCTCACATTCTCCTTCTCGTGGTCTTTCAGGTCTTTCCCTGGGAATCAGGGAGACACTGCCAGGCCTGCTCCATGGGCACAGAGGCCTGAACTCCTGGCAGTTTCATAAGTTTTCATAGGTTGTTTAAACTGGAAGAAAGGCTGGACATCATCTGGTCCAACCCTCTCACCTTTTATAAAGAGGAAGCTGAGGCCCCACCAGGTACCTTGTCCAGCATCAAATGGGTGGCAATGTAAGATGCCCACCTAGTTGTCCCCTACTGTCTCTCACTAAGCTAGGCCCCTGAGACAACTAACATTGCCCAAAGATACACAGAGAGTTGGCCATAGGCCCTGGCCTCCTAACTTTCTAATCTAGTGTCTTTTGTGGTTCTAGCCTGGGGGATGAGCCTGTCATGGTCTTCATCCAAGGGCCTGGTCTTCCTGGCATTCCATCCCATTCCCCAAAGCCTGGGGTAAGTGGCAGTGGGTGAAGAGAAGTTTACTTGGTGCCAGCCGGCCCAGGCTGCTGCTCTTAACACTTACTCTTGGGCAAGGGCTCCCTCCCCAGTGAGACCTCCTGGAACTGCAGCAGAACACCCAACAGACCTTGCCGAGATGCAGGGCAAATTCGAGGAGCAGACTGGTCCGGGGGGGCACCTTGCCAGGGAGGCTCTGGGCCAAGCTTCAGAGCACTTCCTTCAAGGCTCCGGGCTGGAAGCAAACAGGAGAGGGGAAGTGCTAGGACACCCAGAACTCACAGGTACTTTGCTTGCAACCACCTGTGAAACAGGGGCATAAAAATCACGATTTCACGTGATCTCATCCACCTTATGTTATTATCCACTTTACTTTTTTAATTTATTTTTTCCAATTATATGTAAAAACAATTTTTTTTTAATTTTGAGTTGCAAATTCTCCCCCTCCCTTCCCTTTCTCGAAACTCCTTGAGACGAGAAGCAATTCGATACAAATTGTACATGTTCCCATATTAGCCTTGTTGCAAAATATCATACACTTTACAAATAAAGTGAGGCTCAGATATTTAGCCTACTTCAGCTTCGGGGCCAGAACGGAACCTGTATCAGCGCAAAGCCAGGAGCCTTTCCAGTCCGTGATGGGGGTGTTGGGCAATGCCTGCCGCCAGATGCACCTCACCCACCACCGCCCCATTCCACCAAGTAGACCACTCGGGGTCCTGCTGCGGCCTCTTACCTGTGCCGGGGCGCTTGTAGTAGCTGGGGAACAGCGTGGGGTCGGGGGGTATCGGGCCCGAGATCTTGGAGGGTCCCTCGCACATGGTGTGGGCATGGGCCGCTAGAAGAGGACAGGGGTCTGGCCTGAGCACGGCTCTAAGGCCAGCCCCTCCCACCCCAGGTCAAGACCCCCTCACTCCCACCCCCGCCCCGGGCTGCCACCCCTCCCCCCCATGGCGCCCCGCCCCGCCCCACGCAGAAGGTTGGGACCTCCCCCGCCCCGCTCCGGGCAGCTCCCTCACCCCACCCCCATGCCGCCCCGCCCTCCCAGGCCAGTCCCACTCTCAGGCCACCAGGCTCCCCTCCCACGCCCCGCAACGCCCCCATCCCTTCTTCGGGGTCACAAGTACCCGCCCTCACACCATCAAGTTACCATCCAAGTCCCAGCTTTTTGCAGCGCCGGGGCC
>CM053625.1:351947721-351965960 GCA_028646595.1 Phalanger gymnotis | reverse complement strand
ACCCCCATAACAAACAGCAAAGACTATAGACAAGCTAAACACGATGGATAGGTGTAGAAGGGCTGCAAAGTACACTGCTAGAAGGGAACATCCAAATCAGTGAGACAGATTCATTCAAGTACCTGAGTATGTGAGCACTGTGCATTATAGTCATCTGTGTGTCTTATCCCTTTGCATTTTAATCTGGATAGTTTACCTTTCCTAGAACCCAGCTCAGTCATTTGCATGAAGCAGGAACTTTAAGACGTTTCAGTAGAAGAGAACTGTATTCTTTGTATCTCCCACAGTGCCTTGAACAAATAAGAGCTTAATAAATATTGCTGAACAAATAAATATGATCATTAACAAAGGAAGTCGATGCAATAAAGAACCAGAAGTGAGAAGTACTGGGGATGTTTTTCTTTAAAACAGCTCCTTCCTAGCCCAATTATAACTTATTATTGGTTTTCCAAGTTAGAAGTCAACCTTTAGTCTGCTAACTCTTGAGGTTTTAGGGCTAGATTATCAGGGATTTCATTAAATACTACAAAGTATTTTTGATAGTAAGGTACTGCTGGAGCAGCTTGGAAGGGATGCTGATTGACTAAAGAGATAGCTACAGTTGTACAGCCTTTCTAAACGCCCAATCTCAGCCCTAACAAATGTACTACAGCTCATTATCTTCTTATGAAAGAATGGTTAGAAAGCTTAAATAGTGATCGCAGACAGAAAGCAAAACACTCAAACAATAAATTCATACAGGGCCAGATCTGTGATCTCATCTCTCTAGGAGTGGATCTGTGATCTCATCACTCTAGAAGTGGATCTGTGACCTCGTTACTAGAGGAGTTCCCTCCAGTAAAATATTACAACCCATCCTTGTTCCCTGTCCTGTGCAACAGCTCCTGTGCATGTTCTCACAGAAGTCTGCCACAGCAGTTCCCCCAAAGTACTGGAGGCTTTCCATGCTTTCTCCCAACACTACAAGAGTGCCAGCTGAGCTCTCTTAACTGTTCACTTGTCATCCCTCACTCTTGCTACATGACCAGCCCATCTTTTCTTCCAACCACACAATTCTTTGATGATGTTTTTCACTCCTGCTCTTTGAAACTCCTTCGTGGTTATATGTTGCCACCTATTATGAGCCTGTCTCTTTGTGTGATGCTTGTCATTAGTTGTTCAGAGGAAGTGGTAGTCAATATTTTGTTATAATACAGCAACCCGGTAAAAAGTCAGTTTTGGAAAGACGGACATTTCCTTTCATACAAAGTGTAAGGGATAGTAAAGAAGCTTTACAATTTAGAGAAAGCAATCCAAGCTACATTCTTCCTCTTTTTCAACTCTGGGCCCCGCTCATTGTTCATCTGCTTTGTCTGCTCCAAGTACACACACTGTACACTGTTGGGGCAAAATTCAATAGGGTGTTCATTCAGATGCATGTCTCAATCAGTGGAACAAGCACTCTTCCTCTATTTGGTATTTCTTTCCTTATATAAATGGCAAACCAAACTTCTCTGAGTAATTAAGGAATCTCTTCTAGGAAGATGTGCAACAGTTGCAAGTGTTGATGCAATCAATACAATGTCATTCATAAACAGCGTGGGGAAGGAAATTCAACAAAGGTAAAAACTGAGGCACATTTTCTCACAAAACTGCTAATAAAGTGGGTCAGCTGGCTACCTCAGTTAGGCTAAAAGACTCCAAAGGAGGGACAGGTCTTTTTTGTTCTCTGTGTAGGTGAGGAAAATGATTGGTTATAGAGTTGACAGCATCAATGGGCAGGCCCACACAACATGACTGGCTACATTAAGAAAAATAGGCTAACACTCACATGGGACCAACAACCACTCCTCTTTGTCTTAGAGGAATGCTTCATCGATTTATGGGGCACACCTGTATCCTGAGGCCACTGATAGTAGACCAGGGAGAGTAGACTCCCTGGCTCCCAAAAAAGGAGATAAGGTATTTTTAGTTGGGCAAGGATGGGCAAAGATGGCCAGTATATCTTTTGGAAATGTACCAAATCAGCTTTTAGACCTTCAACGACAGCACATAGATGTCATGGAGTTTTTCCAGAGCCCAATATGAGTGATAAATTTCCTTAGCATAAACTGATTTGCAGGTGGTGCTGAGATAACAATTCCCTTTGAATTTAAATATTTATGACAGCACTGAACCCCTAAATTTAGATTGGAGTTTTTCTTTAATTTTTTTAATGAGTTAATTTATTTATTTTTAGTTTTAGTACAACATCCAGTTCCTCAAGTTTTTGAGTTTCAAACTTTTCTCCCCCTCCTTCTTCTCCCCACTCCCCACCCACGGCTGCATGCAATCTGATATAAGTTCTACATATACCTTCACACTAAACATATTCCCACAATAGCCAAGTTGTAAAGAAGAGCTATGACTAGTAGAATGACCCACGAGAAAGAAGAAAGAAAACAAAAACAAAAAGAAAGAGCAAATAAATTGCTTCAATCTGCATTCAGACTCCCTAATTCTTTCTCTGGATGTGAATAGCCTTTTCCATCATGAGTCGTTTGGAATTGTCTTAGAACACTGCATTGCTGAGAAGAGCCAAGTCTATCAAAGTTAGTCATCAGAGATACTGTGTGTCTGTAATCATGTATAATGTTCTCCTGGTTCTGCTCTCCTTACTCAGCAACAGCTCATTCAAGTTTTTCCAGGTTATCATGAAGTCCATTTGCTCCGTATTTCTTATAGCACAATAGTATTCCATTATATTCATATACCACGACTTGTTTAGCCATTTCCCAATTGATGGGCATCCCCCTGATTTGCAATTCTTTGCCACCACAAAAAGAGCTGCTAGAAATATTTTTGAACATACAGGTCCTTTTCCCACTTGTATGATTTCTTTGGAATACAGCCCTAGAAGTGGTATTGCTGGGTCAAAGGATATGCACATTTTTATCGCCCTTTGGGCACAGTTCCAAATTCCTCTCCAGAATGGCTGGATCAGCTCACAACTCCACCAACAATGCATTAGTGTTCTAATTTCCCCATTTTATTTATGATTTTCCTGTTTTGTCATGTTAGATAATCTGACAGATGAGATGCAGTACCAGAGAACTGTTTTGATCTGCATTTCTCTAATCAACAGTGATTTAGAGCATTTTTTCATATTACTATAAATACCTTTAATTTCTTCCTCTGAAAACTGCCTTTTCATATCCTTTGACCGTTTATCAACTGGGATCAATTAAAAGGGATCAATAAGAAAACTAAACTTTTGCATGTCATTTGAGAGAAGACTGAACTTTTGAATTCATGAGCTTCTTCACTCAGAGAGAGAGAAAAGGACTTAGGTTATATTAAATACAGAATAGAGTGAAAGAATAAAATCAACTACAGAGCAAAATAAAATATAAAATACCAAATCAACGCTTAATTTTTCTCAACAGAAACATATGGAGGCCCTAACACCCATAGAGAAATCCTTCCTTAACCTGGATCAGTCTTGCCCTTGGCAAGAATATATTTCCCTGTTTTACCACCTGATTTATTTTCTATCAGAGGGTCACCAAATAGGATTATTTCTGTTGTCATATCTTCCAAGAAATGTTGCATGATATTGCTGTATGGTTGGGAGATATCTTGTTTTTAAAAAGCCTGTAAGGTGACCATTTGTTCTACTGAATCAAATGTCTTTTTGTAGTCAATAAACAATGGGATCTTATATCTCGGTTAACTGTGAAATGATAATATGATCCATTGTTGAATTAAGCATTATGGAAGCTTGTTTGTTCCCTACTATTTCCTTCATTGAGGATGCCCTTGATACATTATGAGATGATTCTCAAAAAGATTTTCTATAGGTAGGAGAGCAGGTTCATAGGTTGATAGTTAATGGTATTTTCCATGTTGACATTTTCAGAGCACAGGCCAGGAGAGCAGTGACCACACCTCTTGACTCATACCACCTTGAAAGAACTGAAAACTTAGGTCCCCAGAATTAGCTCTGAAAACAACAGCATGAAAAATTTGACACTTAGGACAGTGCCCCAACCCCCCAGGAACAGAGTCCAACTTTAACATAAAATTAGAAGTCGAAAAATAGGCTGGGAAAATGAGCAAAAAATCAGACCATTATTACAAAAGTTGGTGAAGTGAAGATCAAAACACAAACTCAGAAGAGAACAGCTACATGTACGGCAACATGCAAAGCCTCAAAGAAAAATATAAATTGACATCGGGCCCAAAAAATGAATTCCTAGAAGAGCTTCAAAAGAATTTTAAAAATCAAATAGGAGAAGTAGAAGAAAAATTGGAAAAAGAAATGGAGTGATGCAAGAGAATCACAAAAAAAGGAAAGAAAAAAATCAGAGTTGCTCTGGCTGAGACCACTTTTGGAACACTGAAAGCTCTGCAGGTGCCCAGTCTGGGATATTCCTGAGAGCCTGGAAAAACACAACACTCAATGTCCCCAAAAGAGCAGCATCAGGAACAGCCCAGATGTTCCCTTGAGAAGTAGGAAAAACCTGGCCCTAACATAAAGCTTGAAGTCAGGAAAAAGGTTGGAAGAATGAGCACACAAAAAAAGAATCCCATCATAAAAGCTATTACAGAAACAAGAATGCTCAAGGTACAAACTCAGAAGAAATGAATGACTCCAAAACATCCAAAAGCAAAGTGTCAAGGAAAAACACAGCTTGGGAACAAAGGCAATTAGAGTTCCTATGAGAGATGGAGCAGGAATTTTCTTTGTTTTTTAAGATTTCAAAATGCTTTTATAAATAAAAGAGAATACTAGAGAAAAGAATTAAAAATAAATGAAAGCAATGAAAGAAAATTAATAGTCTTACCCAAGAGATATTAAATATACAACCTTGTCTAATCAACAAACTTCCTCAAGATTAAAATGGATTAAATAGAATTTAATGACTCTATGATACGAGAGTATTAAAACAAAGTCAGAAGACAGAAAAAGAGAAGCAAATGTAAGCTTATCTCATAGCAAAAAACCAACTGATTAAAATAAACGTGAGCAAGCAATCATAAGAGACTAAGCAAAAAACAAACTGCCTATATTCCACGGGCAAAAAAAGGAAGGGTAAATTAAACGAAAGATTAGTCCTAAGTAAAACAAACTCTAAGGATGTACAAAAATAGTTATAATAGCTCTTTTTGCAGAAGCAAAGAATGGGAAATTGAAGGGATGTCCATCAATTGAGGCATGGCTGAACAAGTTATAGTATATGAATATGATGAAATATTATTGCATTGTAAGAAACCATGAGGGGATATTTCAAAGAACCCTGGGACACATTTGAACTGATGCACAGTGAAGTCAGCAGAACCCAAGAGGACAATTTAAACAATGATGATATTGTAAAGACAAACAACTATGAAAGGCTAGGAATTCTGATCAGTGTGCTGACCACCCATGATTGCAGAGGACTCAAGATGAATCATGCTACCCACCTCCTCTTGAAGAAATGAAGGACTCTTTGAGACTGCAAAATGAGAGTTTGTGGTTTTTTTAGTCATGGCCAGTATAGAAATTTATTTTACTTAACTACACATATTTGTAACAGGTTTTTTGGGGTTTTTTTGCTTTTTCCTTCTAAGTGGGGTTGAGGAAGTGAGAACAAAAGGCAGGTTTTTATTGATGAAGAAAAATAAAATTCGATTTTGAAAAAACTCATCTAGTGCCTGAACTAGGACAAGAACCAACTTTGAAGAAAAAAAAAAGCCATCTAGTAACTGAATAGGACAAAAATGGATCTTGGTCCACTGCTTATTCCATTTCATCATGAGACATTTCAGAAATTTAGCTTTTCACATCAACTTTCCTTTATGGGGAAGAGATGTTGAAAACTACATTCCTCAGCCCATTTTCAATAAGCTTAAGGCTGGATGCATAGATTAAGAGAGCCTGGATTGCTCAAATTCACCTCCCTCTAAAGGAACAAAAGTCATGTTTCTACAGTAAACCTCTGGTTTGCTTGTGTAGTGAGGGATGATCTCACCAATATATAGAGTAAATTGCTTTAAGGGCAAGGTGTTTTCCTCTAGTTCCTGAAGAAGGGCTACAGGGGTCATTTGAGTTCAGAATCTCATTTCAAAGTCTTCCCCTGATAGGGTTTTACATAGTTTCCTTAAATGTTGGAACTCTAGTTTTAAGGTTTTAGATTTTTGAATAGTTAAATTCATTTAAACAAATACTTTCCTCCTACTAGAATAAACTCATTAAGGTAAAGAAGTATCTCACTTTCGTCTTTGTATCACCAGTATTTAACATGATGCCTTGGCATACAGTAAGTACTTAATAAATCATTTTTTATTCATTCACTCAAAGCCATTTTAGGAAAAATAACAAGAGCTACAAAACACTGGAAAAAACAGCGTTATCCAGGGATGGATAAGAATGAAGCAGGATTTTAGCAACAATGTTGTTAGCTGCTGTTGTGGGGATGAAAGACCAACAACAACAGCACACAGAAGGCTGCCAGCACAGATTTTTTGATCTGCTTTTCTAAGGAAAGCAACTTTAAGGGGTTAACAATCTCACTTTAATTAAACATACATATACTATTCACTTAGTTCAGGGGAAAAAGCCAGCACCCTGAACTTTAGAGAGAATACAAACAGAAATTACAAAGACAATATAAACAGATCAACAGACAGATTTCTGTCTGACAAAAACACAATATACATAGTTACCAGAGAAGCACCAGCATCTGGGTTTTTCAAAGGGGGTAGGGCTGCATGTGCTCCTTAACAGCAGCTACCCAGAGTCTTCTCACCAACACTCTTTCAATGACTGTGCCCCCAAAGACCAAAGGCTAACCTCTGAGTTTATATTATACTTCTTCAGGGTCAAAGGGCATCACAAACAAGGGACTCAAAGCCATGTGAACTACACTTTCTTGTTTCTTAAGCAGGTCAAAGACTCTTGATTCAATCGAAGAAACAAAAGACAACAAAAAGTCCACTTTGCTTGCCATTACATTTGAAGGGCAATTGATTAGCATTCTAAAAGAGAAAACAAAAAAGTCTTGCCCTGAAAATATGCCAAGTGACCAGGAACAAATCATTTCCTCTTGCTCTAGACCTCAGATGCTGTCATCTATAAAAAGGAAAAAATAATTCTTGCTTCTTCCTTCCCTTACAAAGTGGTACTGAGAAGGCATCATTGAGAAATGTTGAGTTTGTCGGAATAAAAATGTTATATATAAGCTCAAAGTTATTATTAGCATTCTCATGAATATCAAATTGACACCATCTTTTCATCTCACCCAAACAACATTTTTAAAGACAAGCATTTTAATTCCCATTTCCAGGATGATATGTTTATTAGGTGGCTAAGCATTATGGTTAAGAATGCTATCAATCAAATATGTGACAGGCTTATTTTCCATTTATAAAAACAAGCTCATTACTAGGCTATCTCAGCATGCACACTCACTAATATGTCATATTCACCTCCAGTGACAACACATGTATTAGCTTACTGAATGGGGAAAAAAAAATACAGTATGTTACGAAAATTCAATTTGACAACATTATTTCAAGTATCAATTATATGCAAAGCTTTGCGCTAGGTCTAGGTCTCTCCTCATTGCCATCTGTTTGAGTGGAGTCAGACTAATGCTAACATGTTTATTTTTCAGTTGTCTAGAATACTGCAAACTTTTATTTAAGAACTGCACCTTTGGACTTACCCTTCATCCACTGACCTGTTTCAAATGCTTTGTAAGTCTTCAGAGTCAATGTTATAAAGTGGACAGGGGGCTAGATCTGGAGCCAAGAGATCTGCATTTAAATCCTAGTTCTGACACCGACATGGATATAAGGCTTATAAAGCATTACGCTTGTCCTACAGCATTATATAAACGTGAGTGGAAACACGAAGAGAAGAAAGGGTGGTAGGTGCAGCACACTCTGAGATTAGAGGGAAGGAAAATGGGAGGAAATACAAGAAGGTTCTGAGAGGTAGATAAAGAGTGAACATATCAGATGGCTTCAATTTTCTAAATAAAGTAGGAGGGAACTTCATCTGGTTCAGAAAGGGGGACAATTGGGGTGGAGTTGGAGGCTTGAGGAGAAAAGGAAGGTGTAACGTGAAAATGTGCCAGTATTACAAAGTTAAAGGCCTAGTTGAGCTTAAAAACATTGATCTGTAGTGAAACCTATTGGTATGTGGGCTCCTTAAAGGCAAGGCAAAGACCACTTCCCTTTCTGGTTGTATCCCAATGGCATAAGCTCTCAGGTTTGATCTGAAGTTACCTCATTTAGTACCCCATATACTATGGAAAGAAGGGAAATTCATTACAAAAAACAACTGTTTTTACAACCTACTCCAAGACTTCACTAGCAATAGCTGCTGCAAGGTAAGGACAAAGGCCTCAGATGACATTTACATTCCCAGATAAACACCTTCCCCCCTTCTTCCCACCCACTCACCCACCCAAGCTACTTAATGATGACCCAAGCCAGGAACAGTATCAGGCAAGTCAGGCCAAACTGCTTAGTCTGTTTGGGAACTCCTCCCAGCTATAGGAGGAACAGGTGGGGCTGCTGATTACTCAGCAACTTAGGCATGTCTCTATGGAAGGCAACCATCTGGGGTTCCCCTTATTAGGAAGCTAGGTTCTTTTTCTGCCTCTTCTAATATCCTCTTCCTAGAAATGAATTTAGCTGCTTATCAGTCAGTAAATGAACAGGATCTTAAAAGTGATAGATGAGAGGTACCTGAGAGATCACCTGATCCAGTCATTTTGGAATGTTCTTTTGGGAAGGGCTATTTAGTTGAGAAAACAAAATAAAACACTATTAGGGACTTTGCAGCATATAATACCTACTCTCCTGGGACAGAAAATTTGCTTATACAGCCTGCCAGAATAATCCGTCTTAAAAGAGCGGTCAGGTCACTCAAAGGCTTTCGAGGGGCTTCCCACTGACAAAAGTTCCAATGCCTTACCTGGCTTTCAAGGCCCTTTCTAATGTGGTACTGATCCCCACCTCATCATTTTTCTTTAACCTCATCAGTATCTGGCTCCCTTCACAACCAGCCCTCGAACCCTCCTGGCACTTGCCCCAAGATGGAACTCTGTCCACACTGCTTCCTATGCTCAGAATGCTTCCCTTTCTTACTCTGCTAACTGAACTCCCTCTTATCTTTTAGAGCACAGCTCAAATGCTGCCTCCTTTAACAGAAAGAGAACTGGGTTTGGGGTCACAGAATCAAGCATTTAAGTGTTTAGTAGAATCAGGCACTGAAAGAATGGATAGGAATAGAATACAAGAAGACAGTTTCTACGCTCAAAACGTTTACATTCTAATGGGGAAAGACATCACCAAAAAACAAAAAGGAAGCCAAAAAGGGACAAGCAAAGGGTAGAGCCCTGAACAGGATGAACACATGCCAGGCCTGGGCACTCTCCTTCAAATGGAAGTTCTAGGAGTAAGTAACCAATTAGAGAAAGGAGCTGCAAAGTAGACTATATTTCCAATCCGAGAAGGTCAAGAGCATAGTTACTTTCAGGATGAGGAAGCCTCAGGCAGAGAGAACTTCCAGAATAAGAAAGCTGCCGTGATATGACAGAAAGTCAGGAGTGGGATCCAGAGAACTTTTTAGAAATGTCAATTGGCAGTTGGGTTGATGATGTGAAGGATCATACTGGAAGCAGGAGATCAATTAAATGCAGTTAGGTGGCTCAGTGGATAGGGCACTGGACCTGGAGTCAGGAAGACCTGAGTTCAAATCCCACCTCAGACATTTATTAGCTGTGTGACTCTGGCCAAGTCACTGATCCTCTGTCTGCCTCAACTGTAAAATGGGGATCATAACAGCACCTCCCTCCCAGGGTTGTTGTGAGGATCAAATGATATCTTATTTGTACATACACTTCGCCAGAATAATCCTTCAGGAGTGGTCCAAAGTGGAGCTGTTGAATCTGGGGTGTGAGGGCACATACGTCTGTGCTCAGTACAGTGTGTAAGTGCTATCATTGTTGCTGTTATATTTAAAAAGCTGTTGTAGGCAAGAGGTGGTGAGGGAATGAACTGAGGTGGTGATCATATGAGTAGAAAACAGCAGATGGATACAAATGACGTTCAGACATAACACATGCCTGTGTCTTGTCCCTCTCATCAGCCCTGAGATCCGTGGATGCAAGGAGGTAGAACCGATGTTTTGTCAAGTCATGCATCTCTCCCAGCGCCGAACCATGTGGGACTCACAGCAGGCTCTTACCGAAAAAAGTCACAATGGAAACACAACCAATTCCCTTGTCCTTTTCCAGAAGGCCACCCCTTTTCTTTTTTAAAATACATTTTATTGAAGCCTTTTGTCTTTATATCAGTCATTTTAACTCTCTCCAGAATAAACTGTCCCCTTGTGACAGAGAAAGACAATTAACTAAAAAACTGAAAAGTTCAATACAGTGGCCGCATGTGACAACATACTCAATTTCCTCTCACAGTGGGCCCCTGCCCTTGCAATGAAGAGGAAGGTAGGCTTCATAAACTACTTTATGGAACCTTCATTGGTTTTTCTATCACTCAGAATTCCTTGGAATGATGTTTTTTTTTTAGAGGCAGCCAAGAGACATAGTGGTTGGAGACTGTTTCTGGAGTCAAGAAGTTCAAATCCAGCCTCAGATACTTAGTAGCTATCTAACCCTACTCAAGTCACTCAACTTCTGCCTCAGTTTCCTCATCTATCAAATGCGGATAATGACAGCACTCCCAGGGATGCTGTAAGTATAACATGAGATAAGAATTGTAAAGCATTTAGCAGAATGCCTAGAACATACTAGGTGCTTAATAAATGCTTATACCCAATTACCTTTTCATTTATATTGTTGTAATCATTGTTCTGCTAATATTGCTCTGCCTAAATATATACAAACCTTCCCTTTTTTTCTGAATTCCTCATATTCGTCATGTCTTATCACACAACTGTCTCTTTCATTCATATGACTTAATTTTTTCAGACAATTCTAATTCACTTCTTCCTAACTGCACCTCTATCCTCTGGCCCACGTCTACTCTTCCAAGCCCTCCTTTCTCTCTTCAAGTCTGGCACACTATTCTCCCCCCACTCCCACACTTGAGGACCCCACCTCATACTTTACATTCAAAATGAATTCACCTTACTCTTTTCTCTTCATTTCACAGCCCCTTGACATCTTTCCCCTCCCTTCTCCTTAATTCTAGTCTCCAATCCAGAGGTGGCCTTCTGGTCAATACCAACCGCCCGACCCCCCCCCCCCCATCCTACTTTACAACTTGTCTTTAGCAGCAGTGGGGTCAAATTCAAATAAAGATGGATCTCTGGGGGTGCATATTGACTCAGAAAACCACAAATTAACATTATCTGTGGCATAGTGCACTTTTTATTTTGTTAAACATTTCCCAATTATCTTCTAATCTGGTTCCGGCAGCACCCAGGGTTTAGCAGCCACAAGCAACATGTGGGCCTCCTGTTTGCTATCTCTGTTCTACAGCAGTTTCCCCACAATCTCCATCTACAGGTTCCTTCCATCCTCTGATATTCACTCTCAAGTCTCCTACACTTAAAAAAACCTTTCTCTTGACTGTGCCATCCTCCTCATTGCCTTCTTTTTTTCTCTCTCCTTTCTGAACCCTTTGCAATTTGGCTTCTGAGTTCATCACTCCACTAAGACCTGTCTCCAAAGGTAGCACTGAGCTCTTTGATTTTTTTCCCAATCCTCATCCTTCTCTTTATTCCCTGCCCTCTTCTTACATCTTACTCATTTCAGTGCACCAGAAACACACCATGTCCTGAAGGACTCACCCTTCCATCCTTTACTTGCTTTCCTGGATGCCTTTTCACCAGCATTTATCATTTTCCTGTTTTGTCATGTTAGCCAATCTGACAGGAGAGATGTGGTACCTAAGTTGTTTCGATTTGCATTTCTCTAATCAATAGTGATTTAGAGCACTTTTTCATATGCCTATAGATATCTTTAATTTCTTCCTCTGAAAACTGCCTGTTCATATGATGATTTACTTAGAGAATCCCAGAGAATCAAGTGAAAAACTACTTGAAATAATAAACAACTTTAGCCAAGTTGCAGGATATAAAATAAGCCCACATAAACCCTTGGCATTCCTATACATTGCTAACAAAGCCCAATAGCAAGAGATAGAAAAAGAAATTCCATTTAAAGTATTTTCCCTCACTGGCCTCCCTGCAGCATTTGACACTAACAAGCAGTGTGGCAGAGTCAATAAAACAGTGAGCTCAGAATCAAGCCAATCTGGATTCAAGTCTCTCCTCAGATACCCCCTAATAGGGTGTCCCTGGCCAAGCCACTTGGCCCATTAACTTACAGGGCTGCTGCAAAGGTCAGAAGCAGGAACAATACACGTAAGGTGCTGTGCAAATGTTAAAGCGCTCCATAATTATGATTTATCAATGATCATTGTCATTAACCATCCTCTCCTTCTTGCTCTCTCTTGGGGCCTCTTTTTTCTCTCAACACTCTCTCATCAGCTCCCAATATGACCAATACCATAGTACAGTAGGAAGAGCCCTAATCTTTGAATCCAAACCTAAAGCCATAGGACACGAGTGTGAATCCCCGCTCTGCCACTTCCATGTGAGTCGCAACAAGCTGTTTAACCTCTCTGTCTCAAGTCTGCTCACTTGAAAAATGAAGAGGCTGGACTAAAGGATCTGAGGCCTCTTCTGGCTCTGGAGCTCTAATTCTATTAATACCTATCTAGTCAGACCTAGCTTCTGTCCCAAGCCCTAGTCACAAACTACCTACTATCCACTGGGCATTTCAAACTTGATGACCCAGAAATACCTCTAACTCAGCAGGTCTACAATAACTCAGCTTTTCCCCCAAATCCACTCAGCCTTTAAATGTCCTTACTTCTGTCAAAGGCACTATCATCTTTCAAGTCACCCAGGTTCCCAACCTTAGTGTCACCCTCAGTTTCTCAATCTACCTCCCCATAAATATCCAATTAGTTGGCCAAATCTTGTCATTACTACCCCCAAAATCCACCCCCTTCTCTTCATTCACAGAGAACCACCCTACTTAAAGTCCTAAATAACTTTTGTCTAGACTATTCCAATTGCTTCCAAAATGGCCTCCCTGCCTCAAATCTCTCACCTGATTTCATTCCTCATATAGTTATTTTCGTAAAGCAAAGGTATGAAGATGTCACTCTGCTACCCAACAAATTCAGTAGTTCACTACTACATTCAAAGCCCTTCATAATCCAGCCCCTACCAACCTTTCTAAACCTCAGACACATAGTCCATTGCCCCTATTGTTACTCACACATAGTACTGTATTTCCCATATCTACACATGTCTTCATAATAGCTGACCCAAAGCCTGGAACACACTTTTTGTTCATTTTCACTTCTGAGAATCTTTAGTTTCATGAAAACTCAGATCAAGAGCCATCTTCTACATGAACCCTATCCTGATCCCCCAGTTGTTAATAAACTTTATGCTCACCTCTATATGAATATGTAGCCTTCCCTCACTATATTATAAGCCCCTTGAGGTCAGGAGCTATTTCACTTCTGTCTCTGTACCCCTGGTGCCTTGCATAGTACTTGACAGATGGTAGGCACTTAATAAGTATTCGATAACTGACTGAATAGATGGTCACTCATTTTGTTTCCAGTTTTTTGCTCCTACCAAAGTGATGCTCTGAATATTTTGGTTTATGTGGGACCTTTTTTTCCTTTTTCTGATTTTAAAACAGTTCCTAGAGGGCTTATCTGATTTGGTCTAACATGTAGATTGCTCTAACACTTTCATTCCTTGAATGTCATGAATAGCAGTCACTACTTCAGGCAGAGGCTATTGCTCCAGCTCTCCTTCCTTCTGAATCCTGTTCAAACATGGAAGACAAATGGATCATAGGGTGGGTGGAAAATGCCATAATGTGGGTAAGGGATGGGTGAGGGAGGAAGGAGGAAAACCAGCCAATGCTTTTGATGTTTAATCACCAGAAGCTAGACCAAAAATTATATGGGATGGAAGCTCAACAAAAGTTTGGAGGGAAGCATGTCATTCTAGACAAAAGAAGGACCAATAAGTCACAAAGACAGAATGTGGGCTATCATAAAAGGCAACATCACATAAGAAAAAGGAAGCTGGACTAGAGTCTAGAAACCTGGGATCCAATTTCTGGCTCTAACACTCACTAGCTGGGTGACCAGATATGAGACATTTCCTCTCCTCAAGCTTCCATTTCTGTAAAACTAGCAGGAAAATGCTTGTACTAACGATCTAAAAGGCTTGTTGAAAGTGCTTTTTAAAGTTTGGTGTTGCTCAAGGATGAGTTCCTATCCTGCCCTAGATAAAAGTGGGTCTAAACAGCCTCACAAGAACTCCCCATTCCAATGTTCCTGTACACTTGGTGAGAAGAGATCAAACAAAGAAGGCAAGGAGGACAGAAGAAAGACACAGAAGACTAGAGCAAAGACGTGGCTTAACACTTAAACAGATCAGTGGAAATGTCACACAAGTATATGAAGAAGGGGTAAACTAGGTCACCAAACTGGAGAACTTTTGATACTGCTATCACTGGTAGGGCTAAGAAAAATGAGAAGAAGAACAAAGCATGAGAAGTGACAATTAGTACGGGCATAAGAGAATGGTTAGTTCAGAAGACAACAGGCACTTGAGAGCTATGACTAAGGTCAACAAGCTAAGATCAAGTATCTAAAACTGGGGAGCAGGAGAGAAAAAGAAGCAACACTATTATCAGAGAATACTAAAATCTAAATAATGGGGAAAAGAGATGAGGAGGTTGGTATCCTTTAATGTTATTATTTTTATTATATTGGCATAGACTAGCCACGAGCATCGATTACTCTGTTCCTGCTACAGAGGTTGTTGTTTTAGCATTTTTGTAACTGTTGATATACAATAATTGAATGTACTTCAGTGATTCCCAGATATTTTAGGAATTCTGTAGTTATTCTGAATAGGAATTCTTTTCTATTAATTCCTGCAGAATTTTGTAATTATTTTATGTAAACATTGATTTTTGTGGGTTAAATTTGTAAACTGCTACTTTATTGCTGCAATTGTCTCAATAAGTTTCTTTGCCAATTACCTAGGATTTTCTAAGTAAACTACGTTATTAATAAGGTTAGTTTTGTCTTCTCTCTGCTTATTTTTACACCTTTAGATTTCCCTTGTCATACTCCTATTCCTAGCCTTTCTAGAACTGTCTGCTACCTAAAAGACAACTAAGATAAATAGAGAAGACCAAAAAAGCCATTCTCCAATAGATAAGTAATCAAAGCATATGAAAAAACAAGCCTCAAAAGAATTATAAATTACTAGTAACTAGTACAAAAAATGCTCCAAACAACTAATAAGAAGAAAAATATAAATCAAAACAACCCTGAGGCTATACCTAACCTCCACCTGATTGACAAAAGATAAGACTAGTCAGTGTTGCAAGGGTTGTAGAAAAACAAAAACATTAATGAATTTGTTCTCGAAAGCAATAAAAATTATGCAAATAAAGTGACTAACCGTCCCTACCCTGTGACCCAGAAATTCCACTGCTCAGCATGTATTCCAAGGAGGTCACTGACAGAAAGAAAAGTCCAAGATGTGTACAGCAGCACTTTTTGTGGCTGCCAAGAACTGAAAACAAAGTAGATATCCACTAATTGGGGAATACATGGACAAATTCTGGAAGATGAATGTAATGGAATATTGCTGTGTTTTAAGAAAGGAAATACGATGAATAATGAGAAACATGGTTAGTGTTTTAATGATCTGATGGCACATTAAAAGCAAGCAGAGGCAAGAAAACACTACACACAATGACTCCAACAATGGAAATGGAAAAGAACCACCAAAAAACGCAACAATCAAAACTGAAAGTTGTAAGATTATAATGACCAATCTTGGCCCCCCAAAAGAGATTTATTTGAGCCTCTCTGTGTTCCTTTTCTGAAGCTGGGGGTATGTACAGTGGATTGCATGTAACACATGTAACCTGGGCATGTCTGGGCGTGCCCAGTTTGGGTAATATAGTAATTTTTTTTAATGTGCTAATTGGTTTTAGGTTGGTTTTTTTTTTCCTTTTCCTCTTCAAATTTTTGTTGCTGTTATTAGGATATGGCTTTCTGGGAAGGGGAAAAAAGAATGAAAAGCAGAAATTAAATAATGTAAAAACAAATGATATCAAAAATCTATTTTTAAAAGAATACATGAAACAAGTCAAAAATATAATGAAATAAGAAACACTGAAGCAGTCATGCAAGAAAAATTGGAAGAACAAATGAAATATGTATTAGGGAAAAAGCTTACCTAGAAAACCAGACAGAATCTAAGAATTATTGGATTTTCAAAAGGAAACGACCAAAAAAAAATTTCTAGATACCATTTTTCAAGAAATCATAAAAGAAAATTTCACAGTACTAGAACCAGAGAACAAAGTATAGCTTGAAAGAATCCACAGGTCGTCACTATCGAGAAACACTAGATATAATTTACACACACACACACACCCTCTCTGCCAATGTGATTGGCAAGGTCCAGAGAATAAAGATCAATGAAATAAAAAACTACATGTGCCAATGTGATTGGCAAGGTCCAGAGAATAAAGATCAATGAAATGAAAAACTCTAGTCAGAAGCATGTAGGATTATGCATCAACTGTTATGAAGAAAAGAAGAGATTGGAATATGATGCCTTCCAACCATTTCTGAGAAGGCCAGAGCAGGGCAAAAACTGAGGAAATGCAAATACAATAGTGGTTATACAAAAGAAGCTTAAAAAATATTTTCCCAAATGCAACTGTCATAAAGTTTCTTTCCTAAAGGGAAAAAAAAATCTCAAATGGAACCATAAGTTGCCCATAGATTGTCATATCAGTGGTAGGAAAATGAAGATGGCCCTAGCTATAGTTCTTAGAAAGGTGAGTCATAGTTCCATCCAAAGAGATCTTGCAAGTGCATCACAATGGCTTTTTTGTTTTTGTTTTAAGCCAAGTATCACAGAGTGATGATAAACAAGATTTATCCATAGGCTTCACTGGTGGCCTAATTTGGCGCAGGATTGTGTTAATGTTTATATACCCAATATCACCATACTAAGAAGCCCTGGTCCCCAACAGCAACTGGAAGTGCCTCTTTTGAGTATCAGGTGGATTTTGACTTTACATCTTTGTGGCCAAAGAACATTTCTTCATATGACATATAGTTCTATGTCACAAGGTGTTTTATGCCTTTCAAGACATGTAGCATTTTAAAAATTGATTTTGTATATATGTCAACATTTTTAAAATAGTCCTGATTATTCCACATCTGCCCATAAGGACATCATAAGAGACTTTGGCAAATGTTTTCCTAAACTCCGGGTTATCTATAGCATTGCTTTGAATTACCATTCTAATAACTTTGTCAAAAAAAAAAAAAGGAAATTAGTCTGATGTGCCTGTTCTTGGTGAAGCCATCTGCTTCTCTGTGATCACTACTTTCTTTTCTAGATGTTCACAAACCAACCTTTTAATAATATCTTCTAGAATTTTGACAAGAACCAAAGTCACGCTGACTGGTCTTTTCAGATTCCATTCTCTCGGACTCCCCCCACCCAAATTCCACTCCACTCCTTTCTTTCAATGGGACATGTTCCCTTCTTTAGTTCTGAGACTCCATCACTATTCTCTACAACCTTTCAAAGATCCTGACAGTAGCTAAGACATCATACCTGCCTTTCCAGTTTTCAGTAGCCTAAGATTTGTTTTTTTATGGGCCAGTGACTCAAATCTATCAAAGGCAGCTTGGTGAACCCTTACTACCTTCCTTATTTACTTTGGTATTTATTTACTTTGATTTTATTGGCCACTTTTATTCTAATCTTTCAAAAACAATACTATTTTCTTTGGAAAAGGAAAAAAAAAGAACTAAGTAAATTTTGCCTTCTCTACTGTCCATTATCATTGCCCATTTTCTTTTTTTTTATTTATTTAATATATTTAGTTTTCAGCATTGATTTTCATAGGAGTTTGAATTACAAATTTTCTCCCCATTTCTACCCTCCCCCCCACTCCAAGATGGCGTATATTCTGGTTGCCCTGTTCCGCAGTCAGCCCTCCCTTCTGTCACCACACTCCCCTCC
Source organism: Phalanger gymnotis (assembly GCA_028646595.1). Taxonomy (NCBI): domain Eukaryota; kingdom Metazoa; phylum Chordata; class Mammalia; order Diprotodontia; family Phalangeridae; genus Phalanger; species Phalanger gymnotis. The sequence goes on along the minus strand of CM053625.1, from coordinate 351,947,869 downwards.
CATCCCCTTTTCCCTTCCTTTCTTGTAGGGCAAGACAAATTTCTACGCCCCATTGCCTGGGATCTTGTTTTCTAGTTGCATGCAAAAATTTTTTTGTTTTTGTTTTTGAACATCTATTTTTTAAAACTCTGAGTTCCAAATTTTCTCC
>CM053625.1:351846702-351947221 GCA_028646595.1 Phalanger gymnotis | reverse complement strand
CTGGCAACTGCCACAGCTCACCGATTCAGGGCACTAGGGCACGCTCTGCCCGGCTCCTGGTCTGGCTGGTCCGTGCCGCCCACGCTGGGCTCTGCTCCACTCCGCTCCCAGCTCTGTGCAGGATAGACCTCACCCAGAGACCATCCAGGCTGTCCTGGGCTGGAGCCCTGCTTCCCTCTGCTATTTTGTGGGTTCTGCAGTACTAGAACTGGTTCAGAGCCATTTTTTTATAGGTCTTTGGAGGGACTTGGAGGGGAGCTTACGCTAGTCCCTACTTTCCAGCTGCCATCTTGGCTCTGCCCCTCATCATTGCCCATTTTCAAAGCATTCATTAATGTCCTGAAAAGCTCCTCATTCAAAACTAACCTATCTCCTAGAGACAAAGAGGAATTGGATAGGAAGAGGCTGTAGGCACAGGACTTGCCTGAAGGTCAACTGGAAAAAATCTCGAGTGTAAAAAACCACAGTGTGGTCTAAACCATGTGAAAGTAAGAGGAAGCAAATATAATAAATATAATAAAAACTTCATCAATGGTCTTTTGTTCTGTGCAGAGGAACTCATAACCAATTTAAAAAATAAAACATCCATGATATAAATATTAGACACTTTAATGTCTTCAATTGTCACAAAAGAACCAAGAGTTGTTATGACTGTCAAAAAAGAAGGCAAAAATAATCCAGAGTTCCTCCATGACTGGAAGAGAGGAAGAATTTTTGACAGGAGCAAGAGAGATGCTGAAATAAGCAAGCTCAGTTTTTCTTAACACTGACATAGCAGGAAAGAAAGCTGAAATTTTTCACAGAATTTGACTTAATTTTACTGTTCCAAAAGCACTGGAATGTTACAAACTCCTGATACTGATCTAAGTCAATGGTATGATATGGTGGGCTCCTGGTGAGGAACTTCCCATACCAATGACACTCAGTTGGCCCTTTTCTTCACTGTATAGTCTGAGATACTGAGCATTGGGAAGCTAAATGATCTGCCCAAAGACAGAGAGAATATGCCAAAGATGGGACTGGAATCCAGGTCTTCCTGACTATCCACTACACACACCTAAATAGACCTAAACTATTGATAGGATGCTGCCTATTGATGTAACCTTAGGTCACATTAATAGAGATGTAGTATTGTGAACTAAGTGCATGACACTCTCCTCTGCTTTTGTCAGGCAACATCTGAAGTACTGTATTCAGTTTTCAGTACCACATTTTTGGAAGAACATAAGAAAGCCAGAACATGTTCAGATAAAGACGTAAGCCTTTTAAGGTTTGCAAGGCAATTAGGAACCATTCTCTCATTTGGTCAGGGAAGAATAAACAAGATGGTTGAAGAAAGAGACGATGTTTATTTAGCTTGGAAAAAAAAAGAAAGCTTGAGATGATAACTGTAATCAAATATTTAAAGGGCTATCACGGGGTAGAGGGATTAAACTTGTTTTACTTGGTCCCAGAAGGCAGAACTAAGAGAAATGGGTAAAAGTTGCAATGGGTCAGATTTTGGATTGACTTAAAGAACAGGTTACAGCTAACTGTCCCCAAGCATATACAGCTACATCCTCAGGAGTAAGGCACATAGTAAACAATGCAATTTTTAAAAATATTCATCCATTCATTCATTCATCCATCCATTTCTTGGGAGGTAGTAGGCTGTCTATTGCTTGAGATCTACATGAGAACACGTCAGAGGCATCGTAGAGGAAAGATTCCTATTTAGGTATGGGTTGGACTAAATCACCTCCGAGGTCCCTTCTGAGTTTGAAGTTCTGGTTATTACTGAACAGAGAAATAAGCAAGAAATCTGGAGCAGAAAACAGGCTTCTCTTCCTACTGAGAGAAATCACAGACCATCAATTTATTGATTATTTGCTAGCCTAATTAATAAATTATTAATTACCCAGAAACTCTTGTCTCTTGGACATTTTCATTCAACAAAAGAGTGTTGCCTGCTTTAATCCTTTCGGAAAGAACCTACCCATTTGTCAACAGAAACCGGAGAGAAATTTATGGTTACCTTGGGATAGACAGGAGTAGATACTTTACTATTATGTAAAGTGACTCTTCAGCAATAAAGAAAATAATATATTACTAAGCAGTTATGTGCTTTCCCCAAAACATAAGCATTAAAGTGAAGAGGTATTTTCATAAATGTTTAAGCTCTTCACAGGCTAGGCAAAATGTTTTCTTCTTATATTCTGGATAACATCACCCAACACCTAAGACAGAAAGCACCCCATTATTTGTTCCTATAATGGTGGTTCATAATGGTTCTATAAACTAGGACTCAATCTCATTCAGAAGACAGGAACCCAAGGCATGAGGAAAGGAAATGAAACTAAATCACACAGGGGCCTGCTATACTCACCACCATCCCAATATCAACGAATGACCACAGTTACCAATAGGCAAGTTAAGTCTAAGAATTCTGGTAATAGCAGCATACTTCCCCCCTCCCTGCCCCCAATCACCAATAATGCTGCCGTTGCAGCCACTTCTAGAGGGACAGCCCTTATAGGGATGTGAGCTAGGAACTGCCACTGAAGAAACTGGAGACACTCATGAAAAAGAAAAGGTAGAACATCCCGCCTAAGTTCTTGACACTGTCAGATGATTCAAAATAATCAAGAAATACAGTTTCATCAATGTCAATGACAGTAAAGAAACGGCATGACCATCTGCTTTGCCTCTGTACCTCAAGATTACTGGGTCTTTCCCCTAGCTAGCGCTTCTTCTGTGTGCTGTCTCCCCTAACAGAATGTGGGCTCCTTGAGAGCAAAGGCTGTCTTGTGTCCTCAGTACATGGCCTGAAGCTTTACAATCCTGTAAGTGCATTTTCATTTATTCATGCCACAAAGCAGGGGTCAAATATAAGCTCTAATTCAAAGCCTACAACAAAATCCCTGGGACTCTCCATCTTAAAATCTTATGAATGGCTTTTAAGGAGAAGGATACTTAAAAAAAAAAAAAAGGAGAAGGATACTTCAAGTCAGAACATTCTTGACTTTCTTCTAAGTTACCCTGATGGGCAGTGCCCACCCCCAACTCTTTCCTAGCCCATAATACTTATTATCTAAGAGGCAACTACATATACCATTACTGAAATTCAACTTAGCTTGTTGTATGGTCTGCTCAGCTACCATTAAATAAAAGGAAAATTTTCTTGAAAGACCTAAGGGTGCTTCTGTTTATATTTTTCAAAAGAAACATTCCATCAGGAAGTTGAAAATAAATGAGGATGGTATCCTCACCACGGAAAATCAATATAAACTTTTTTTTCTCTATACTCTTCCTCATTTACCAAAGAGTGTGAAGCTTCCTTAATAAACCCCTGTGAAGTATTGTGAGATCATGGGATGAAAGGTGCTACAGAAACAGGACATTATTACCCTCTATAATGAGGGATAATTACAATGGGAGTTTACAGAACACAACAGCTATGAATACATGTGAGTATGTGTCAGTGATGAGCACAGCACAGGTGGAGTGAGGGTACATAGCCTCAAAACAGTGAGCCTATTGGTTGGTTAAAGCCACTTCATATTTATAGTCCAGTGGAAACAGACACTCATTTTTATTTTCAAGAAATTCACTACACTTTGTTGTTCAGGATACACAAAGCTCACTAACTCTATGTGTCCCAAACAAACCAAAGCTTAGGGTGCTAGCCTGTACCTGCAACAAGGATACAAACAGGAAGAGGATTTTATGACTACAACTACTTCCCCTTCAAGAAGTATGAATTAGACAACAGGGCCTAGGACATAGAGAAAAAGGTGCTGAGACACAAACAATTCTCCCTCTACTTCGAAGAGGGCAGAAGCTGTTATTTTTCATATTTGTATTCCTAGTGCTTTATACATAGTAAAGATTTTTACAAAGTTTGTGAAACTGAACTGAAAGGAGTGGCTAAAAGTTAAGGATACCCTATTTCCCAAGGCCTATCTCTTATCAATGGGGGATATGCTTAAGCCCAACAGTAAAGTCCTTCCATAAGGTGTACCTAGCCTGCCTCATCTCCTTCCTATGGCTTCTCTTCAGTCAAGTCTGTCTCCTCACTGTCCCATTCTATCTCCTAACAAACTCACACTCTATCCTGTTTATTTTCTCACTTCCCCACCTCTGTTCAGTCCTCTCCGCATGGCTCACTCACAATCCAAATCCTCTAAGATGTCTTCCCATAATGGCATTCACTTCTCTGAACTCCCATTGAACTTTTAAGGTATATACCATGCAACCACCCCTGGGATCCTAGCAACAGTGTCTACCAATTTTATTCAACTAGCTTTAGACTCTCCCCAGGGAGACTCTAAGTTCCTCAAGAAAAGGCTCTTCTTTTTTCTCCTAAAGTGTCTAGGGCAGAGCAGTGGATAAAAAAAAAAGCACTAAATAATAACCATGAATCTTCGAATAACAAGTAGTAGTAAAAGGAAGAGAGTTCCATTCCTTGTTATTTTTACTTCTTTCCAGACTCCTCCTTCCCAAATAAGATAGGATCTGTGACAGGAGAGGACCTGCCACAAACTCTTATCATCCTGATTAACTGAAGGTTAACTATCAGGCAAATGGGTAATGGGAATTTGGGGTTTGGCAAAGAGATTTTAGGAAATCTTAGAATGGTTTTGAATAAAATTTAATTTCTTCAAAAACTCCTGCCCTTATACTAGGGGACTTCAACATGTATAATGATACTCCACCAAACACCAAAACTTCTCAGTTCTCTCAATCTATTCGGCTCCCATGACCTACTCCTCCACTCCCCTTGAGCTACCCAGAGACAGTCATGCCCTCAATCTTGCCATCATCCACTAATGTCCCCTCCTCCATGGTCACAAACTCTGAAATTCTTTTATCTGATCATAGTCTTTTATAATTTCATAATACTCTATGCCTTATGACCCCTACCCTGTCCTTCCTATGATCTTTAATCCCTCCACCACTCCTCAGTAGTTTATACACTTTACTACTTTACCAATCTCAATCCCTCTGGTGAACCAGGTCAACTCTACGATAGCCTCTCTTCTTGAATCCTTTGCCCCTGATCCTATTGCCAATCATGTCTTGCCAAATCCCACACCTGAATTACTCTTACCACCTGCCTTCTCTGCTCCTTATTCTTCTGCTAGTGAACAGAGCTGGTGGAAGCCAAGAAACCATGCTGAGTGGATTCACTACAAATTTATATTATCTAAATTCAAACGGGCTCTTACTTCAGAAAGGCAATCCTTTTACTCTTCTCCAATCAATAATGTATGCTACACACATCAACGGCTGTTCCAAACATTTGCATCTGTCCTCAAACCTCTCATGGGAATATTACCTATCTCACAGGTGGGCTGTTCGAGGATCAAATGGGATAATATTTACAAAGTGCTTAGCAAAGTGCCTGGCAAATGGTTGGCATGCTTAATAAATGCATGTTCCCTTTCCCTTTGTTCCACCCTCATGGCAGGCCTCCCTCATCATCTCAGCTGAGAATCTTGCCTCATAATTCCCTGAAAAAACTGAGGCCATTCTCCTAGGAATGTCCTATTCTCATCTCATATAACCTCTGACATAATCTTCCACTGTACAATCTCCTCCTTTCCTCCAGGCTCTAATAATGAGGTGGTCATTTTTCTTTCCCAAGGCCAACACCTTCTACATTCATCTTTGATTCCATTCCTTCCCACTGTCTCCAACATAATGCTTGAGCTTGCATTCTCTCTCTCCTCTCATTATCGTCAATTTTTTTCCTATGTACTGCTTCCTTCCTTGCTATCTAAAAAAAAGTCCATATGTCCCCCATCTTTAAAAAGCCCTCACTTGATTTTACCTTTCCATGGAAGTATCATCCTGTGTCTCTTCTCCCCTTCTCAGTTAAACTCCATGAAAAAGTCAACGCTTTCATTTTCTATCCTCAAGCCTTTTTCTAAATCCTCTACAATCCAGCTACAGAGCACACCACTCAAATGAAATTGCTTTCTCCAAAGTTGTCAATGACTTCTTAATCACTAAATCTAATGATCTTTTTTTAAGCCTTATCCTTCTTGACCTCTCTACAGCATTTGACCCTGTTGATGACCACCCTCTTCCTCTCTGGTTTTTTTTTATGACACCAGTTTCTCTTGGTACATTAGAAATTCACGCTATACAAGCCATGACTTTAATTCCTCCATGATTCCCTAACTCACATCCCACAAAAGCTATTCCAAACCTCTTTTCTCCTCAAGCCTTCCACACTTGCTTCACCATGCCCCCCCCCCCGTTTTTTTCAGCTAAGTGCCTTACCTCTCACTTAACTTAGAAAACAGAGGCAATTTGATGTAAAATCTTCCCCCTTTCTCTTAATCTGTTTAGGAGTTCATTTATGACTTGTTTAGTTTCTTTTTCTAAGATTGGGTTACTTAAGCATACTATTTCCTGTTCTGTTGATCTGGGTAATTTTATTTTTGTAAATATTTCTCCATTCCATTTACTTAGTTTTACTGGCATATTGTCGAGAGAAATAGCTCCTAACAACTGCTTTTATTTCTTCTTCATTGGTTATAAATTTATTCACTTTTTTCATTTTTACTACTGATAATATGGTTTCCCTTTTTTAAAAATCAAATTAGCTAATGGCTTATCTATTTTTTAAAGTAATAAAACAGCTGCTGACCTTATTTATTATTAATTCAATGAGCTTTTTTTTTCAATTTTGCTAATCTCTTTTTAGTGACTAATTGGGAATTTTAAATGTATTGGATTTCTAGGGTTTTTTTAGTTGTACTCTCTAATTCATCAATCTGCACTTTCTTTTATTGATGAAAGTGATGGACTCCTAGCCACTGCCCCTAGCTAGCCACTACCCCCCAGACCCAATATTCCAACTTCCTCATGTGCCTCACTGCCTCACTAGAACAGCAGGTATGCCCATGTTCCCAACCACATCATCCATCTAGTCTGAGACAGGACCACAATAGTCAGCCAATCAGAAAGCAGCACCAAGAGGATACCAAGCAGGATGCTTGAACACTAAACCCCAAAAGGGACTTTTCCTAAGGAGGCACCTGCACAATAGCAAAGACTGTCCTTTAGGTAAACTTATGACATAGACAGGTTTATTTTAATATCATTATCATACATTAATACTCCCTCCAGTGAGTCTTTCTGTATGAATTATGAGTAGCCACATGTATAATTCCACCAAAGTGAGGACACCTCTTCATATATTAGTAAACTCCTCTATTTTAATATTCCTATATTCTAAAATGCATATCCATATATTCTGTTATGTAACTGCATCTTTTGCGCTATGAAAATCCCAGTCTTGCTTTTCTAGTTGCTAGCTAGTTCTTCTTAGGAGCCCTAGCCTGCTTGCTGACAGTGTAATCATCAATAAATGCCTTTCCTTGGTTTGGAGATGGTCTGAGTCTATACATTTTTTTGAGATGACCGGGTAACACACACTTGCCAACAGCAACAAAAACATTTAAAAATATAAAATTTCCTTCTAATTGTTGCTTTGGCTGAATTCTCAAAATTGTGGTATGTTGTCTCACTGTTGCCATTATCTTTAATGAAACTATTGATTGTTTCTGATTTGTTCTTTGACCCACTCACTCCTTAGGATTGAATTATTTAGTTTTCAAGTAACTATCAAGTTTTGCTTTGAAGGCTCTTTATGGAATTTATTTTTTATTGCATTGTGATGGGTAAAAGATGCATTTAATATTTCTGCTTTTTTGCATTTATCTGTGACATTTTTATGCTTTGTTGTTGCACTGAATTAGTCACAGTCAACTCTTTGTGATGCTTTTTTGGAGTTTTCTTGGGAAAAGATACTGGAGTGATCCTTTTACAAATGAGGAACTGAGGCAAACAGGGTTAAAAAACAGGGTTAAGTGACTTGTCCAGAGTCACACAGCTAGTAAGTGTCTGAGGCCAGATTTGTACTCAAGAAGATGAGTCTTCCTGACTTGAGGCCTTCACTGGGCCATTACCTGTTCTTTTATGCCTTAATACATGATCAATTTTGGTGAACATGCCATGCGCATTCCTATTATCATTCATTACTCTCCAGAAGTCTATCAAATCTATCTTTTCTGAAATATATACACACACACACACACATATATTTAGTATTGCTATTAATTCAACTATCATGTTGTTCAGTCGTTTCAGTCACATCAGACTCTTGGTGACCCCATCTAGGGTTTTCTTGGCAAAAGAGATACTTGAATAGTTTGCCATTTCCTACTCCAGCTCATTTTATAGATGAGGAAGCTAAGGCAAACAGTGTTAAGTGACTTGTCCAGTATCACACAGCTAGTGTCTGAGGCCAGATTTTAATTCAGGAGGATGAGTCTTCCTGACTTCTATCCATTGTGCCATCTAGCTGCCCCACTGTTTGTGGTACCTTTCAGCAAAATGTAGTTTCCCTATTTATGTCTTTAATTAAGTCTATTTTTGCTTTTACTTCGTCTGAGGACATGATTGCCACTGCTTCAAGTATGTTTCTTGTAAATAACATATTATTGGGTTCTGGCTTCTAATGCATTCTGCTATCTTCCCTGTTATGGATAAACTCATTTCATTCACATTCACAGTTGTTTGTTAATTGTATATTTCCTTCCATTCTATTATATTTTTTTCTTCTCTTTGTTTTCAAGAGCATTTAAGAGTTTGTTTTGCTTCTTACTAATCCTTCCCATAATCTACTCTCCTGTTTATCCTGTTCCCTTTCCCCTCCCAATTTCCTACTGGGTGAAATCTATTTCTGTACCCAACTTTGTGTGTGAATGTGTATTTTCCCCCTCCTATGACCAGTTCAAATAAATGAAGCTCAAGTGTTGTTTGGGCCCTCCTAATTCCTTCTGCTTGTTGTACATACTTCTACCAACCATTCCATTTATATGAGATAATTTTCCACTCCCTTCCCTGCCTCTCCTTTATATTCCTCTTCCTATCTCTTTCTATTCTTCTTTTAAGATCATCAAGACATAATAAGAACCACTCCCAAGCCTTACCTAATTAGACTCCCTCTATGACCTTTGATGATAATAAAAGTGCTGAATGACCGTGTGTATATATACATGCATATATGTATATGTATATGTGTGTATATATATACATATATATAAATAATTTCTCCATACAAGAATGCAAACAATTTAACCTTATTTAGACCTTTAAGATTGCTGTTTACCTTTTTAAGTTTCTCTTAACTCCTGTTTTTGTATGTCAAATTTTCTACTTAGCTCTGGTCTTTTCATCAGGAATACCTAGAAATCATCTATTTTTTCCTCAGTAGGGCTATACTTGGTTCAAGAGGATGAAGCCTTTGCCTTCCAGAATAGCATATTCCAAGCACTCCACTCCTTCTTGGTGGTCGATGCTAGCTCTTGTATGATCCTGACTACAGCACCTCTTCAGTACCTGCATTCTTTCTTCCTGATGTTTGCTTCTTTGACCTGGGAAGTCTGGATTTTGACTTTAAGATTCCTTGGAATCCTCATTTTGATGTTTCTTTTAGGAGATGACCGATAGATTCTTTTGATTTTTATATTATTCTCTTGTTCTAAGAGATCTGGGCAATTTTGTTTTTAAGATTTCTTGAATTAATTAGTCTAGTGATTCATAAATTATCACTTCAATAAGGTCAGTTGTTTTTGCTATGAGACCTCACATTTTCTTCTATTTTTTTTTCAGCTTTTGACTTTGTCTTAATATTTTTTGTTATCTCATGGAGTTAGTAACATCTACTTGGTTCATTTTAATTTTTAGGAATTCTTAATTCTTAATTCAAGTCCATGAACTTGGTGTTTAAAAAAATATATATATTCAGGTAATTGTACTGTAATATAATTGGTTTCCTTTGTAAATCCATGTATTTTGTTTTGTACATTTAAAAATATTCCAAGAAAGGGTCCATGGGCTCCACCAAACTGCCAGAAGGATCAAGGATACAAAAGGTTAAAAACTACTATTTTAGTGGATAAGTCAGCTCCAATTCAACAAACAATATCTGTAATATAATTTTGCAAATACACATGAAAATATCAACCACTGTCAAAAAACAATTCAAAAACATTTACCCAGTGCTTACTATATGCAAGAAACAGTAGTAATTAATGTAGAGATAAAAAATTTTATGCCTTGCAGGAGCAGACAGAAAAAAAATATAGTTCCAAAGCTGGAAAGTGTGAAGGAGTGGCAAGGTGACTAGCAAAAATAGCCAGGAAGAAAAAGGAGGCACCTTTACCATGGGCCCATCTAGGGTGAGCCATGTGATTTCCATCAGTTTATTGGTAGGATCTTATGTAAAAGTACCTCATGCATAAAAGATCCTCAATACTCAATAACGTTTTGCTGAAAGTCTTGTTGAAAAACTCATCAGCAAACAGATTCCTTGAATGGTTCAGCTAACAGCCCAGAAATGCATTAGACTTTGTGTGACAGAAGGAAGATGAATGATAACTACTCAAGTATAACCTACTCTTTCATAGTCCATATTTAGGGTTGGCTGTAACACAAAATTTTCAGAATGTTGGTGAAAAAATGAGTTGGAATAGTGAACGATCTGTTTTGATTACTTCTGAAACTTTTCTCAAAAGGTCACATGAAGATAGAACCTTTATGATAATTAGAAGTTATCCCTATTCTGTAATATTAATTCAAAGATATTAATCACTGAACTCTAGTATATCTGAAATGAAGGCCATATTAATATAAGTGTACTGTTTTTTCATTTTTAAAGTTGCTTTTTTTTTAAAAATGACCAAAAGAATCTACTTGTTGGCCTGTATATCTTAGCTAAATGAAACATTCTATAGGCTAATATCAGAGTAACTCTACTATACAAAGGCTGGCAGAGCCTCTAGAAAGGAGCTGCATGGCAAAGCTGAGAGTTTAAGCTAGGGTGTTAAGAGAAAAAAAAAAAGGACCACCAATGGTGAAGAAAGGCAAGCTTTCTAAGCTTCACAGAAGGGGCTTCCAACTCCAACAAAAATCCCCAAAGACAGGAGCTACCGCATACCTCCGTCAGGTAAGGCTGACCAACGCACAGTTCCTACATTCTGTCCTGAAAAGGGATCATCCACAAGATCCTTGGGGACTTAGAAGCGAGGGCTGCCGGAGCTGTTCTTACAGCTGACTCTACACTCTCTGAAGAGCTTACATAAACTGAAGTCAGCAGACATTCCAATCCTCACCTGAGCTGAGAAGCATCGTCTTCTTAGGCAACTGTCCTGGAATCATGGGATCGTGAGACTTTTATCCAGAAGGAACTTTAGAAATCCATCGGGTCCAATTCTCCCATTTTTCAGATGAGTGCAATGAATCCCAGAGGAGAAGTGATTGCCCAAGGTCACATAACTAACAAAGAACTGGAAACCAGATTCTCTGAATGGAAATTCTGTGTTCCTTTCTCTATACACATTGCTGCCTCCAATTCTCTGGGGAAAAGTGACAGTCTCCTGTCACTCCAGTTTCAGCCACATTGAAAAAGAAGAGATTAATGGTGATGCTTGTCATAACTTCTATTGTCTTTTTGAGAGTAAAACACACCACTTTTAAAGTATCAAGTAGCTGAAGATTAAGTGGAATATGAAAGCCTATTTCTGCTAATCTTTCAATATATAATTTTACCAAGTATAACTCCTTTCATTCATATAGCCTTGTCCTACAGGGGAATAGGAAGGTGAGAAGGGCAGACATATAACCCTGCTACTCTCAATCTTGATGCAAAAATAGTGTTCACTTCTGGTGTGGTCTCATGCAACTCGGCCCAGGCCAAAACCTGGCACAAACAACTGTCAATGGCCTCATGTCCCGCACTGATCTAAGATATCGGCCTGTCCTCTTCCCAAAGCTGATTATAGAAGTCAAATATCAGCTGGCTGCAGAAAACTGTCCACCCAAAAAACCCATCTCCCCATTGGGCCCCACCCAATGGGGTTAGGCAGATAGATGCCCCAGGGACAACTGGCTAATGATGCTCACACCATGCAGCACACCTACTAACAAGTGACCCAAAGTAGGCTCCAACAGTTTGCAGAAGCAGAGGCTGAGGACAATGCGTAAGTTCCACCCTGACCATCCTCAACACCTGAATCTCTCCTACAGGTCTGGACTTAGACAACCAGGCTATTCTTATAATGTAACACCCGGCCAAAGCATACAACCAGAGCAAGCTACCTGCAAACAAATGAGTGGGTTTTGCTGACATGAAATAAACTCGCTCCTCATTAGATCTGTTTTTCTTTTTTATTTATGGTAACTGAATCTGTTCCAGGAAAAGCTACTACAACTTCCAACTGGATGGTCCAGTTTCTTACAAAGATATTTCCCCATTGCTGTAAAACCAAAAAGTTGAAGTCCTCAGCTCAGGTGGTAGAAAAATCTTGGATCTCCAAACCTGAGCTGTTTGCAGTATTCCTACTGGCAGTTCTACAATAACTCACTGGTAAAGTCCTTAGGGTGAGCACTGTGAGGAGCTGAAGGTACAGAAAAAGGGGACAAGTTCCCATTAAAACAATCTCCTTGTCAGCAATAGGTAACTGCCTCACAAGCCCAGAGGCTACCTCTACCTTTGATCTTGGTCACCTCTCAGGACCCCACATCCTCTCTAATGTCAGAGTACACCAAATCATCCATTGCTTCCCCCACCTGAAAGGCAGCCAGTTTATACCAATCTACGTAATATAACGTCATCACCCTCATCACAAGTGCTTCCTCCAATAACCTCCATGGATTTAGGGATCCTGTTCACCTGGCCCTTTCTCAACAACTCACATTAGGTGGGCCAACTGGTACACTCACCTGAATTTTATCCAGTCCTGCTTCCATACCCTTTAGTCAATTACTATGTTGTTTGTGGTTCTAGGCCACACTCAATCACCATGCCACCTGTTTCTTAGTTCCACACACACTTATAGGACACCAAAAATACCTAAAACACACTTAGGTTTTCCCCAAGAAACTAGAAATCCCACATTATTATACTCCTATTCCAAACATCTGGCAAGGTCAAAGTCTCACACAAGAGGACCAGATTAAACATCTGTCTCAAGGGTAAGATGAAATCACTGAAGCCACTTCTGTTTGTACCCTACACCCACATGACACATATGGCACCTCTTCTGGTACAACCTAGGACTGGGAGATCCTGCCAATCCAGCATAACTTGTCAGGAAAAACCTGAAATACAGAAAATGGTGTCAACAAAGTTCATAGCTCTGACAACAGGTCAATGTCCTCTCCTCTCCTTTAATACTCAGATCCAGTTCAAATTTTTATTTCTTAAATATTTATTGAAATTGAATGAGACTCCCTTTATTTTTCTTGGTTTTTGTTTTTGTTTCTTTTTTTTTTTTTTGCAAAATGGCTAACATATAATACAAGCAGGAGAAGTAAGGCAAAGGACAACACATAGGACATGCATGATGAGAAAAGAAGGTAGGGCAATCATATAGAAAGAATGAGAAATTAACAGACCAGGGGAAGGTCTTTTACAGCATCAATTAGACACTTTGTGAAGGATTTATAGGAGAATATGGACAGGAATCATATAAAATCAGAAGATATAAAGGATTGTAATCAACAGAAGAAGTCTCCACACTTATGAAATCAAAGCAGCATACATCTCCAGTATCACAGACCACTCTCTAAGTGCAAAGTTGGCCTCCATGCACTAATTTGTGCCATATGACCAGACAGAAATAGCAAAATCTAAAAAGTCAAGGTACAATCTAATATGAACTGTATTCTCTATAACTTCAAAGTCCGGACAAGTCAGTGAACTTCTATGTACCAGATCTACTTGAAAATTAAAACAGATTGGTAAAATGATAGAAGGCGGAATGACAAATGTTGGAAGGGATGTGGAAAAATTAAGACACCAATACACCATGGGTGGAACTATGAACTAATGCAACCATTTTAGAGAGCAATATGGAATTATGCCCAAAAAGTTATAAAACTGTATATATACTCTTTGATCCAGCAATGTCACTATTAGGTCTGTTTCCCAAGGTGATCAGGGATAAAAGAAAAGAATCCATATGTTCTAAAATACTTATGGCAGCTTTTTGTGGTGGCAAAAGAACTAGAAATTGAGGGGATGCCTATCAATTAGTGAATGGCTGAATAAATTGTGTTACGTGATTGTGATAAAATATTACTGTGCTATAAGAAATAACGAGCAGGTTCATTTTAGAAAAACATGGAAAGACTTTCAAGAAAATAATGCAGACTGAAATAAGCAAAACCAAGAGAATGCTATATGTAGTAATAGCAATATTGTTTGGAGAGAATGCCTAAGCTATTCTTAGTAATATGAACATTCAAATCAACCATGAAGAACTTATGAAGGAAAATGCTATCCACCTCCAAAGAAAGAATTATATGGTTCCACATATGAAGCTATATCAAATACTGGCCTTCTCTAATGTGGGGCTGAGGAGGGAGGGAGACAACCCAGAACTCAAATTGTATAAAAAAGCCAATAAAATAACTTTTTTTTTTAAAAGATGATTTCTACGGGGTATGGATCAATCACTAGGAAGTGAGAATGATATCAAAACAAAAAATACCAAGAAAAATTATTTTCAAAAAGAAAAAAAAACACTAAAACCTTTTAAAAAGCATGATTACTGGAGAAAAATTGAGAAAATCACCTCCCTTTCTTCTTTGCAGAGGTAGATAACTATGGATGTGGAAAGCTGTGTACATTGTCAGATAGAGTTTATGTATTGGTTAGTTTTACTGAACTATTCTTTTTATTTTTAAATCTCTGATAAAAAGAACAATTCACTTGGTGGGAAGTAATATATTCAGAAATCTGATATAAACAAAGCCAATGGAATCAAGATTAGGAAGGAAGCAGAAAATTGGGAAAGAATTTTTATGAGTCAAATTTACAAGAATACAAGTCATTCCCCAATTGATAAATGATCAAAGGATATGAAAAGGCAGTTTTCAGAGGACAAAATTAAAGCTATCTGTAGACATAAGAAAAAATGCTCTAAATCAGGGCTCTCTAAAACGAAGCCCACGGGCCACATGCGGCCTGCAGTGAAATTTATGCAGTTCGCTTGCAAGCACAGAAACTTACATAAATGCTTTAGTAAATGAAGCCAAGCTACCCCAGAGCTCTCCCAAAATGGCAAATCAAAATATATTGTCTATTGTTTCAATAAAAACCTAAGGTTGGACAGCCCTGCTCTAAATCACTATTGATTAGAGAAATGCAAATCAAAACAACTCTGAGGTACCACATCACACCTAACATGACAAAACAGGAAAACGATAAATATTGGAGAAGATGTGAGAAAACTGGAACTGGATTCATTGTTGGTGGAGCTGTGAATTGATCCAACTAATTTGGAACTATGCCTAAAGGGCTATAAAAATGTGCATACCCTTTGACCTAGCAATACCACTTCTAGGGCTGTATCCCTGTTATGGTAACTAGGATGGGACTTTTTGCTGTTCTCTTTTGGAATGCTAAGGCCATCAAGTGCCTGTAATGAGTCTTGCCTTTGTTTGAAAGGGGCAGGTAAAGTGGGACCCTTTTGCTGTCTTTGTTTTGGAATGCTTCTCAGCACTAAGGCAATGGGGAGTCATTGATTGGAAACAATGTGTCCCTAAAGTCTGGACACATAGGAAATCTCATTAACTAATTCACAGAAGACTCTTTGTTCAGACACTTCTTTTTCTGGGGTATGCTAAAGGAGAAGGCATACTCCATGAAAATCACAGATGCAACATACTTGACAACTCATAAAGAGTGAATGTGCTAAAATTGACGGCAATGTGGAGTTACTGCATCAAGTTCACATGAATCTTGTAAAGCGCATCACCTTTGCATCACAAATGATGGAAATCATACTGAAGATGTTATTTGTTAATATTCTAATTAAATAAGATGTTGCTGAAAATTTCATTCATTTCATTTCTTGAAAATATGCATTTTTGCCTACGTGTCCAGACTTTAGGAACATCCTGTATATGATGTGGTGCTAGAGACTGAAGAACTTTCCCACACCCTAAATGCTAAGTAGGCCCTGAGCAGAGTATACATGCTGGAAGGTTAGCATTTTGCCTTTGGGGGCACACTTATTGGAAGAGTGTTGGTGATTTGGCCAGATGTGACTCTCCGGATAGTCTTTGGAGCACCCCCTCCTAGCGCCCCACCACCACCCCCTGCAAAACCTAGGTGTTGGTGCTTCTCTCTCTGGTAACTGTATGTATTGCTATGGACAGATAGAAGCCTGTTGACTAATTTGTGTTTATTCTGTTTATATAATGTATGCTTGTAATTTCTGTATTCTCTCTGAAGTTCAGAGTGCTGAACTAAGTGAATGGTACATGTATGTTTTATTAAAGTGAGATTGTTAACCCCGTAAAGTTGCATTCCTCAGAAAAGCAGGTCAAAGGACTTGGGCTAGCAGCCCTCCTTTGTACTGGTGTTATTGGCCTTACACAGTCATGGTAGAGGCAAGTAGCATTGTTGTTACAATCCTAAAGAGAGTATAAAAATGGGAAAAGAACCCACATGTCCAAAAATATTTATAGCAGCTCTTTTTGTAGTGTCCAAGAACTGGAAATTGAGGGGATGTTCATCAATTGGAGAATGGCTGAACAAGCTGTGGTATATGAATGTAATGGAATACTGCTGTGCTACAAGAAATGATGAACAGGAAGACTTCAGAAAAACCTGGAAAGACTTATATGAACTGATGCTGAGTAAAGTGAGCAGAACTAGCAGAACATTGTACACAGTAACAGCCACAGTATGTAATGACTGACTTTGATAGACTTAGCTCTTCTCAGCAATGCAAGGACCTAAAACAATTCCAAAAGACTCATGATGAAAAATGCCATCCACACCCAGAAAAAGAAATATCAGTCTGAATGCAACTCGAAGCAGACTATTCTTTTTTTGTTTTATGTTTTTCTTTCTCGTGTTTACTCCCATTCATTCTAATTCTTCTATACAACATGACTAATGTGAAAATATGTTTAAAAGGAATGTATATGTTGAGCTTGTATCAGATTGCATGCCATCTTGGGGAGGAGGAGAAGAGGAAGGAGGAGAAAATTTAAAACTTATGTAAGTGAATGTTGAAAAGTAAAAATAAACTTTAAAAAAAAGAAATCCAAGTGATATTAAAACAAGATTATCATCAAAAATAACTAGACAGACAGACAGACCGACAGACAAGGCAGAGTTCTAAAGATATTCTGAAGAGCCAATAATAACACCTCCCTACCTACTCTCCCCTGCAAAAAAAGAGCATGACTAACTGGGATGACCAGCAACCCTGTTTGGGAAGCCTTCAAAAGTTATCAGCCATCAAGGCTGTTTTTTCCCAAAGATCTCAAAGAGTATTCTCAGCACCATACTCCCATGACCCTGTGAAGCATAGAGTGGGCACAGACCACCTCTATTGAGCTGCTTTTATCACAGCATGTGTTCTACCAGATACCTGCAATATTCTGTGATAAAAATGTCAGGTTTTTTCCAGTCATCTTTCTTTGGCAAATGCCTAGGGCTTCTAAGACAGGCTGCAAAGTGCAGGCAACAAGCAATTATTAAGTGCTTATCACTATGCCAAGCACTGTACTGGAAAGGAAAGAGCATTGGATTTGTAGTCAGAGGAGCCAACTTAAAATCCTGCTCCTACTTGCTCCCTGGTAACCTTTGGCAAGGAAATCACTCAGTTTCCTCATCTGTAAAATGAGGTGGTTAAACTCTGCCTAGAAACTACACTATGCCTAATTTGTTGTGGGCATTCCACTTATTTTATTACTGTCTAAGCATTCAAGCCCAACTAAGAGGAATGATGAAATAAGTGTGAAATAACCACAGGGAGATCATAGGCTGCTTGTTTTTTGGGATGAGAAATTCACAAAACTTCTGCTGATGAATCTGGCTTTTCCAATTAGAGCATAGTAGTCAGGGTTGGCCATATACACGTCCACCAGGTCACTCTCCTCTCTAGCCCCCAACCCCATCCTTCTCTTTACCACAAATTCAAGGGGAGGGAGAAAAGTTGAACTTCAGTAGCATTCATAAAGATAACAAGAGAAGACTTAGGCTTGGGAGAAATGGGATAAGTATTTGGTGAAGGGCTGTCATATGGAGAGGAGTTATACTTGTTCTATTTGCTGCCAGAGGGTGGAACTTGGAGTAGTTAGGTGGAAGCTGCAATGACAAAGGTTTCAGGCTTTATGTAAGTTAAAACTTCCTAATAATTATACCTGTCCAAAAGTGTAATGAGCTGACTCAGGAGGAGTTGAGTTCTACCATAAGTAGAGACTGGATGAGTATCTATCGGGAATGTCAGACAGAGGGGACTGAGTTGAACTAGATGACCTCAAGAGTTCCCCTATAATTATGAGTTTCTATGCAACTAGATTTTTTTCTAAGGTCCCTCCTAGCTCTAAATCCTATGACCATGTGCACTAAAATTAGGATGTCTCCATGTACTGAGAGCTCAAAGTTTCTACTCCACCAGTGAGAAGTTTTCATGTGCCATTTTTTGCCATCCACGATCTGCTGTTATCAATTATACACATTGATGTCCCAAGAACCATGAGAAATGTTCCCTTCTAGTTACACTGTGGGCATCCTTCACTTCTTAGGACGCCTTCTCTTGGCTCTCTGAGAAGAGGGGACTACTAAGTGCTCATCAGGATGAGCAGAGTGAACAAGGGCCATCCCAACAGAATCTTTCCTTTTTAGAAGAGTTCAACAAGGACTGGCTCACTTAAATTCTCCTACTGTCAGCAGTGCCCAGTTATCATTATCATCCTTAGTGACAACATGACACCAGTGGCCTGAAGGGAAAATACTATTTTTTTCTCCATGGACAAAGCAAGTGATCTGATCTCAAAAGATTTCTGTGATGTATTAGGGATACCCAAGCATCAGGAGTGAATCTGGCCACAAAATGGCCAAAGTATGAAGGGGCTGCCCTCAGAGCCAGGTGACAGTTGTCCTTCTCCACAGCTCCTTTGCTGAAGTGATTGCTTCTGAAAGAGTCTTGTCTTCTCCATGTTTTGAGGTGATGGAAACAGACTACACAAGAGCAAAGAGCAGGAGCCCAGGGTATAGGCAGATATTTCAACATGAGAGACAAAAACCCCAGCTGTAAACACACAGGGAGGTTAACATGAGCTTCAAGACCACCATGTTTTCAAAGAATAAACAAATACAGTCACAAAATAATAGGGACAAGAATATGAGGCTTCAAACTGGGTTCAAATTCTGACTCCCAAATTCACTAGCTACATAAGCATAGGCAAATCACTTTTACCATCTACTAGGTAGCTCAAGAAATTCAAGAATGCAGCTGATGTTTTTTTCTGCTTACTTTATAATCGTGCCAGGAATTTCCTAGGCTGATCAAAAAGAAAGATTCCCACATTCAAGTAAACCAAGGTTCTTACCCTGGGATCTGTGAATAATTTTTTTTAAGTATTTTAACACCTGTATTTCAATATAATTTATTTCTTTTGTGATCCTACAAGGTGTCAGTGAAGTTTTAAGCTTTAATAACTTCAAAAATAGAAAGGCTACAAGTTTACAAAAAGATATCATCTGAAAGTTTGTTTAAATTTCTTGTGCATTTAGTTTTTTTGAATTCTGAATGATAAATGTTTTATTATAACTTTAACAAGATGGGCCACCTTGCCATTACATATTGAATATGTGACACTTTCTGTATAAGACTTTCTCACATCAGGGGAATCACTAAAGGAGGTCTTCTTGCTTGACCACCTTGGTCCCCAATCTATCTCCATTAAATTCCTTTTTGTAGGGTCACATCAAAATTATCATGAACGCATCAAAATCTCATTCTCTAAATGCCCTTAAGGCCAAGATTACAAATACAAGCTTTTTAGTCACTAAGAAGGAGCTGATGAAAGTTTTTACAAAGTTCAAAAACCAGCCACTGTCATCTATAGCACAAGACAGTGATTATGTTGAATGTTAATACGAGACATACCAATATTTGAAATATTTTAAATAACCAATTCTTCAAATGTTTTGTGTCACTTTGTAGCCTTTATAATTCTTCAGCTAGTAAAGCTTACTCCCTGGAGCCTTTTGCTACACCCTGTATTTATTTCATTTTATGCATTTAAAAACATTCTGAGAATGGGCCCATAGGTATCACCAGACTACCAAAGGTGGCCATAACACAAAAAATGTTAAGAACCCCATGGTGTAAACTGAAGTCCATATCACCCTTGCCCCCACTTCAACTAAAGACATAACAAGTAGTAAATGCATATGTAGGTCCACACCACTGTTTGTGAATAATAACCAACCTAAGAGGCTCAGGGGAAGGCTCAACATAATGACTCAAAGTTCCTCAGTTAGCATCAAGCCTATTAGCAATTAGTTCCAAATTATCTTCCACTCCCCCCAGTCATGACTCTGCTCTAGTCAGATAAGTGCCCTAACCATCTCCTAACCATCCTCTGCTTGTTTCAGTGCTATGTTCGTGGCCTTCCCCAGCTTTTCCTTCTATTTAGAAATCTCCATCTCTATCAAGACTTGGTTTAAAGCATTTCTTCAATGAAGCTGGATTTAATGTCATGCCTGTCTTTTCATTGCTCCAGCATATCTGTACATAGTAGATCCCCTAAGGAGACTTTATGGACAGGACTGGAAGGTTTGGTTGCTTTGCTGCCTGCACTGGAGGAGAAACTGCCCATGCTGATGAGATTATAAATCCATCCAAGCTTGTATGTATGGCCTAGAGAGTGCTACCACACATTTGCTTATATGTAGCTAGTTCACATCCTTATCTTGTCTCCCCAGCAGCAGGGTACATTTATTGACAGTAGAAAGCATGTCTTCAACATTCTCCATTATCCCTAGTACAGAATAGTACACAGAAAAGAGAAGGCTGAATGAATGAATCTCAAGCCCTCCTCTGATTTGCTACTTGGATTTTATAACCCAATTCTCCAGCATCTCGGCACTAGGCACAGAACAATAAGAAAGCAAGTTATTAGTCCATAACAAAACCTGACTTCTAAGGAGAAGGTAAATTTTGTAAAAACAGACATTGCCCAATCTTCTCTGTAAAGAGCAAAACTCAAAGAACACCGAAATCATAAACATTCCTTCCTTCAAGCCAAAAAGCATTCAGTCTCCAAAAGGGGAATGAAACCCTGAGAAAATCCCCTGGGTCAATCAATCCAAAAGTATGTGTTAAGTACTGCTAATGTGGAGGCATCACTAAGCCCAGCAGCTAAGATACAAACACCAAAATGAAATAGCCCCTGTTCTCAAGCAGCTTACATACTTTTGGGGCAATCCTGATATAACACCTAGTTCCATAACAGATGAATCAGCTATAGGCTTGATAATGTCACTTTAAGTGACACAAATACCAGAAAATCTGCTTCTGAATATCTTAAAAGAACTGTCTTGGCTCTCCAGAAGCACTTGGGTACATCAACTCATCCTGCAGTGCTATCAGTTTGAGCCCTGGAGAAAACAAACATCTCAAGAAAAGACACGAGCTGGTAGAACAGTTTCCCAGGAACACAGAAAGTGTTATCTTCAAGAATGGAATCAAGCATCACTCATCATCTGGCAAAGAAACCAAGACAAGCACCACGGCTGATCTTTTCTAGCTGTCTTTCCAGAAATGTAGCAGAGACGTCTATAAGTATTTGTAAGAAATGTGAAGCCAATGGCTCTAAACTTGTCTCACCCACCTCTCTTATGAAGCACTTATGGACATAAGAGATCGTTAACTACCAGAGATCCCCCAACAACCCCACGGAGAACAGGGGAGTACTTCAGGGGAGGTTGTAAACACGTTAATGCTGCAGTTTCCCTACCAGCAAACTTTCTCAAGCAGGGTCATTCAGACCTTGATGGCTAGCCTCTGCAGGAACTGGGATAAACCATCACTAATCACATTCTCCCTTCATACTGAGGTTATCCTACAAGCATAGCCCAGAATTCACACTGGAGTCAAAGGGTATCCCATCAATCAACAAACACTTGTTCAGTGTCTATTATATACCAGCCACTGTTTGAGCTGGGGGTGGGTGTGGGTGTATATAAACATAAAAATGGAACAGTCCCCACCTTCAAGGAGTTTACATTCCGCAGAGAAGCCAATATGCACAATTCATATACAAATAAGTATATGTAAAATAAATCTGAGCCAGTTTGAGGGAGAAGACACTAGAAGCTAGGGGGATAAGGAAACACCTCTCAGAGGGGCATCTGAGTTGTGCTTGAAGGAAACTAGTCATAAGGAGAACCTGTGAAAAGGCATAAAAATGGGAAATGAAATGTCATATAGGAAGAATATGAAATAAGGCTAGAAAAATTAGGACTTTAAATGCGAGGAGTCTATTTGATTGTATTGGTAAATGGGAGCTATTCGTGGAAATCACATGGTCGGGCATGTGCTAAAGCACTTATATCATTTTAGAAGCTTAGTTGAGAATGGTTTGGAGAGAGGGAGAGCCTTGAAGCTGGGAGCCCAAAATATGGCAATAGTGAGGTCAAGAGGTTACAAGGGGCAGAACTAGGCTGGTGGCTATGTGAGTAGAGACAGGGACACATGCAGAGATGTTATGGGGATTTCACAGACGAGGCTCCACAACGACTAGACATGGGAGAAGGAGAGTGAGGAGTTGTGAACCCCAGGTAAGGACTAGAAGGATGTGGTGCCCTCTAGAAAAACAAGGTAACTCAGAAGAAGGGTTGGGGAGAAAGAAAATGAGCTGTTTAGAGATACTGAGCTTGAGCTGCTTCTAAGACACCCCTTCCAAAATGTTTAACGTTTTGGTGAAGTGGTCCTGGAGCCCAGAGATACAAGGACGGGATAAACTGACCTAAATGTCATCTGTACAAAGATGATAATTCAAGCCATAGGAGCTCATGAGGTTATTAAGAGAACAGATAGTCCAAGAGAGAACCTTGAGGCATATCATTCACAGTGAAGGGACATATCCATGAAGATCTAACCAAGGAGCCTGAAAAGTGGTCCAAAAGAGAGGAGGACCACCAAAACAGAGAAGTGTCCTGAAGACCTAGAGAAGAGAGAGCATCCAGGAGAAGAAGCTGGTCAATGGGGCCAAATGCTATGGAGAGGTCAAGAAGGATGATGGTTAAGAAAAGCCCATCAGATTTGGCAACTAAGAGATCAGGGTAACTGATGAGTTCTGTTAAATAATAATATTGGAAGCCAGATGGCAAAGAGCTAAGAAAAGAAATGGAGGCAGTAAGTACAATTTAAATGGCACACCCTTGAACATGAATTACCCAACAGGTGCCTTCATACTATCTCTGGCCTTGGATTTAGTTTCATCTCCAGACTATCAGACTGAAAAAATACAAAGCTAAGCTCCCATCAATGCAGACATTCAACTGGAGATGAAACTTGGGTAAAGACAGCTTGAAAACTAAAGGAACCTAGAAAGATTGGCAGAGTTGCAATCCTGAAACTGAACACACATTTATTAAATATCTACTGTGTACTGGGTGGGTGTGCTATGTGACAGACGAAATGAAAAGTCCTCATGGAACTTAGGTTTGGACAAGTGAGACAAAAATCATTCTCACTCCCCTTGTCCTCAGTTCCAAAATTAAGAGCTCAGTAAATATAGTTAGTACATAATAATGGCTTACATCTATACAGCATTTTCTGAGATATAAGTATGGTTATCTCCATTTTTAAGTGGGGAAAACTGTGGCTTTAAGAATTTTTGTGGCTATTTGTCTTTAAGACACCTGTCTTGGTGATGCCTTGACTGCTATTGGAGGTCACATTGAATGTCCAGTGGTACGGGGAAACTCCAAGGATTTCCAGGCACCTTGTAAAAGAAAATGAGTAAAAGAAATGAGTGGTGGATTAGCACCAAGTAAAAGCACTGTATGTGTATCCAACTTGACTTTTTCTCTGACAAACAATGACTTATATTTTTCCAAATATGGAAAAGTTGCAAAGGTTACTATTATGAAAGACAAAGACACCAGGAAAAGTAAAGGTGTTGCACGTATTTTGTTTTCGGATAAAGAATGGGCATAAAAACTGTTTGAGGGCACTAAACAATAAGCAGTTATTTGGAAGAGCAATAAAAACCAAGCAGTGCTATTGACAATGGAAGAGCTGCTGAGTTCATCCAAAGGTGCAACTACTTTGATAAATCTAGGTGTTATGAATGTGGAGAAACAGGTCACCTAAGTTACTCTTGTCCTCAAAATGTGCTTGGAGAACATGAACCATCAAAAAAGAAAGAAAATTACTGAACTGGAAGAAGAAATTGAAGAAATGGAAAAAAGTGAAGATGAAGGAGAAAAACCCACTCTTGATAGCCTCAGCCAAGCCATAGCTTTCCAGAAGACCAACAAAGATGCAAGCCCACTGCAGGGGAACCCTCAACATCAGATGATTCGAGATGCCCAAGGATAAAGAAAAGTGCATATTTATTTCAGTGATGAGGAAGAACTTAGTGATTGAAATTTATTTATTATGTACATATCATTGAAATATAAAAATGTTAAACACAGTTTAATTGGTATTAAAATTACCCTTGGAATTTGGAATATAAGGAAACATGTAACCAGTTTCACACCTTAAACTAGGATTACAAAGTTTACTTTCACAGGAAACCAAAAAATAATTTAGAAGTATCATGTTTCTAAATTTATTTTAATGGAGTAATAAAAATCCAATTTTGCTTATAAAACTATTACTTTTCTAAAACCATACCTAAATGCAACCTAACCAGTTGCATTCAGTAATAAGCAGAAAACCAAATTGCTAAATATTGTCATGATGCCACTGCAGACATGCATTAAAGAGCTGAAGCTTCATACTTACTATATATAGCTACTAAAAAGTTAAAGCTTTCTTCACATTTCACATATCAACTTGAGCACTTCTCAAATTTAATTTTAAACAAAAGCTTTCTAAAAATTAAAGTCAGTGACTTAATCACATTTAGAAATGTTCTTTACAAGTTCCCAAAAGAATTTTTTAGAATTTTTTAAAGGATGAATGGCAGGATTTGGGGAAAGGGGGGTAGAATTTACTATGTATTCTACTTTAATTTATATAAACATAAATTAACTACACAAATAAAAAAAAGTTGTGTGACTTGAAGCAAGTCCTCCTGACCACACCCTTCATTCTCTGCTTCCTAAACATCAGTAACCGACAAAATTATCCATTAAATGTGAATGCTACTCCACTGGCCACCAGAAACCTGCCGCTGGCTCCAGGAAGATCACTAGTGCAAGCTGGAGGTCATTTTTTTTTTAAAAAACAGACAACTCTGACTAGGCAAAAGAATAACAATGACCAGAATTTGCCAATCTCTCTTTCAACCCAAAATGTGAGACATGCTCAGAAAGTAGGTATTGGGAAAGAGGGAATCACAAGCTGGCCACCATTGACTCCATCATGAACTCATTTTCCCCAACACAACACAAAAAATAACTTCTTCAGTCTCCTCCAAATACAAACAGAAGCAAAAAGCCTAAACAAAACCCAGCTCCAAGTTCTTGCTTTCTTCATCACCTGTCTTCCTGAGCCATCAAAATAAATTACTCGAATTCAATTAAACAAATATCATTAAGTGTCTGTTCTCATTGGGGTGGGCACTGGGAATACAAAGGTAAAAGTGGCATTCTCACCCCTAACTAGGTAAAACAAATATAGGATGAATGCGATGGAGGCAAATGAGAGAGCCAGACAAAGGGTTAAGAAAGCTGAAGGAGCAAGATAACAACTCAACTGGGAAGAATTCAAAGGAAATTGTAAGTCTAAACCAATACTGATAAAGTCCTAGTCTGAATCTAGCTCTCAAAGCATATTTACTTCAACACTCACTCTAAAGAAATCATACAAATCCTGTTTTCACAATACATAATGGTTTTGATTATCAAATATTTATCAAGTGCAAGGAACAAATGTCAAAAATATACCCAAAGAAGTACAGGCAGAGTTAAACTGGATATGGAAATAGCCACTTATCCATGAGCCTGTGAACCTGAAAAGTCAATGAATGCTCAGGTATCCTGACTGTCAACTATTCCTCCCACACTCCTAACACCCCTGGTTCCTACCATGTTTTCTGACAGGGAATGGAGAAAGACCTTCCTCTATCTACCCTAAAGCTAACAAAGTATGCCTGAGGTTAGACGTTGTCTTCTTTTTCCTATGAAGCCAGCTGAGCCAGTGGGTTTGGTCCCCATGCACAACAGTCAACAGAAACAGGTACTGGTGTCTCTCCAGACTGTAGCCACTACAACACCTACAGTAGCACTCCCCTCTGGGTGATACCGCTGTTCTAGCTTCCCCATGTGTTCTTTGACCATGGGACATTTTACCATGAATAACTGTCCACTAGCAGGGTCCTCTTTTTCAAAATTCTTCACTACCTTACTTTTCTTGCTTCCAACTCCTTCTCTTCCCCCTCAGGCAAACATGTTCAATGCCTCCTTAATATGAGGACTGGAAAATGTATTTTAAGTTTGCCAACCTGGAGGAAAGAAAAGCAAATGTACCCAAACCAGGATGCTGACAAAGCAAGATTCAGAGTTTAAAAACCTGTGTTTGAATCCCAGATCTGTTCCACGTACTACCTGTGTAACATTGGGCAAATCACTTTGATCCACTAGGCCTCAGTTTACTTAACTGTAAAATGACCTTTTAGGGTCACAGACCCTTCCAATTCTAAAAATCCTGGGATTCTTATGGAAGAACAATTGTTAATAGTTGGCAGAAGAGATTGATCCAAAAATGTAATGACGGCAATTACAAATACTCCATAGGAAATTGCTAAGTGAACCCTAAAATTAGTATCTAAATTAAAACACCAACTTAAAATATTGGCCAAATTACAACGAATATTAATTAAAGGCCTACTATGTGTTCAAGACACTATGCCACAACATTTCTTATATTATGGAAATATCCCCTCTTGCATTTCTAATTTTCTGGCTTCCTACCCATACTTTTCAAGAGTCAAAAGATATTTCAGAAGGAAAAAAGGCTGAGGAAGGGCAGTGCTCTCCACCCATTCCTGGAAGTTTAGAACTTCTGATCCTGTACAATGTCCACCAGAGCTAGAGAAGGCAAAGAACATTTCAAGTAAACATTCCCATCAAAGGTAGACGTGTATTTGAACAAAAGCCTAGCGCACAGAAACAGAAACACCAACTTTTAATGGCTCCCCTTATGGGAGTGCACAGTTCTCAATGCCTTGTGAAAGAAAAGTATTCTGGATCTCTTCAACCAGAAGAAAATAAACACTCCAGAAGCTAATCTAAAGCAAAGACTGAAATCAGCAAGAATCAAAGATAAGAGCAAGCTATGAGCTACAGCAGAAAAAGCCAGAAACTTAAACAGCTCTACCACTGACTCTCTGTGTGACCTTCAGCAAGTCACTGGACATCTCTGGACCTGTGTCCTCACTTGAAAATGAGGGAATTCAATCAGATGATCTCTAAAGTCCTTTCAAGCTCTACACCTTATAATCCTATCATACTATCTTTTGAGGATTTGGGTGGTTCTCTTCACCATCGTAAAAGTAAATAGGTTAGATTTTATCTAAACCTTTTTGTGTGTCATGGCAGTCTGGGGAAGCTTCTGGACCCTTTCTCAGAAATATGTTTTTAAATAACAGAAAGAAATTCTAAATTCCAGTGAGAGGTTAATAAAAATAAAGATCTAATTATTTTCCTGTCCAAGTTGACAGCTTCCTTTGAAATCATAGACTCAGGATAAGAGCCATTGATCTAACCAAGTTAGAGAAATACAATAAACACTAGGCAGCTAGGAGAGAAACTGAAGGATCTGTGATTTTATCAACCTGTGGACTCTTTTACAATTTAATGTATCATCCTGGAGACAGCTATAGCCAAAGCCCATCATTCTACAACCAACCTACTGACAAGACTCTCCAAACTGGATCAGGCCTGTCCTCAGATAACAGAGAGGAGGTGTATCACCTGCCTGCACCTGAAGCCTTCACAGCTGGTTAGGTCCTCTAAAATTTCTGTGTTCCACTGTCTGAGAACCGAGAGTCAGGCCCCTGCCACAATGAGACAATGGAAGAGGGCTTTAGTGACATGCTGACCAAAAACCCTAACTTAGGTACCTGGCAGGGTTTACAAGTCCCACTATTATTACTGAGCATTTTGATTTAATGTCCCAAAATGACCATTTAAACTCATATTTGTTCTTCCTAATCCCAGAGGAAAAGGAAAAGTACAGAATGGGATATTTATCTTGCAGACCAGGAGATCAAATGCCTTGTTCAGTGTGAATGTAATTTGTCAGTAAACTTGCCACTAACACTAAGGAATGGGCCTGCTGCTGAGCCTGCTGAGCAGCTTCTGGCAGGTCAGGAAGGCTACTGTGTCCTATACAGAATAAAGCAACAAGGAAATGGTATCTCCAAAGGAAACTGTGCTGACACCCTAACAGGAAAGCTTACCTGTGTGGGACTGGCCCACTGTAAAATGGTTCTCGGGCACTGAGGGAGCTCTCTGACTATTCATTAGGAAAACTAATTCTTTGTCTTAGTATCCTCAAGGAATAAACTCTTATCTAGATGAAATCTGATCCCTATTTTCCATTTTTAATCTTTAAGAGGTAGGAAAAGGAGGATACTATGTAGAATGAAGCCTGTGCCAACTTTTAGAGTTCATTCTGAGACAGACAAACAAAAGTAGGCTGCATGAGCATATTTATTTCTCTCGAAGCTGGAGACGTGTATGCATTCATATACAGGAGTCATAAGAATGAGCTCAAGGAAAGGACAGTTGAAGAGGATTTTATATCCTCAGAGCAAAGAAGTGTTTCCTTCTCCCTCCCTTCCTGGCTCAGAATGCCTGTGTCAGCCGAAATTACGGTCTCTATATGTGTTAACCATAATATGAGAACACGATTTCTTAATAAAGATAGATTCATAAAACAAGGATGTCATAATAGGACATAAAATAACAAATGCCAATAAAATAACAAGATAAAAAAAGTCTTATTATTCAAGATGGTGTCCAGTTCAAGGTGCTAGGTCCTTGGCAGAAGAATGTTCCCACTCAGTAAAATCCAGCAGGAGAGCTTGGGTTCACTCAGAGAGCAAAGAGAAGCATGTTTGTTATGCCAGAGCATGCAAAGCATTATGGCAGGTTAAGCTCAAAGGGGGCCAAAAAAAGTCTTTCTCCTGATTGGCCAATCCAGGTTTTAGGGCTTCCTCAGGTGATGGGAGGCTCAGGCTGGCTTTGGGGAGGGAGGGGGACACCACCAGCTGGCTTACACCTGCTATGAGTTAGTAAATAAAAAATTATGAAAACAACCTTACCTTTTTCCCTTCTCATCTAAAACCAACAAAAAAAAAATAACCGAGTACAGAGTGCAGCAGAAAGAACACTAATTTAAAGGCATGGACAAGATGCAAATTCCAGCTCTTATACTTTAAAGTCACTTATGCGTGACTTTAAACATTTAATTTAACCTCTTGGGGTCTCAGTTTCCTTATCTGTAAAATAAGGGAATTGGACTGGATTACCTAGAAGCATCTTTCTAGATCTGAATGAAATAATCCCCTAGATGGACCTGGAAAGCCACTAGTCAGTGGGAATAGTAAAGGGAAGCCAAATTTCCTGATGACACAAAGGAAATGCAATTGTTCTAAGTTCTTTTCAAAATACCTTTCCCCCCTCACTCTCATACCCTCCATTCCCTAAAACCCTTAATTGGTGGTAACTGGCCTAATAGTCTTGCTTCACACCAGGCTACATCCAATACCATTCTAAGGTGGCAACTTCAAAAGGATGATTTCGAATCATTTGACAAACATTAATAGCCTCACCCTGGCCCTGATGAGTAAATATCCCCACTTAATAGATGAAGAATGAGAGGCAAAAGATGATGCAACTTATCCTAAATCAAAAAGGAAGACACTGCAAAGTTAGGATTAAAAAAACTATTTGCAAAAGGCTATTCTACTGCAAATTAATTTACTGAAGAAAAATTCAACAAACACTGCATGGGGGATTACTATGTGCAAGCCAAAAGACAAGAAACCTTTCCTAAGGCTGGGCCCAGCCCCCTTCTCCAGCTGTACTTCACATAACTAGCCCTTCACACTGCTGCCAAATTGGCCCACTGGCCAGTCCTGAGCTTCTCCTGCCTGCCACTTCCTACATCCACATGTTGGCATCCACTTTCCCCCATGCTTGAGGCATCGAACATAGGACAGCTAATGCGGCAATGGTAGCAGGAGGATTCAGAATCCCCCTCGTCCACTTCCTAAATGCAGCCCTCCCAGATCCCCCTGCTCAAAGGGCTCTCTCTCTCCTTCGAGAGCACTCTATCCTTTGTTCTCCAGTGTATTAGACATTGCTGTAGACATGTTCCATTCTCCCCCTTTCCACGTTTGTTTGTAAGCTCGTTATAAGCAAGGACTCAGATGTTTTTTCAAATTTGCATTTCTGTCACCTAGCACAGTATCTAATATAGAGAAAGCACTTAAGATTCATTTATTTTTGCTATTTAATTCAACATACATCAAATGCCTGGAAGGACAAGGACGAAAAACTATATATTCCTGCCCCGGAGGAACTTACAATAAAACAGCAACAACAAATTTTCTGGATGTCTTTTGTTTTTGTATCATAGGCCTTTTTAAATACACCCTTGCCCCTCACCCCATCATACAAATAACAGAAAAAAAAAGAAGGAAAAACAAGCAGTCAAGTGACTGTGTCTGATAGCAGACCTGCAGTCCTGCAGACTCCTGGAGAAGTGAGGCAGGCATGTTTTGTTATCTGTTTTCCTGACTGCTATAATGATCAAGACTGCTTACACAACTAAGGTGCAAACAATCAAATAGGAAATTGGAATTATCTAAGAGGCAGCAAAAGGAACAAGTAAAAAGTCTCTACTATGTAGGAAACAACCAATTAAAGCCAAGCCAGGTTTAAGAGCACATTATTAAAGCAAGCACTACATAATAGCCAAAGAAGCCCCGAGTGGGATGATCCCCAGGATGGGCTGTCATGAATTCATTTCTCTTAGTATATGGTGCTGTTCCACCTTAATCATGGTAGAGAGGTCACTTTTTCTACAAACCTCAAGCAATTCCTTTATCCTCACTGCTTAATCAGTAAAAAAGTCCAGGAAAACATAAGTGGGTCACGAAAAAGGGGAATCAAACATTTCCAGGAAATTCACTGAGTGGAGAGTTCACTAAGGAGAAGGAACAAGAAAGAGACCTACAGAACCACCACTTGAAAGGCTCCACTAAGACAAAGAAGGGCACCCCCAGGCATGGCCGTGAGTCTTTAAAACAAACCCTATCGAATCCTATTTTAATTCATTCAACAAGCATTAATCACTTACTAGGTGCCCAACACTGTGCTAAGACTTAAGTGTGCACTTAGAAAAGAAAGGCAAAAAAAAAAACCCCTGCTCTCAAACAGCTTCACAATCAAACTGAGAAGACAACATGCAAATGACTGTACAAATAAAAGATATGTAAGATAAATACAGGGTAGTGTCAGAGAGATGGCATCAAGGTAAAGGATGACCATGACAGGCTCTTGTAGAAGGTAGGCCTTTAGCTGAGACTTGGAGGAAGGCAGAAAGTGGAGATGAAGAGGGAGACAGCCCCAGGAATGGGGGACAGTGACAGTGCCCAGAGGAGGAAATGAAATGTCCTTTAGAATATATCACTGAAGATTTTAAAAATTTCCATGCTCAAAGGTCCTACTCTGACAAAAGTAAAAAAGCCGGTCTAGATGATGCCTTTAGTTCTAAATCTATGACCATGTGATTCTATGAGTTAGGTGCTACTAGATGGACTCCATCACCTAACACCTACCATTGGTCGTGATCCCCATAACCACAGCTCACAGTTTTATTGCGTTTTAATGTTTACAAAGCTCTTTCTTCACACAGCCCCTGTGAGTCAGAGATAGGACAGGGGATTACAGAAATAAAGTGACTTGACCAGCCAGAGTCAAAGCAGGACTCCAATGCAGGTCTCCTGATGCGTCAGCCTTCTTTCCATGTGACACCAGGCTGCTCTTGGGGCAGGTGCTTACATTTTAGTAAGTTCTAATTAGCCTCACTTTGATTGTAATAAGCTGCCTGTGATGAATGTCAGTATGTGGGAAAAGGATGTAAAACAGAGAAGTCTCTGCTTCTAAAACCCTATGCCTGTCTTCCCACAGCCCATCCAATAAAGAAAAAGAGAGACAGACAGACAGAGACATAGGCAAGTGACAGAGACAGACCAAAAGGCTGAAAAAGTCACAAGAGCACAAAGGTAGAGATGGAAGGAACCTGAGACCAACTCCCTCACTTTAAGGAAAGCAAGAGCTGGGCATGAAAGCACAGAAATGAGAAGAGCAAATCCCAAAACATCAAGATAAAACCACTAGCCCACTTTCCAGCAGTTTGTTTCAAGGTCTACAACCACTGGACTGAGGAATATCGGCCCTGGAGAGAGAAAAGGCTACGTAGTCAGAAGTAGACTTTATTTCAAAGAAAGGAGCCTATACGTACATACATGTACGTACGTGTGTGTACACACACACACACACACACACACTCTCTCTCTCTCTCTTTCCCCCCCCAAAAGATCTTTTTCCTCGTCTTCCTACTAGAGTGTCTACATGCTACAGACCAATACCATCACTGTTTAGGTGATTTTTGCCAAGCAGTCTTGAGTACAGTTTAGGAGTTTCCCTTTTGGGGGGATCTTGTCACATCATGCATTCCAGTTACTAAAACAACTCAGAATCTTTATTCTTTGAAATGTGGGGTTATGTCGTTTTAAAAGGATTCTCCTTCTTTTCACACCTCAGTCTTCACACATTATCTTGCTTAACTCCTCCTCCCACATCTACTTCAAGCCCTGCCTAGTTCCATCCATTAGAAGATGGACAGGTAACTCGAGCAATAATTGTAGTCTAACACTCCAAGTCAGAAAAGTCTTCAACTTTTCACTTTTCATCTCTTCAAGTGGAAAAGCTACAGAGCTGCCTTAAAGTAAAAGATGTCAGTCTGCCATCTGCTCCACTACATACATTTGGATCCTGACTGCTCAGTTGCCAGACTAATCTTGTAGCTAATTATTTTTCTCTAGCTTTAAACATATACATATTTTTTCTCTAACTATGCTTAACACTGCTTATTATTTATGACAGTTTCCATTAAAGTCTTTCTCCAATGCCTCATCACAATACAGAGGAGACCATGGGTTCTTTACAACTCTGTCAATGGACCATTGAGCTCTGCCTGGGCCTTCAAAATTAGACCCAGCTCCTGACCATGTATGTGTCATCCTGGGCACTACATGCGGAGCAGCTCAGCACCAGACATGTGGCCACCAAAGGATGAATTATTCTGGTGCAGAAGCTATCTCAGGTGTGGAACAGCTGTACTCTTTCTCCATATCAAGGTAATCACCCATTTTATTGTTGTTCCGACTCTTTGTGACCCCATCTGGGGTTTTCATGGCAAAGATACTGGAGTGGTTTGCCATTTCCTTCTCCAGCTCATTTTACAGATGAGGAAACAGAGGCAAACAGGATTAAGTGACTTGCCCAGAGTAAGTGTCTGAGGCCAGATTTGAATTCAAGGAGATCAGTCTTCCTGACTCCAGGCCTAGCATTCCATCCCCTGCTCCACCTAGCTGCTCCTATCTTTCAAAGTACTTTAGTATTTATAACAAACAAACTAAGTTTTCTCAAATGGCTTAAAGGACAAAGACCAAAACTCTACCTGATTTGGTGTTGTTGACAGTAGTTGCCTTGGTGCCCTATAGCCTACTTAGTAATGCCATCTCATTTACTAAAAAACCTCAACAACTCAGTTCCACGTATTAAAGTAACTTAAAGACTTTGATCTTAAACACTGTGGAACTGGCAACACACCTGCTGAAGGTCCATGTCCCAAGCCCCAGTTTAGTTAATAAAAGCCAATGGGAATTTTTGGTTACTGAGGCATATCAGACTGGAAAAAGGCCCAGGTCACTTGGCTGACACTATCAACAGTTCAAATTCCACTAATTCAAAGCAAACACAAATTCATTTTTGGAATTGAATCCCACAAAGATCAAAAATTCCAGATCATTGGCTGATCCCCAAAATAACATCACAAACCAATGAGTTCATCTCCAATTTGCCATTCTCCCTCCAACCGTATTCTAGATTACAGCCTCATAAGATAGACAGGAATCCTATCATGGCTTTATATTCAGAGGATTCCCTTTCCCATAATAGATCTAGAGAACAGAACAAACGTTCTTTTGACTAGTGACTCACCAGGCAGTCTGTTCATGTTGACACCTTGGGCTGAGAGTCCTATTCCCATGTACCTTAAAAAAAAAATAATGTTGGTTAGCATACAATTATCCTTCCCCCTCCTGAAAGCTTCTTAGGGGAAGTGAGGAAGGAGAATGGAAAGAGTAACAAACTAGAAAAAATGGTTAAAGCATCAAGGCTTTTGGGGGAGTCTGAACTCTAATGCTCAAGTGGAAAGTATCTTAAAGCAGTAGAAGAAGCAAGGCAGTCTATCAAACTGGAAACATCAAGCTCTATTTCCAAGGCTAACCGGCTTCGAGTAATTGACAACTAACCTTAGTTTTTAAATGCCAGCAAAGGTAGCTCCCAGGAGCTGACAAAAACGAAAGCCAATAAGAACTGGTACTGTATTTACTGGCACAGCAATACAGATGACTGAGTCCCACAGGAAAGTGGCTCTGCAGAAGTGACCCAGATTTGATATAGAAAAATAAGGACATAACCTAACTGGATATTGATCACATGGTCGTGCTTTACAACCCTCACAGGCCTCCACATGAGTGTTACGGGCTCTCTGGCATTCCTACTATTCTGGGTATGATGGCCTGAGGTGTAGCATAACCTTCAAACACCATCAAGGGCCCTGCCAAAGGCTAAAAGGGCAAGGTGATCCTCCCTCACAAGCCCACTCACCATATACAGCATTCAGCTTGACATTTTTTTAAAGGCTTAATGAAGATAATATGACTATGTTCCTTCTCTTTCAGATATAATGGTCCTTGAGAGTAGAACCCACCTTAGCATATCATCATATGCCTTGTGGCTTCACAGAATTTAAAGCTTACTAAGTAACAGTTCCAAAGACCTAGAAAGGGAGCAGCTAGGTGGCACAGTGAGTTGTGCACCAGCCCTGAAGTCAGGAGGACCCGAGTTCAAATCCGGCCTCAGACGCTTGACACGCTTACAAGCTGTGTGACCTTGGGCAAGTCACTTAGCCCCAATTGCCCTGCCTTCCCTCCTCCAAAAAACAAAACAAAGACCTAGAAAACCTGGCTAAGTTTCACTATTACACAAGGTTCTAACTTTCTTTTGAGAAAAGTCCCAAAATAACACAACTTACATTTGTAAATGGGTTACCTCCTGCTGAATCATCCCACTTAAGGACCTCTCTATTGAGTCACTGTGGCACAGAGGCAACCCATGGGTTCACAAAGACTTCCAGAGGAACACAAGCTATGGCTGGAAGGGCCCTGAACATGTCCGTCCTCTGAGGATCAACCTAGCCAAAGTCAGTTTGCCCCAAGGATAATGAGTGTTTTGGACGTCGTCTTCTCCAAGTAAGATTTAACAAGCGTTTTACAAACCTCATCTCATTTGAACCTCAAAATAACCCCGGGGGGTAGGTAGTACAACTACTCATTTTACAGATGAAGGAGGTTCTTCAAAAATTAAAAAATATTCATGAAGCATCTACTATGTTAAATATTAGGCGTGAAAAGTTGACAAAATCTGTAGTTGTAGCCCTCAAGAAACATCCAAGCTAAAAAATGGCAATGGTTAAATGATGTGTAAAAGTCGCAAAACTATTAAGTGGCAGGGCCCGGCCCAAAAGTCTAGCCTACTTTCTTCCCACGAGAACCCCAACAATGCTGGCTGTGAAGCTGAGAGAAGATTTTTGCCAGGAAAGATCATATCTATATA
Organism: Phalanger gymnotis; assembly: GCA_028646595.1. Lineage (NCBI taxonomy): Eukaryota > Metazoa > Chordata > Mammalia > Diprotodontia > Phalangeridae > Phalanger > Phalanger gymnotis. The sequence goes on along the minus strand of CM053625.1, from coordinate 351,911,247 downwards.
TCTATATCCCCAGCATCTAGCACAGCACCTCAAAACATGTGAGCACTGACTGGCTGATTCAGTCATGGAAGGGACTAGGTGGTCAGCTATTCCTTTCAACCCTTAGATTCTATGATTCTGTCAAAAGCTGAACACTGAACTACCTCCAGATAAGTTTTACAGTTAAAACTTCTTCATATGGCATTCCCAGGGCATTTCTCTCCCACACACATGTATATGCGCATGTGTATATATGTATAGCTATACATGCACGCACGCATGTATACATATGCATGTGTGTCTATACATATGTGTATATGTGTAGACCTATATATGCATATATGCATACACACATATCATTAGTCCTTTAGGCAAATAAATGAGGAAATAATGGATTAACCAAGTCATACACATGGCAATCTCAACCATTCAAAACATAGTCGAAACTACAAAAGCCAAAAAAGCCTCCAAATCGTCACAATATGTCAACACTATTGTTGAAAATAAAAAAAAAAGCCACTGAGCACTTTCCTAGATGCTGACACTGTATCACAAAGGCCACAGACTCAGTAAGTCCTTCAAATTCTCACTCAGAGGCTATTTAATCTTGCTTTACAAATAATTCTAACCAGTATAGTTATTTGATTTCACAGCCTATAACAGAGTGGAAGTAAGTTAGAGGTATGAAGAGAGGACACTGCTAGACACAGATTCACTGCCCTCAGTATAAAATGACTGACAGCCTGAAAAGAAGGAAGAATGTAAAAAGCATCTAAGTCTGAGGCCACCTGGGGGGGAAGGAAGTGGAGAGTGGGGTAGCATGGGAAGCCTTGCGTTACAGCACATAATGATAAATACTGTTCATGATGATGCTAAGTCATTAGGAAAAGGTTAAATTATGTTCATTATATTGCTTAAGAAAGCAGAAACCAAAGAAAGAATAAACAAAAACTACAATAATATAAATGAAAACTATGCTAAGAGGCAACTAGTCTCAGATTAAATACTATAACCAATTTTATATCAGAAGGACAAGTGACAAAAAACACCTCTATATAAAGAGGCCAAGGACTATAGGTGTAGAATGTTGCATAAGCTCTGATTCAAATATACTGGTGTTCTGTTTAACTGTTTTTCTTTGTTAACAAAGGAGGGATCTGAGAGAATCTGTCGGAAAATTACTAGAATATAAAACAAAAGATATCAAGAAACTTTAAAAAAAAAAGGAAGCAGAGATGTATGCAATACATTTTAGAGAGATTTCCATTCAAAATGGTTAAAATTTTAAAAAGATTTGGCACTCAAAGGAATGAGCTTTAGTTATTTGTAAAATTTACTTCTGTAGGAACACTTCACTGCTCAACAATGCCAGATAAATGAGATATCAACGCAACTACCTCTCACCAATCAATTCAAAGGAAGTCTGCATGGGGCACTAGATTAGCATGCTGTTTTAGAGAACAGTTAACTACAGGTGGGATAGATGGTAACACTGAACTAGACATCAAGGGGAATGTGGCTCCTCTTCTGAAAGGTAGATTGTTCTGTGAGTGAATTGTTTTGGCAATCAGGATGGATGCCTTCTACAGAAGCAGGGTCTGGTGATTAAGGAGGTCTATCTCCCTAAGCTGTCCCAGCTGCTCTGAGACCCACTGTCTCAATCTGAGCCAGGACACTATCCAGGGACCAAAAAGTACTATGACCTATTCAGTATAAGTAAGCAGAGAAAAAAAAAACCAAGGTCTGACAAGTAATTCTGATAACATGTCAATGATTCAACAAATGTAGAAAGTTAAAAAAAGAAAAACAGAATTTGGAGCAGTTTCCCTACTGTAGAAAGACAAATAGGCTTATTTTCTATAGCAATCCTTAGAATGTAGAATTGGTTTCTTAAAGTCTATAGAATATTCAGATGCTGCAATACCTAATCAAACTATGCCTCACTCAAATAAGAGATGTATCTTAGAGTCAGGAGGACCTGAGTTCAAATGTGACCTCAGACACGTGACACACTTACTAGTTGTGTGACCTTGGTCAAGTCACTTAATCCCAATTACCCTGCCTTCCCCTCTCAAAAAAAAAGAAAGAAAGAAAAAATAATAATGTCAAATAAGAGACGTAAATATTGTCAACTAATTGTCCAGTTACAAGGAGAAGTTGCTAATGCTGGTAGATTTCCTATTAGGTTATAGTATGAACCTTTCCCTGGTAACACAAATATGTTTCTCCAGCTTTTATACTTCAGAAGATGCCAAAGGTAGGCTTCTGTAGTTTCAATTTCTGAAACAACCAAGTAGCAAATTGCTTCAAACATTCAAGAGGTTCTGGCCCCAAATATCTTTCTCTTTCTCTCTCTCAATCTTTCTCTCTCTCTCTCTCTCTCTCTCTCTCTCACACACACACACACACACACACACACACACACACACACACCATAGCTGTTCCTTGAAAAGGAAAGGACTATAGAGCTATTTCTTCATGTGACCAGAGTGGTCATGACAGATCATTTGGTGACCTGCTCATTCACTCCTGAGGGCTTTAGCAGAAACTCTCTTTAAGATCCAACAACTCCCCAAGTTAAGTCATGCTACCTGGGTACAAACTTACTAACTTACCAAATAAGAGAAATCCTTCAGTCTTCATGGTGTCATAAGAAAAAAGTTTGAGATAAATGTGCTTGTCAAACCATTGATGAAGGCTCCAATGCAAAAGAGCAATTACCATGCATGATTCTTCTTCATTCTCAACAAACATTCACTGAACACCTACTATGTACAAAGCACTGTGCTAGGTGATGGATTCCCACAGTAACCTGGAAACAGCCTTAAGAGAAGACATAAAGATAACAGAGATCACAGAAATCACAAGATTTAGATGCACAAGGGACCTTATGGCATCCAAAGCCCTTCATAATTTAGCCCTTTATAACCATACTCCCCTACACATATGCTTCAATCCAGGTCACTGGCCTCTGGGATCTTTTTCATACAAGGCTGTTTTTCTGCTTCAGCTCCAGGCATTTTCTTGGCCCTAGACATGGCTGTCCTCCAAGCCTCTTCCACTCTGACTCCTAACTTCCCTAAGTTTCCTTTCAGTCCCAACCAAAATGCCATCTTCTACAGGAAGCCTTTCCCACCTCCTACTCTAGGGCCTTCCCTCTGTTACTTATTTTCAATTTACCTGTGTATAGCTTGCTTTGTACATATTCATTTGTGACTGTGAACTCCTTGAGGGCAGGAATTGTCTTTTGCTGCTTTTTGTATCTCCAGCGGAATGCGTGACACATAACAGGCACTTGATAAATGTTTATTAATGATTAATTTTACAGATGAAGAAACCAAGGTCCACAGAAGTTAAGCAATTTGTCCAGGATTGTTACTGGGGTCATCACTAACTCTGCCTCCCCTACTTGATCCAAAGCATTTTTAAAATTTAGATTTTTATTCACATCTTTTGTTTTTATATCCCATCATCTCCCACTTTATCCCTCTACCCCACACCAACACCATCCCCAAGAAAACCATTCCTTAGAACAAAAAGTTTCAAAACAAAAAACAGGAGTAGCAAGAACCACCATCAACTGATCCAAAGCATTTTGAAAGCCATGATAAAGGAAGGTCAGGGAGCTCTGGATTGAAACCTAGCCTTTGACACATAGTGGCTATAAAATACTGGGCAAGCCACTTAACCTCTCAATACCCTAGGCCAGGGGTGGGGTACCTGGGGGCTCAAGGTCACATGTGGCCCTCCAGGTCCTCAAGTGAGGCCCTTAGACTGAATCCAAACTTCACAGAACAATTCCGGGGCCTAGGCAAATCTCTCTCTATATATATTGGTACAGGGAGAGAGGGAGGTTTCTCACTGGGAGTTCCCTAAACCTACAAAAATCATACATCCATTCTCCATCTTCATCAAAGCCTCAGAATCAAAAAGCAGGAATCCTACTATTCTATGATTAAAGATACTAGCGGAAGTACATTAAAAACTAATTTGCTAGAACTTAAGCAGAAGTCCTACACAGCTAACTACAGGAGGTGGAAGAGAGGTCAGTTTGGAAGAGATCCTCAGAGAAGTTCTCTTTATACTCATCCTGTTACTCAAACAAGAGGCCAGCTGAACCAACAAAGGAAGGACAGGCAAGGAGAGGGGATTATGTTCATCTCCACATCACCCACTTAGAACCTTGGAAATAAGGCTTCTACTTTTGACCCATTTCTTCCTTCCCACTCAGTATTCTTAATGAAAAAGGAAATAATATAGGTCCTCTTTTTCACTTCAGGGAGCTCTCTAAGATTCCAGCTTGTTTAATATTGGCCAAAGTTTGGTGACTCAAAGTCACACTTATGCTAAGGCCACTGTTCTCCAAACAGATGTACCCTCACCTGGAGGAAATACGGACTCTACTGTAAAAATTTCCAAAAGGGCAACTCTTAGTCACTTCACGGTTACACCTCAGACCATTTCACTGATGGGGATGTTTGTTTAAGAAAGGGAAATATCTGAGGATTCCTTACCTAGAAATGGCATTCACCCTGAGGCCTTCGCAGTCAAAGAACCCTAAATGGGGCAACATCCCATGAGGGACCATCAAGCTCAGGCTACTTATTTTCTTAAGATGAGGAAACTGAGGGCAAAAGGGGACCAAGAATCTGCCTAAGACAATACAAGCAGTAAACAGCAAAGCCAGGGTTCCAGCCCAGGTCTTTGACTCCTTGTCCAGTACCCGTATCCTCCCAAAGGTCCCCACTTCTAGAGCAAGCTGGGGGCTCTTAGCTGTCTTCCCCTAAATCCCCTTGTAGTTACTTCTCCACTTAGACACTGTATTTAAGTCAAAGGAGGGTAGGGGCCATTGTGTTTCTGTGTTTTGAAAGGAAGAAAAACCTTTCTTGGAAGCTTGTTTGCTCTTTGCAGTGTTAGAGCCTGGCCAGGTGTACACACTTAATGTTTATTGAATTCAACTAAATTGCATCATCAGGGCTCTGTAATAGGCTGACAACACAAGGCCACCTAGTCCACCCCATATCTGGCCAGGAATCTCTTCTAGGTCATCCCTGACAAGCAATCATTCAGCCTACATTTAAATACCTCCAATCATGAGGAACTCACCAACTCCTGAAGCAGTTCCTTCCTCTTTTGGACATGTCAGCATAGTGAAACTGTTTTTTGATATGCTCCCTTCAGTAATTTATAAAGTAGAAAAGGGTATGACTCTTGCTCCTAAAGTACGAGGCTTCATTAGAGCTTTTCAAATATATTCCTAAATTAAATGAGAGCAGGGACTATTTTTTCCTTTTTGACTTGGTGTGTTCAGATGCTGGCACAGTTCTTTGTAAATGACAAGCACTTAATAATTGCTGGATTCATTTGTTCCTCAAAAAAAAAACATTAACATTTTATGTATGCAAGGTACTTACTATACATGCTGGCTCGGCCTGTTGTGCTTAGAAAGGGAGAGCAAACCCTTCGTGAAGTTTTCTAAAATTTGCTCACAATTAAAATGTAGCATTTTTTGCATGCTGGAAAGCCAGGCTATTGACGAGGGCTGTCAATGTAACCACTGGTATTTGGAGGATAAGGCTTGTATTCATCTTGGACCCAAACACAAACACTAAAGTAACCTCTAACTTCATGTTGCTAAGTTCCCTGGACTGTTGTTTTGAACCGCTCTATGTGTAACTGAAACCTGGGGATTGGGAAGGTTCATAAGTGTAGGTGTCAACTTCCTTCTGTCAGTCTGCCTGTGTCTCAGCCCATATGCCCACTGTTCAGGTAAATGAACAGTGACCTAATTACGCTAAGGCTACCAGTGCTGCAGGGCAGTCTAAGGCTATCACAGGATCCCTGGCTCTGAGGGTGGGAAGAACTTGAGAGAACTAATCCAATCTCCTTATTTTATAGGAGAGAAAGCTGTGAGGCCCATAGAGGTTGTGACTTCCCCAATGTCACATGGCTAGTAAGAAGCAGGCCTAAGATCTGAAGGCTGATCCTCTTGACACCAGATTTTGTGTTCTGTCAGTTACAACACACTGCCTCAATATCCAATACAAAAGTATTGAAGGTCAAAATTATACTCTATCCCCAAGCTCTCAGACCCAGGGAGCTAGAGCAGAAGAAAGTCGAATTTTCTAGTAACCATTGCTCCATGAAGGAATTCCCAGTATTCCTCAGGAAAAGAGAAAGATCCCAATGCTGACTGGCAGGTGTGGCATCATGGGTCATCACTACAGGAAGCTACCACTACTTTCCCTGATCAGTCTTATTAGCTTCTTGTCTCTGTAAGGAACTGGAGAGTTGGACCTGAAGACTTCTAAGGTCTCATCTCTCTTGGACAACTTATGTTCTAAGGTCCCTTCCAGTTCTACAACACTGCCTTAGTAGGGGGGCTCTGAAGAAAGGCTTATGACACAATATCCTCATGAGGTAAGGAGGTTGTCAGATATTATTTTCTTGAGATACTAACAGGTTAAACGCCTTGTCTAAGGTCACAAAACCGGCAGCAGAACACGGGCCACAACCATCATTTCATTTCTCCATTGGCCAGTTCCCATTGTTGTTTCTCAAGCAGTCCATGCAGCTTTGAAATGTCTTCTCCAAAAAGGCACTTAGTACCCATGCTAGAGTTCAATTTTCTATTGGTCACCTATGCATGATTCCCCTAACCAGAGTAAAACCTCCATGAGGGCAGAAACCATGTTTCATATCCCCTCTAAGAACTGAATACCTAAGCGAGGTACTACAGAGTTTTAGGCTAATCAGTCCCAGCTCTCTAGGTGCTTACAAAGACTACAATGATGAAAAGTTAAGGAAACAGAGAACACCCAATAAAAGCATGGATGTAGTAAGACACCACTGGAGTTGGGGTGAGAGGACCAGCTTAAATTCAGCAGGTACGTGGATAAGTAAATACTGTACACAGAAATGAGGGGAAAAAAACAGGTAAGATCCCACAGCTTCCTTAGAAAGTGAAGACCTTTGGAAGGAAACATGCACTAGTCAAGGAGTGGAAGACCTAGTCTTGAGCCCTGGATCTGCCATTTACTACCTGTATTAACTTAGGCAAGATCAACTATCCAATCTCAGCTCAAGAAGACCTCAAGTAAGAAGCCTGAAGAACCTGAGTGGCACAGTGGATAGAGTGCCAGGCCTGGAGTCAGGAAGCCTCATCCTCTTGAGTTCAAATCTAGCCCTGGACACCTACTAGCTGGGTGACCCTGGGTAAGTCACTTAACCCTGTTTGCCTCAGTTTCCTCATCTGTAAAATGAGAAGGAAATGGCAAACCACTTCAGGATCTTTGCCACGAAAACCCCAAATGGGGTCACAAAGAGTTGGACACACTGAAACGACTGAACAACAAAAGCGTCACTTACCTATTAGACTCAGTTTTCTTATTTGTAAAATAGAATGGGGATTTGTAAGATGGGAGGGGTGATTTCAACACCTCTGAACTCACCTTTACCTAACTCCTGGGTACAGCCCAAACCAGATAAAAATATAATTAGGAAATGTTTCACAAAATAGACAAAAATACCATACAACCTAGATAATGTTAATTTGTGGTTTTCTAAGTCACTGTGCTCCGGCAAGGATCCATTTTTATTTGAGCTGGACACCACTGAACTACACAATCCTTAAGGTTCATTTAGTTCTACAACTATGATCCAATGATAGTCAAGGATAAGTGGTGGGTAGAGGAGGAAGAAGAGGACTAACACAAAGAGAGTTCCACTCTTAGCTGGCTCTCTTGATGGTACACTGAGGGAGCTATCAGCATGCCTGTCCTTAGGATCCCTAAAAGAGTCAAGAAGAGAACCTAGAGATTCATCTTGCACTGGTCAGAAGGATATGCCAAGGCCAAGCAAAACTGTCACGAACCAAGAGGCACTGATATAACAAGGGGCAAAAACGATACCCAATATCGGTTATGGAAGCAATAAAACAAAGAACATGCTGCTGAAGAGTCAGGAAGTTCTGAGTACAATGTCAAAAAGCTGGAAGTGCTCTCAATGCACAACAAGCATTTCTACATAGAAACTGCTCACAGTATTTCCAAGACAGACTAGCAGGGTAGCTTCAAAACGAACATGCTGAATTTATTAAATTCCTTTTTTTAATGCACACCCTATGTAATAGTGTCATGATTTTACACACATTCCGCTTTTTTTCTACTTCTGTAGGCATAGAATACTCATGTTTCATCATGTTCATCAATTACAGAACAGCAAAAAAAAATTTTTAATTAAAACAAGACTTTCATCTAAGAATGGAAGTCACTGTGAAAAGAGGTCAGCTGGCCATCAAGATCAATCCAAACTCTACACAGAGAAGCCAAGAAAATGCGTAAATAGTTTTGTGCTTTTTGATCTGTGTTACAGAAAACCTCAAATTACAGTAACAAGAAGTTTGTTTACACAACCAAGCTAAAGTAAAGCTGTGAGCTCTTCGCCTCCAATTTAATCTCAGAATTTCAGGAGCTACAATATCCACCACCATATCAAGATGATTTCTTTAAGAAGGGAATGATCAAAGGAAATTCACTCTCCAAGTTTGAGGTACGTCCGTGTAATGGAGTAATAGTGAGACATAACAAAGCATGAACCGGAAGAATTCAGAGAAGTGCAGGGAGGCGTGAATAAACTGATGTAGAGTGAAATAAAAAGAAAACAATATGCATAATGACTGTAACAGTGTAAACGGAGGAAAAAAAACCAAAACAAAACCTTATGTAATTATTATGATCAAGCGTAGCCCCAGAGAAGAGTTGAAAAAATGTACCTCCCTCCCCTCATCACCAAGACAAGAACTAGGGTATGGAACACTGCATATGCTGTCAGATAGGGTAGGAGTGTGGCTAAATTTTGCTGAACTGTTTTGCTTTCTCTTTTTTAATCTTTCTTACAACAAAGATGGAGAAGAAAGGGCATATTTGGAAATGAAGGTAATGTAAAACCAGAGATAACAATAAAAATCTTTTTTTTTAATTTATTCTAATCAACCAGGAATGATGTCATCAAATCTTCAGAAACTGAATGTTGTCTTCTTCCCCACCAATGCTTTCAAGTTTAAATTCAAGCTATGGCAAGACAGGTAAACACAAAAAAGAAAAGTTGGAGGGAAAAAAGTTCTTGGATCACAATAAACAGAGGCTTCTCTGGCTGCTGGTTAAAAATAAATACGTTGGCAGTTCAAAAAGCCTACACTATGTTCTTCAGAAGGATTCGGATATATCAAATGCTTGTTTGCCGAGGACTCTTTGGGCAGTTTTCTCATTTTGAGAAATCGTAATTTCTTATTTGTAATTCTCATCTATTCCCCAAATGCTCCCAGACAAGGGATCTGATGTACGTGTGTGTGCACACTCAGCCAGGAGCACACCAGAATGACTCAGGCTGAGCCTGCTTCTGGAGAGACCACAAACTTGCCATTCTGCAAAGTCACCAGAGCCTCCAGCTGCTGGGAGCTGGAGACACACTGTATAAGGAGACAGAGCTCAAGCTCTACCGAGTTTCTATCTTGGGACTTTCATTTTTGGCAGAGAAACTTTTTCTCAAGAGTCTAGTATTCCACAAATGTGTCACAACTTCTTCAGAACTCAAGGAAAGAATCCCGCATGCCACAGCCCTAGTAAAGGCACTGGAAACAATCATGATTCACTTCTTTCTTTAGTTTGATCACAAGACAAAAAATGACCTGCCCAGACAAGTTTAGGAGCAAATAAAGAATGAGAATGAAGAAAGACCCTTGGTTACAGTGAAGTCATGGATGTGCTTAACACTCCTCCTAGTAAGCCCTTTCCATAGCAAAACTTTCCCCAATAAAAGCTGAAAAGTAACCCCAAAGTGAAGCCAATTGTGGAAATCTTGGCTAGCAGCAACCGTACTGGCCTGAGCTGGGGAGAGGGGCACCTGTGTTTGTGCCCTAGCTAGAGAGGGGGGTTTATCCTGGGCCTGCGAGGTACAAGGGTCTCTAAGTGGGGTCTGTTCACAAGGAACACCATCCTTTCAGTGAAAACAGAACTTAGGAGTGAGCACTTTGAACTAATCCAATAAATGCTTTCGAGAAGATGGCAAAGAATGCCAGAACAAGAAGCACATGGGTGCCATAGCCCTGGCACTGTGGAAAGGCTAAGTAGGGCCCCAGGAATCTAAACTGCCTTTGGAACACATAGATTCCACAGACAAAGCACAGACTGTGTTCTCTGCCATGTCTACCCAGAAGTGCCCAACATACAGCATGCTAAGACAAAACGGCCCTTGCAGGCTGGGATGGCAAACATGCTCCAAATTCTACACTCAAAGATCTTAAGAGCTACCTGGAAATTGTCACTTCACAGACAAGAAATTAGCCCCAAAGGAGGAAAATAACTCACTCAAGCTCATGTGGATAATAAAAAGTAGAAAAGGGATTTGAACCCAGCCCTTCTGACTTCATGCCCAATGTTCCTTCCACAGATAAGGATGTGATGATGATAATAACTAACATTTTATGGAGCTTCAGGATCAGCACGGAGCTTTACATATGTTGTTATCTCATTTGATCCTCTGCACAACATTCTGAGGTAAGTGCAATCTTATCTCCATTTTACAGACGAAGAAACAGAGGCCCTAAGAAGCTAAATCAGCCGCCCAGGGTTACAAGCAAGTACAAATGTTGCACTGAGCTTGTCAATGGCTCTCCTAGCACATATCACAATCTCCTGGGTACCAACAAGGGGATGGATGCATCAATAACGGTGCACCCTTACGAAGGGACAGAAAACACAGAGAAAGGGTAAGTCAATCCCCTCACCGCCAGAGAGCTAGTGAAGGGACAAACTTCCTATCTACACAAGCACCTCAGTGAGTAGAATGGCACCAGACATTAAGCACTCAATGAATATTAATGATGATGAAACGGATAAAAAATATGGTTCTGGGTCACATGCAGGGCCAGGCAGCCTGAGTGATCCGCACCATACCAGAGCAAACAAGATAGCTGAGTTCCCACTTGTTGACTGAACCAAACCCAGTGAATACTAATAAAATCTTTAAACCAAGAATACAGCGATTGTAAACAAACGAACCATGCAAGGCCTAGAAGTTATGTTAGAACTTGTTCTGACTAGTCATTCCATATGCAAGAGAAGTCTGATTCCAGGACCTAGAAGAGAACTCTGTCTATGGCATATCTCACATTGCCATCCTGCTGTCTATGAGAAGGATCTACGCTTCCACAACTCCAAGAACAGGAGAGAGAATGGAACAAGAACCCAAAATAGCAGGTTTCCAGAAACAGCTCTTTCTAATAACTCAAACCCTGGTCTTGGGCACAAAACACACAGTTCTGCTGTGCGGGCTTGCCGCCATCAGTAACAACATCACAAGGAAGCATCTCTTCTCTAGAGCCCACTTTGCTCATCTGACAAATGAGAAAGTCTGACTAGATGCCCATTCTCAGTGGGTATTTACCCCCTAATCCCAATGCCCTTTGACTCTATCAGACACCAAAGGAGCTGGCCACTGCTCCCACCTGGGAAGCAGAAGGCAACAAGAGATTAGAGAAAAACCTGGAAAGTCTCTGGGACCAAGAATGGAAACATTTCAGGAAAAGCAGCCCCTTGGCTTTGAACTGTGTGAAACAAGTCAATAATTTGAGCCAGGGAATTTTGCTCATAACACAGTGAACCTTATTAAGGACCACAACACTACCAGATGGAGTCAAGCTGCTTTATCTATTTCCCTACTACACCCCCCACCCCATCCCCAGGAATGAATGATGTCATGCTACAAAGGTTCACCACCAAGGGGTTACCAAACAGAGCCCAGAGGCGGCCTCTGTGGGTAAAACATGCTTCAGAGAAAAGGGGATAGGGCGACTCATCATAATTAATAGAGAACACACCATGCCACCATCCCCCAGCACCAAAGCCCCATGATAGGAACTCCCATTCCAATGGATACTGTAAGTCGTAATTTAAAAATATATTCCCAAATGCTAGCAAAAACCCACAGGAAACGCGGCTTTCTTGGTCTGATTGCAACAAATTTTATACAACAGATACTCTATCTCGTGTATTCAGGTGTCTTCTCTAGAATCATGCTTATACTGTCCAAAAGATAGGAGAGCTGAGCTTCGGCCCCATCGAGATGCAAATTCATTACCTTTTTACCTCAAAAATCTTCCTACTACCAAGAAAAAATAAAAGGCTCAACCACTCAAAACTCTTCAACAGCCCCTACTGCCTTCAGAATAAAGTAAAAATTCCTTCGCTTGGGATAGACAAAGTATCTCCACTCTATCTTGCCAGCTTTGTTCCATTCCTGCCCCTCACACACTCTGGGCTCCCAGAGCTCCAGTGTCTGTCTCCAGGATGCTAGGCTCCAGCATCCATTCATTGGCACAAACCACCCCTCCTCATTTCTACCCAGCAAAATCCTTCTCTTTAAAGGCTCAGCTCAGGTTCCACTTCTTCCACGAAGCATTCTCTTCCTCTTGAAATCCTTCCAGAACATTGTGTATAGATCCCTCTTTTGATTCTATTACACTTTATTTACCTTGTATCTGCATACATGTTATAGTCCCCTATTAGACCATAAATTCCTTGAGGGCAATAACTGTTTTTTTTCATGTCCAATGCTATATATAGTACCTTGCGCAGTGAAGGCATTTAATAAATGTTGGCTGAATTAAATTTAACTCTTCTCACTCCTCCTACCTCAAATATCTAAACAAAACAACTCTCCAGTTACCCACCTCAACACCACAAAAACTGTGCAAGAGCTGGGAGGAACAAAAGAGGAAAAGTAGGGAGAATACGAAGGGAAGGGGATAGTGGATAAGAGAAGGGAGAATGTGAGAAGAGAAGGAAAAGGAAAGGGAGAATGAGAAAGGAAAAGAGGACACATATACACGTATTTATGTATGTGTATACACACACACACACACATGCTCAAAGCATCGCTATCACCAGCTACTTCCCCACAGAGACTCCCTCTGTAGGGTCCCAGCTCTTATCCATGTCAGGTTCTACAGAGCAGGGATGGGATTTTTAGCCACGTATCCATGATAACTAAATTTCATTACATCAAAACAACATAGATAGTCCCCGTAAGCTACTACAATGGGATTTCACCTGTACTTTAAACAGATTTTCAGGAAAGGCCTGGAGGTAGTAATTCCTCCCACTTGGACACAGTGTTACCCAAGCTTATGTTTTCTTATTTTCTTATGCCTCCCCCAACAACAATTCCTTACCCTCTTCAAGGTATCCACACTCCGATATCAGGGCCCTGGATCTTCTCCCGAATGGCTTCAGGATGGTGGTGGTGCAACTGTTCCTGGCACATGGAGACTCTGCAAAGGAGCCGAACCTGCCTTAAGCTGGGGCTGTGACCTCTTGCCTTTTCCAGGACATGCCTGAACATCTATCCACTCTATAACTGTCAAGACCTCTCTCATTAATCTGTAACACACAGCACTGGTTTGGGAAGAGGGTCATTTCAAAGAACTAGAAAGGCCACTGGAGAGTGAAAATAGAGGCAGCAACCTCAGATTCACGTGATGAGCTCTGGCAAACCCTGCCGTGGCAAGACTGAGACACAGGGAAGCCTCCAATTAGAGAAAATACAGCCATAGCTCCCTGGAATTCTGCATCCTGAAGGGAGGTACCTGGGTTGTGTTGTAAGGGTTAGAAAGGCTGAGCTCAATGTTTGCACCACCACCACTCAGCAATACCTATGACCTAAAGGAGAAGGAACATAAGTAGGACCTGGGGTCCCCACACTGGACCAAAGTAATACCAGAGGAGAGGCAGAATATCATTTTGAACCTCACCGGCCTCCCTTGCTCTAAGCCCCCCAAAAAGGACTATTAATTCATATATGAAGCAGAAAAGGTAGTTTCAGGATGCCCCAAATTCCATTATAGCCAAAGTGCCCTAACACAACTTCCCTAAATTCCCTGAAAAATCACTTCTGAAAGTCCAGAAGTCAGGCCAAGGGGTAACCAGATCCCATGGCTGGCCTTGGGTCGGGGTGATTGTTATTCAAGGGTGGTTAAGACGCAACCCTTCCATTGGTTTGCAGGTTAAAGACAACCCCACAAACTACTGAAAAGCAAACCCAGTACAGAAAGACGCAGGAAGAAACTTAAGTCATCATGGCAACTATACTAAGTTGACAATGCAAGAGATCTACAAAGAAAGTCCTTTAAGCACTATTATTTAATGTCACCATTATTTAATGTCTAACTAAACTTGTGTTTTATTAAGTCTTAATTCACCAAGCTGATATCTAGGTACAATCAGAAACTTTGAATTCACTTTCTTCTGGCAAGTGTGAGATTCTTGGTTATGTGAAGCAAGACAACATCGTAACCTAAACCTAGGGTGTTCAGATAAGACGATGCCTGAGAACTAAAGCAATTTACAATCTGTTTACCTCTGAGGGGGCCTCCTTTACTACCATTCTCTAGCCAGACTTCAGCATTTCAACTAACAGCATACTCAAACGCTAGGCCTGACACTTTATATTAACTAAAGAACTAGAGCCTCATTACACTAGGCTCTGGGCAGAACTAAAGAGGCCAGGCTAAAGCAAGCCAGCAGACTAGGCTCCCCCTCATTCCTCAAAACTTCACACAATCCAAACAAAGTTAACTGCCTTCCTGCTTACACAGCCCCTCTGATAATGCTCTGCTGCCTGGGTAAAATTAAGTCACTGTTCTCCAGGCAGAGTGCACAGAGTCAGCATCAGCAGAGAAGGCAAGCACCATTCAGAGGTCTATACCAGGAACTCAGAGGCTGAAACAACAATGAGAGAAGAGATGAGTTCATGAGCCCAAGGGTGGGGGGAGGAAGGAGGAGGTCCTCAGAGAGGGCTCACGCTTAGGTATGGCCACACATGATGCATCAGAAGGCCATAGCCTGGATGAGGTTACAATCTATTTTGAGAGTAATATTATAGTATCTGTTTGCCAGCCCCACCCTCAGTGTGTCATCCCAGAGAACTATGGACTCCAGCAGGGTTGCATGCTGCCATCCCTAGGACGCAGCTCATCTCAGGAAACTCCATTTTGGTGCCTCTGGGACTTTCTAACAAGATGAAGCTGAACGTCAGTTAAAAGGACTCTGCCATCTTTCTCCTGACACCACTAAAAGAAGTCTGACGTTTTCTCGTCAGATGGTCTTTTTCCCAAACACACAATCTGGTGTGCTTGGACTCCTTGAAATAACATCTCATGGTAATGGGGCCAAAGGTACCAAAGGCCACCACCATCACAATTCCCTAAATTGTATGCTAAGCTCAGGTTTCCAATTAAGGCCTTTGTACTTACCACATATATCTATAGCTGTATTTCCTAACAAGCAGATCACTAATGATTCCTTTGTCACATGACCAAAGATCCAGTTCTTAATTCAGAAGCTGCCCATTGCCACCAAGAGGCATTCAGAAACAAATCTGAGTGGTATGGTATTTACCACACTCCTCTGTAATCCCAACACTGAAATATAGAAATCCTTTTTTGAATGTTATATTTATAAGCAGCCTGTGCAAAGTGACAATTCTCAAATTTGCAAATTAGAAGTTTCCATCTCAATAGGACAGGAAGTTAAGACCAATGTCCAGCTCCAAGACAGCACTGACAGAAAAACCACATCCCCTAAACATCTGTATTTTTTCATCTAAATCCTCTAGCTCTAGAGTTTAAACCAAACAGAGCATGAAAATACTTTGGTACATCAAAAAACAAAAGAAAAAAGCAACAACAACCTGGCTACCCCCCTCCTCACCCAATTCTTGATGGATGAGGAAAATTGTAGGAGGTACAAAATGTGTGATGACTAAAGTGGTTTTGACATAGTTCTAGGCATCTATAAATACAGTTGGGGGGGAAGGGATGAGCCAGTGACTAGACCAGGGGAGGGCCGGCGGGCTAGGAGGAATGCTTCTGATGCACACCAACATAAGGCTACATGGTCTAGCCTAGGAGTCATGGAACCCACTAGTGACGTACTGGGTGACCTTAGATCACCCAATCTCCCTATGCCTCAGCCTCCTCATCTGCAGAATGTGAATAATGCCACCAGCCCCAACTATTTCACTGAGGTGGTCTAAGACCAAATGAGATAATGAATGGACGAGCACCATGCAAAATGAGGGGAAAAGAATCATTCGCAGGTGTATCCCAGGTCAAACAGAATGGTGCCTATGACTGCCCAGAGCATTCCTGCCTGGTGACATCCTCAGTCCTGAATGTGGGCAGATTGGCCCACTCGCCCCATGTGCCCGGGAAAGGTGGGGGAAGGGCCTGCCATGTGCCAGGGTTCACATCAGCACTGTCCTCCCCTTCAGGGCACACCTACCTGGACTGTTTAGGAGGCCCCAGCTACTGGGGAGCTGCCAGCTGAGTCTCCAGTATGTCAAAGTCATACTCCCTGGGCTGTCCAAGAGCCAAATTTACCACCACCACTGTCACCACCACTACACACACACACACACACACAGCTGAGATTTGAAGTTAAAGAGGATGCCTGACTTTCTGAAGACTCTCTGGAAACCCCTGATGTAAGATTACCCCACATAATGACTTCATGTTTAAATGATCACAGCTCTTTTCTAAATCTCTACTATGAGTAATAATAGCTCCCATTTCTATGGTCTTCTAAAGTTAACAAAGTGCTTCCTTCACAGCCACCCTGTGAGGTGGGCATCACTTTACAGATGAGGAAACCAAGATTCAAAAAGACAAGGTCACTTGCACAGTAACTAGGTGCTGGCAGTGGGATTTGAACCCCAGGCTTCTGACTCCTGCTCCAGCCCTCTTTCCACAGCAGCATGATGCTCTGACTCATCTGAGACTCAAGAATGAGCAGCCTGGCTTCTCCCTGGGCTCACTAATGTCTACTGACGAGAAAGGCAGGCCAGTCTCTGCTAACCAGGCTGCCCTCTGGTAAAGCACTCAGCAGAGCTCTCTCAGCATGCTGGAATGGAAAGACGGTCCCTAAGAGGGCTGCAACATGGAAGAAGCTACCCAGGAGCTCAGGGAACAACCAGCTTGAGAGCTCGGATCATTAGCAAGCGATGGCCCATTTCCCACAGCAGACTTAAGGCTAACTGGGGAAGGATTTCCAATGCATTTGCTTTCACGCTCTTTCACAACCTAAACACCTGCTCTGTCTCCAGCCATTAGAGAAAGACAGTTGGTACTGATGGGGTTGGGAGCAGGGAGGAAATAAAAGAAAAAAATCTCCTCCCCAGTAACTACTTTGATAGTTCCTGTCTATTTAGTTTTTGAGTAGTCTGAATTAGTCTGCCTCACTCCAGCTTACTTACTTACTTACTTACTTATGCCCCTCTAAAGCTACTCAGATGGGTATTCAAGTCTCTCCACTTAAAAACACCTCTAGATGCAGCAAGGCCAACACTGGTACTCATCGTTTCCCTAGAGACAAGTCAAAGATGCACAGTCATGGTTGGAAGGCACTTCAGAAGTCATCCAGAGAGGAATAGAAACCCCTCAATGACATCTCTAACAACTGATCATCCGATCACTACTTGTGGAGAGTTCACCACCTCCTCATCAGCTCATTCTACCTTGAAACAGGTCTAACTGTTGGGGAGTTTTAAGTTATACTGAACCAAAAATGTGTCCCTCCACCACCTCCACCCCCTGCTCCAAAGTCCAACCTCTAGCACCAAAGAAAACAAATCTAATCCCTCCCTCCAAGTACTTAAAGATACTTTTGTCCTTCCTCAGCCTGTGTCTTCTCTTACTGTCTTTATGAATGCTACCAAAATCCCTA
This sequence comes from Phalanger gymnotis, assembly GCA_028646595.1. NCBI lineage: Eukaryota > Metazoa > Chordata > Mammalia > Diprotodontia > Phalangeridae > Phalanger > Phalanger gymnotis. The sequence goes on along the minus strand of CM053625.1, from coordinate 351,893,488 downwards.
TTTTTTCTCTCTCCTCTTGAAATCTGCAAGTGATTATAAGCTATAAGACACCGACTTAAATGTGGTAAAAGCTCTAATGGCAGGGGGGAAGAGGAGAGAAGAGTGACCTAGCATCTTTCCAACGTGACAGTTGGGAAAGCCCAATACATGAATGTGAGACAGTTTTGTAAACTTCCTATCCAAAAGAAGGAGCAGCAAACAATCCCCTTGTGGTTCCATACCTCTTACATCATGCCTAGCAAAGACCTCTCTTTCAGCTGGATTTGCTGGATGAGACAATAGTGCTAAATGGAAAACCCACAATCAACTAGGCCAAGGGCAGCTCTTCCAGCATACATTATTAGCTTACCACCTGTTGGCTCCTTAGCTAGGGCACACAAACATCAACTGGGTGACCTCCAACCCTGACTGACAAGGAAAGCTCATCTTTGAGGACACAGGGTAAAACTTGTGAGAGGTGACTTACCCATCTCTACCTTTACTGACAATCTTCACTTCAAAGTAATAAATGCCACAGGCAGCAGGTATGGGGTGAGTTGCACGTACGGATGCAGCGTCTTTGTGATTTTTGCCATGACCTGGAAGAAAGGGATGGGGAAGCTTCAGGCAAAGGAAATGCTAACAACAGCAGCCTCCCTCCTTACTGTTGGGTGACTACTGCAGTGGAGCCCAAACAAAGACTCATCACAAGTAATTCCCACACAGCAAAAGGAGGAATTCGATGACAATTCAATCAGTTAAAAGGATGGCCCTGCATGTAACTATGTAAATGACCTACAGAATATGCTACAGCTTTACTTTGTCTCACCTCTTCCAGGGTTTGGAGAGACAGAAACAACAAAACTAACCGAGAAATTCTGGCAGCAATACTGATGAAAACTAGGTAACAATGTTCCCTAATAAAAGGTTGTGTGTATGTGACTTCTAAAAATGAGGAGGTGATGTTTGTCAGGAGAAATCATGACAGCCACCTTTGGGGCATTTGGGAAGTCAGGGTGGGAGAGAAGCAATATCCTCTTCCATTTACTTAAATGTTTCCACTTAAATACAGAAATAAGGGGCTTCCAGAGGAGGTCCAGCAGGAAGAAGTGCCAACAGGCCTCTGGCTTATAGTTGGGGAGGTCACTACCAAGAGGTTAACACCAGGAAAACTAGAAAACAGCAAATGGTTTGGCAGAGTCTGAAGTACAGGAAGCTAAGAAGCCTGTGTTGCAGGGTGCCTAGAGGGCCCAGAGCATTATGTAAGGTGCCGGCGGAAGATAGGGGACACCTGCTGTGACTCCTGGAGATTTCAGTAAGCCATAAGGACAACCTTCCCCAGGAAAATAGGTAGAGGGTGGGGGAGGGGAGGAACCCCCAAACTGAATCGGGCTGAATTCAGAAGATAGACAAAAGAAGGGTGGAAAGAGCATTAAGTGTGGAGTCAAAAGGCAGAGGTTCCAGTTTTAGCCCAAATCACTTGGACTCCTTGGGCCTCAGTTTCCCTTTCTCCCCCCAAAAAGGAAAGGGTTAAGATTAGATAATCTCTAACCCTAACCCCAAACACCTATGGCCTAGGTCGATTTATGATTAAGTAAGGATGAGGACAAAACTAAGGGGCAGGACACAGTTTTTTACACACTTACACACACACACATACACACTTCACTCACACACACGGAAAGATCAAAGCCCTCTGATCATGGAAAGGCCTGAAAGGGAAAGAATGAGGTTGGAGATGAGGGGCAGGAATTTGGGAGGGGGGAGCGGGTGGAGAGGGACTGTAGACTCTCCCCCGCCCCCATCCCCACCCCATCCCAACTCCCCTCCCCAAATATCAGCCGCAGGCTCGGACAGCAGGGAGGAGACTCCGCTGGGAGGTGCGGTGGGAAAAGTCCCGGATTGGGCAATCAGAAGGCCAGGGTTCGAATCCTAGCTCTGGCACCTGGGAGCTGTATGACCTTGGGCCAGTCTCTTTCCCTCTCTGAGCCTCAGTTTCCTCACCTGTAAAATGGGGGGATGGTGGAGGGGGCGTGCGCTAGGCGATCTCTAAGCTCTCTCTAGATCCCATGAGCCCTGTCCAAGGGGGGCCTGGCCCCGCGGTCCCCCCGCGGACCCCTCGTCCCCCACGGCCCCGACCCCGGCACCTTTGTAGTGGACGCGGAGATTGCTCTGGGAGAGGCCGATGTAGTTGTACTTGTCCTTGGCGCTCCAGGAGCGGGGCAGCGGCGTCTCGTGCTGGTTGACAGCCGGGTAGAGGCGCTGCAGGCGCCGGGTCAGCTCCTGCTCCCCGGGAGAGGGGAGCCCGCCAGCGCCGCTGCCGCCCCCGCCGCAAGACTCGCCAGCTGGGGGGCTCCCTGCTCCCGGATCCGCCGCCGCTGCCGCCATCTTGGAGGGAGCCGCTATTGTGTCACAGAGAGGCGGGGGGAGACAAGCACCAGATCCGCCGCGCTCAGCCAATAAGCCGCGCGCCCGCGGAGGCCGCAGGGAAACTGAGTTCGGCTTCCGGTATCCGTACGCGTGTCTTCCCCTCGGAATGACTACATGTCCCACAGTGCGGGCGGTCTCAGAGGCGGTCCAAGTTCTCTCGGTAGGGCGGACGCGCAAGGCTTGCTGGGAGTGGTAGTCCGTATCTCTTCAGTTAGAGCCCCGTCAAGAGGAAACTTTCGGAGGGTAAAAACTACATTTCCCTAAAGGAAAGCGGCTTTGGCCTCTCAGCCTTCGCCACACCCCCCTCTGAAGCCACAGTCATTCTGTTGCCTTGGAGCGTGTTAACTTGTTTGTCTCTAATTACTACTTGTCACCTGTGTGTGTCCTAGGGAAGTCTCCCCCAAAAGGACGTGAGTTTCTCCAAGCGGCTACATTTGTCTCCACTTCCAAGACCTCCGATACAAGGGGCCAGAGCTGCCCTTATTCGAGAGCAGGGACACTGACCCAGCTGCGTGCCGCGCGACTCAGGCAGTATCGTAGCCACCCCTGTCCGCGGGGGTCTTCTCGGGGCGGTGTTTCCACAGCGACAGACTGTAAACAAATACCGGCTGAGGCTCCTGGAGTTACCCTCTGTGGGCTTCGGGCGAACCGTTGGTACCCTAGGAGAGGGACAGGCCCCCGGACTATGGCTCTCCCTCGGCCAAGAGGCGATACTACATTCTCCCAAGCAACAGTGAGGTATGGCTTGGGCAGAAGTTTGATCCCGCTTCTCTCTTTCTTTTCCCCGGACTGCTCCAGCCCGCTCTGGGTGAACCCACGAGAAAGCTGGGCTCAGCAGCGGGCGGGCAGAGCTCGCACCCTGCCTGCGAGAGACCTCCACTCGCTGTGAGAGTGCCCAAGTTTATTAGAAGAATGATGGCAAATCATAATAACTAGCATTTACATAGCGTTTGAAGGTTTCCAAAGTGCTTTGTACATGGTAGATGATTCGGTTCTCCTGGCCCTGTATTCCATTTTATAGATGAGGAAACTGAAGCACTCCTTGATTCAATAAATGACTCAGTAAACCAAGAGCAATTATAAAATCCAGCATTTGGCTTTTAAAGCCCTGTAGAACCTGGCATTTAAAGTCCCATTATACCTTACCTTCCTCTCCTCTATCCTCCAACTCTGCTGGCCACCGACGCTGGGCTCCTTGCTCTTTTTCTCCCTGCTCTTGGCATTTTCACTGGATGTGCCTCATGCCCGGGGCTGTATCCCTCCTCATCTCCACCTCCTGGCTTCCTTCAAGTTTCAGAACCTCACCTTCTGCAAGAAGCCTTTCAGGGCTTCCTTATTTCTAGTGCCTTCCCTCCAAGACTACCTCCAGTCTATCTAGTTAGTATATGTTTCCGTTGTACAAAATTGTTGGCGTGTTGTCTACACCATTAGACTGTGAGCTCCTTAGTAATCTAGCATTTATCCACCTCCAGAAGGAGAACTGATGAACTCTTAGGTGCGGATTGAAGCACTTTATTTTATGTATTTTTCATTTTCTTCACTTTTCTTCTTTTTTTTTCTTTTGCAACATGGCTAACATGGAAACTAGTTTTGAATGACTCCATCTGTATAATTGATATCACATTGCTTGCTTTCTCAATAGGCTAGAGGGAGAGAATTTTTTAAAATAAATGCTAAAAAGTGAAACAAAGAGATGAACATTAAAAATAATAGTAACACCTACTATGTGCCAGGTACTACTATAATCCCCATTTTACATTGAGGAAACTGAGGTTGAGTAATTTGTGCAAGGTCACACAGTCAGTATGTGAGGACACATTTGAACTTGGATCTTCCTACCTGGAAGCACATCTGTCCACTGGGCGGCCCAGCTGCCTTCTCATAATGGAGGACTGGTGTCACCTTTCTTTGTATCCCAGTGCTTAGCATAGCACCTGACACGTAGTAGGCACTTAAAAAATTCTGGTGGATTTGACTTGAAGCTGAGCTAGGTTAAGGGATTTACCCAGACTCACACAGACAGAAAATGACTGAGGCCAATATTTGAAATTTGGTTTTCCTGGCTCCAAGCACACACCACCCCATCCATTACTGACACCTAGTGACCATTCCTTTAATTCGAAGTCATGGAATAACTCCCATTTCCATGGTGTCTTAAGGTTTACAAAGGTCTTCCTCTCGAGAGCCCTGTGAAGTATTTATAATCCCTACCAGTATTCCCCTTCTTCATATTTCACAATAAAAAAACTGGGACTTTGGAAGCTGAATTTGACGCTGATTTGCCTTAGGGGACAGAGGGGCTGGTAAAGTGTAAGAGGCAGATTTGGATCCAAGATTGCCTGGCTCCAGCTCCAGCACTTTCTATTCTACTATCCTGTGTCTCTAAGAGACCTTGACGATTTAGTCCAGCCCCTCATTTTAAAAATATTTGTTAGTTTATTTTTAATTTTCAAAATTCACTTCCATAAGATTTTGAGTTCTAAATTTTCTCTTCTTCTCCCCTCCCCAAGACAGCATGCAATCTGATATAGGCTCTATACATACATTCATATTAAACATATTTTCATGTTAGTCATGTTGTAAAGAAGGATTAGAACCAATGCCAGCCCCTCATTTCAGAGTAGAAAACTGAGACCCAGAGAGGGAAGTGATTTGCTCCAAGTTACGCAGGAGAAAGAGCCAAGGATAGACCTCTTGATTTTAAAAGAGAGAAGGAAATTGGAACCTGGAGAAAAGAATGATGCGTTCACACAGGTTAAATGCAAAGTACAGTCCTATTAGGTAGAGAGATTCACTAATAATATTTAAAAAAAAAAACCTCCAGCTTCTATAGCACTTAGGACAACAGGGTTTAAACTGGGTCCTTAGCTCTCAATACAATCAAAGCTCTCCATTTTACAAAGGAGGCTCAAAATGGTCAAGAGACTTGCCCAGAATCACACAGCTGGCAAGAGAGCAAGGTTTTCTGAAATCTCTTCTGTCTACTACTTCTCACATCCTATCACACTTCCCCCTCAGTTCCAATCTCAAGTGCCTCAGCACTCATTTGTGTGTTGAGTGCCCTTGGGCAGATCACTACCTTTCTCTGGGTTTCAGCTTCTTCATCTGTGAAATTAGGAGGCTGGACTAGATTATTTCCAAGGGCCTTCCCAGTTCTAAAATCCAGCAATGCCTTTCTCAAAGTTAATGAACTGCACAATAAACTGATACTGCTTCCGGCTCTAGGGCCCCAAGAGTTGTAAAGGACACAGCAAGGATTCAAAGACAGTTGGATGTCCAGTGAACGAATACCTACATTCATTGAATTAATGCAGCATCAGTAAGGTGAAACACAAGGCATTTTCAGTCAGAAAGCCTACATTTTCAGATCCCAGCCCAGGTACCTGTATGATCTCCTCAAGTCGATGTTCCTCCTTTGCAAAATAAAACCTATGAAGTTGTCTTTCATGTCAACTCAATGCAATTTGCCAATGCAAAGGAGGAGGTGTATTTTTGTAGCTGTTGAATAAAGAGGTCTTGGAAGGTGAAGCTGTTGATGATAAAGATGACCTGAATCAGGGCTTCTTCACAGAGGATTTTTCCCATTGTTTGCACAGGCCCCATAAATGATGAAATGCTTTGGGCATAGTAAATCCCTAATAAATAGTTGTTGAGTTAATACTCATCCCACTCCCCTGTGCGAAAACTTAAGAAAACCTGATATCAACTCTGGCCTTACTAGCTGTATGACCTTGGGCAAGTCACTTAACCTCTGTTTGCCTCAGTTTCCCTTAACTGTAAAATGGGGATACTGATAGAAGTTACCTCCCAGGGTTGTGGTGAGGATCAAATGAGATAATATTTGTAAGGTGCCTGGCACACAGTAGACGCTCTAGAAATGTTCTTTTATTAAGTAGCTCGCCATCTAATTGGGAAGACAATATGCCAACAACTTTGTACAAAGAAGATAAATACTAGATCCGCTGGAGAGAATCCAGTATGGCCTGGGTTCAGATAGTGGCTCTGATACTACTACTTTGAACTTGGGCAAGTCAAAAAATGAGAGCCTAGAACAAGTTGATTTTTAAGGCCTCATCTTGAAGTGTATCCTCTCTTACCCATGATGATCCTTGGGATTTCTTATGGAAAAAAACCTGGCCACAGGTATTTGTACTGGCACCCACTGAATTCCCCTTTGTTTTTCTTGGAACCTCAAATCCCTCTGGAAGGGTGTGAAATGCTGAGGAGCGGTATCTCGACCCATTCTCAAGGTCCCCTTCTATCTTTCTTTTTTTGTTTGTTTGGTTTTTTTTGGCAGGGCAGTTGGAGTTAAGTGGCTTGCCCAAGACCTCACAGCTACTACATGTGCCAAGTGTCCGAGGTCGAATTTGAACTCAGGTCCTCCTGACTCCAGGGCCGGTGCTCTATTCACTGCGCCACCTAGCTGCCCCAACAGTCCCCCTCTTTCAGTGAGATTCTGAGTGCTTTAGGAAGTTACCAGCTGTTATAGGAATGGAACAGTTGTACCCTCTGCCCTAAGGCAAAGCAAGTCCAGAATGGGACCTCACTCTCTTTAAACCACTTTGAAATGGACCCTAAGAGAAACTCTTTCCACGAGTGCCGGGGCAGTGGAGAGATGGAGGGATGCAGAAACAAAACGCAATTGCTTCACCACAGCTTGGCTCCAATGGAGACAACCCTAAGACCTTGGCCAGCAGACATTAACTACCCACCCATGGGGCTGGCGCCCTGTTGGCATTTGGTGAACCACTGAATATAGGGGAACAGCACCACCTAGAGGACATCTTCTCTCATTGATCCCTGAAAACACGGGCCCTGTCCTACCTGCCCCTTAGAAAGAGCTGATGAACGCGGCCTTGGAGGGATGGCTGTCAGAGCAGCACTGAGAGTCATTTGACTCCACACAGTTTTGATCACATCAACTTGCTGTAAAATATATATATACATATACATGTATATATATATTATTCCATTGTTTATGGCACCTTTTAGCAAAACATGTTTTCCCTGATCTTTTTTAATTAGGTCTATTTTTGCTTTTGCTGAAATCATAATTGCTACCCCTTCCCTTTTTTTTTTTAACTTCAGCTGAAGCATAATAGGTTTTCCTGTAGCCTTTTAGATTAACTCTGTGTTGTTTCTATTTCAAAATATATTGTTAGGTTCTTTTTTCTAATCCATTATGCTAATTTGCTTCCATTTTATGGGTGAGCTCATCCCATTCATATTCAATTATGATTACTATATATTTCCCTCCATCCTATTTTCTTCTGTCTGTCCTCTTTCTTTTTTTTTTAGTCTTGTCCCTCTTCAAAAGTCTGTTTTGCTTCTGATCATTGCCTGTCTAAATCTGCCCTCCCGTTTATCATCCCCCCTCCACATCTCTAGTCCCCTTCCCCTCTTATTTCCTTATTGGGTAAGATAGATTTCTATACCCAGCTGTGTGTATATATTATTCCCTCTTCGAACCGTTCTAATGAGAGTGAGGTTCAAGCATTGCCTGCCACTCTCCCCACCCTGTTTTCCCCTACGCTATAAAAGCTCTTCTATGCATGCCCAAGCTTTGTCCACCACCTCCCCATTTTCTCTTCTACTATAAAAGTTCTTCCTTGCAAGCCTCTTTTAGGTGAGAAAATTTTCCCTTTTCTACCTCTCTCACCTTCTCCCAGGGCATCTCTCTTTTTCATCCTTCATTTTTTTTAATCATCCCAACATAATCGACTCATACTTATGCCCTCTATTCCTTCTTATGTCCTCCACTCCTTCTAACTGCCCTAATAATGAAAAAGTTCTTAGGAATTACATGTATCATCTTCCCATATAGGAATGTAAACAGTTTAACTTTATTGAGTTCCTTATGATTACTCTTTCATGTTTACCTTTTTATGCTTCTCGAGTCTTGTGTTTAAATGTCAGATTTTCTATTCAGCTCTGTTCTTTTCATCAAGAATGCATAAAAATCCTCCATTTCATTGAATGTCCATTTTTTTCCTCTGAAGGATTATACTCAGGTTTGCTGAGTAGGTGATTCTTGGTTATAATCCTAGCTCCTTTGCCTTTCAGAATATCATATTTCAAGCCCTCTGATCCTTTAACTTAGAAGCCACTAAGTCTCATGTGATCCTGACTGTCATGGTATACGCTATGGATTATTTCTTTTTTGGCTGCTTGCAATATTTTATCCTTGATGTGGGAGCTCTGGAACCCAGCTATAATATTTCTGGCAGTTTTTCATTTAGAGATCATTTTCAGGAGGTAATTGGTGGGTTTTTTTTTCAATTTCTACTTTACTCTCTGAATCTTAATAAATCAGGGCAGTTTTCCTGCATAATTTCTTTGAAATAAGATGTCTGGGCTCTTTTTTTTTATTGTGGCTTTCAGGCAGTCCAATAATTCTTAAATAATCTTTTCTCAACCCATTTTCCTTTATTTTTCCAATAGTTCACATTTTCTTCTGTTTTTTTTTCATTCTTTTGATTTTGTTTTGATTCTTGATGTCTCATCAGCTCCCAATTCTAATTTTTAAGGAACTGTTTTATTCAGTGAATTTTTATAGCTCCTATTCCATTTGGTTTGTTCTGCTTTTTGAGTAGTTCTTTTCTTCAGTTAATATTTGCACTTCTTTTACCAAGCTATTAATTCCCTATTCATAATTTTCTTGCATCACTATCATTTCCTTTCCCTATTTTTCCTCTACCACTCATCTTTCTTTAACTCTTCCAGGAATTCTTGCTGTCCTTGGATCTGGTTAGATTTTTCTTTGAGCCTTTGCTTGTAGCTGTTTGTTTTTCTGAGTTTATGTCTTGGTCTTCTCTGTCACTATAGTAGATTTTGATGGTGAAGTTCTTTTTGTTGTTGTTGTTGTTTGCTCATTTTTCCAGCTTTTTTTCTTGGCTTTGAACTCTATGTTAAAGTTGGGCTCTGCTCACCTGGGGGTGGGGAGGCATTGTGCGCCAAGCTTCAGGCTTTTTTCATGCTACCGTTTTCAGAGCTAGTTCTGGGGATCTGCAAGTTTTTGGTGCTTCCAAGGTGATGTGATCTGGGGAAAGGAGTTGTCACTGCTGTCCTGGTCTGTGTTCTGGTCTTTACCCAGGAAGGACCTCTGGCTTTCCTCCAGCCACAAGTGTTAATGCTCCTCTTAGCCCTGGAATTGTGACCAGGTCCCCTGCTCTCCTGCAGCCAAAAGCACTAGAGCCCCCCTCTACCTTGGAACTGCAACCAGGAACCCTGTTCCATATGACAGATGTCGACCTGAAAGTTTCATTAAAAGAGGCAAACAAGCTAGGTGATATATCAATTCATATAGTCTATTCCCTTAAAGCTAGCAGATACACGATCAAACTTCTGATTGACTGAAAGAAGAAAGACAAGGTTACAGTAACACTCCCAACTCCAGTTTATGGTCTCCATATCATAAGAAAGGAAATTTCTCAGTTGAATGAGTCAATTGACAAGGTAGTGTCACTTAGAGATTATGATCCCGAGATGCAAATGTCCCTAGAATATCAAGATAAGAGAAATCCTACTCTTCTGGTGGCAGACATCCTGTCACCAACAGGAAAGATCCCCCTTGTCAATCTTATCTGGTCTTTGAAGTTGGCGACACAGAAAAGGCATTTTTAGAGTAGAGCAAAGCAGTTTGGGTGATTAAATCAGGCTTTGGATCTTATTGGGGTTCAAATAATCTGAAAGGATTGTCACAGACCACAAGCACTCCTGTCCTGGAACTGCAGCCCAAACCTGCAAACGCACAATTGCCAGTCAGCACCAGCTGCACCCAGTGCCAGCAAAGGGTGTCCTATAATCTCTTCCTGACCACTTGCACCACCCCCTTACTGTGTCTGGGCTGAGGGTTCCCAAAGTGGCTGCCAATCTGGCTTCCTTCACAGCTGCCTCCGAGGCCGCCACTTCATGTCTGAACTCTAGGCCGGCTCCCATCTCAGTGTCAGAAATGTCTCTTTCCGGCCTCCTAGGTTGTTTTAGGCTTGAAAAATTACTCACTCTGACCTTGTTGGCTCTGCTGCCTCAAAACTTGATTTGAGGAATTGTTTGAAAGTTGTTTTGAGGTGAGTGTTCGGAGATTTCAGCTGGATTGCTGCCTATATTCCTCCATCTTAGCTTCCTGTCCCCTTAGCAGTGCACATGCTGGGTTCTTCAACAGGCTAGGTTTCATGCTGTCTACAGATCTCCAGCCTCTCTCATTGCTTTCTCCTGAGCCATATTTTCCAAAATAGCTTTTGCCATCCTCCCCATGTCTACTCTTGCCCACTTTGTAACAAAGTCATCAAATGTCAAAACTACATGTAGATGGAGCATGGAGTCAAGAGATATCTGAGTTCAAATCCACTATGGGCCACTTAACCTGTGCCTGCCTCAGTTACCTCAGTGGTAAAACAGGGATAATAATAGCGCCTACCTCCCAAGGCTACAAGGATCAAATGAGATAATATTCGTAAAGTGTCTGGCTCATAGGAAGTGCTATAGAAATGCTATTATTTGTCCAGGATCTATCAGCTCAGGCTCAAACCCAGATCTTCCTAGCTCTGGGGCTGGCTCGCTGTCCTGTAAGCCATGCTGCCCTCCCCCGCCCCCAGCTTCTTGGTGATGTTTTGTAAATGCTGACCATGAGCCTTGCCATATGACATAACCAAACGTCCCAGGAAATGATTGTGTGATAAAACCAGGCCCGCTGGCTTGATTTAGCTCTCTGGGGAGAAGCTGTGAGCCCTCCTTCCATTAAGCTGCAAATTCCTTTTGCCTTCCAATTTCACTTGTAGTAAGTATGTCAAAACTGAAATGAGCCAAGAGATTTCTCTGGTGTAATAACTGAGCAAGACTAGATGAAGAGGTCAGAGGCTTGTGCCCTGATATTTAGTGCCTCCATGGCCTCACATAAATCCTTTGACTTCTGTGGACCTTAGTCTCCTTACCTGTAAAATGGGAGGGTTGCACTAAATGGTGTCCCAAGTCCCTTCCACTTCTAGCCCTGTGGTCTTATTATGATCCACTGTCAGCCATCGACAGACGAGGATCTCACTTTAAAAGTGCAAATAGCTGAGGGGATCTTAACAGAGAGGGATTGTTAGCACTTTCTGTTATTCTGCCAGTGTCTCTGAAGAAAGAGAAAAGGCTGCACAGGGTGAGAAGCTGTTGCACACTTGGTGAGGCTGGTCCTCAGAAAGGACAGATGACAGTCTGTGGTTGGGACCATGCATGTGACCTTTCCAGGTTGGCAGAAACTACCAAGACGGGCTGCTCTACACTGGCCTCGGTGAACCACAGTGAAACATGATAGCACGATTCTATGAGGGAAATTTCTAGTTATTGTCAACATTAACAGTTCATTTTCAAAAATAGCTTTACTTTTTACAAAGTGTTTTCCTTACAAAGCATGTGAGGTAGACAGAACAAAGATTATCATTCCCATTGTATCGATGAGGAGACAGAAGTCAAGGGACTGTGCTCACAGTCACAGAGCTACTTAAGAAGAGAGCCAGGGCACAAACCTAGCTCTTCTGAACTCCCAAGGCCAGGGTGTTTTCCTTTTTTTTTCACAAATCTAATCTCTTCCCCTCCTTAGCATATCTGACCCCAGTACTTGTCATGCCCAGCTCCTGTCAGTCACTAAACATTTTTTTTTTTGAGGCAGTTGGGGTTAAGTGATTTGCCCAGCATCACACAGCTTCTAGGTGTCTGAGGCCACATTTGAACTCAGGTCCTCCTGACTCTAGGGCTGGTGCTCTATCCATTGTGCCATGTAGCTACCCCTCTGTCACTAAACACTTATTAAGTGCTTACTGTGTGCCAAGTAGTATGCTCTGAGAGGCTCTAGCTACTTACCTAATGTCAAGAGATGACCAGCACTCTCCATTGGTTCTGTTGGGGTGGAGGAAGGAACAGGGTGGATCCCACTGATGGTTCTCTATTCTCAACCAAAGCCCTGGGGTAGCCTCTGCTCCGTGACCAGCTTTTGTCATTCTTCTCACATTCAGAGAACATCCTGCTCTTCCTACAGCGAGCACAACATTCAGTCTTCTCTCAGAAGCTAAGACTCTCCGAAAACGTAAGATCTTTCAGCACCGCAGAACTCCGGTGAGTGGGCATTTCCTATCAGCGTCCTTCCAAAGTAACTGACAGGCTGGGGGCCCAAGCTAGCATCTCACTTCCCTTCCTGGACCCACATCTCAGTGATGAGGAGGGGACATGCAGAAGCAACAGGGCCCTGCCAATAGTGCAGCCTAACCAGAATGAGGAGGGCTCCCCTGTGCTTTATGTAGGCAGCCCCTAGCATCTGTGCTAGCCCACAGTCACAGCCTTGGCAAGGTGAGAGTGAGGGCTCCAAGTGCAGCAGTATTCCCATGAAGCCAGGCCTCCTCACAGTCCATTGGCCAACAAGCATTTATTAAGTGGTGCTCTGGGCCAAGTGGAACCCTGTCCCTGCTCACAGGAGCTTACAGTCCAGTGTGGGAGACAGCACCCAGCAGCCATGTACTCATAAGACACAGGCCAAGTCAGGAAACCCAGAGAGCCCTGGACTAGGGGCTCAGCGAAGTGAGTTCTCTTTCTTGAACCTGTTTCTCAGCCGCTTCATTTTTCCGTGAGTGGCCGTCTCTCCTCATGGCCTGCATACGCCAGTGCACAAGCTATCCTACAGAACCGCAAACCCTGCTCAACCACTGACAAAACAGGGTAAGCATGTGGGAGTAAGCATACACACGCACATATACTCACACTCAACATGTGCACATGCTCACACACACACATGCATGCATATTCACACATGCCTGTCAGTTGTGCACACAGATGCTCACACATGCAAATGTGCACGTGTACATACACATGTATGCACGCACACATGTTCACACTCACATGCATGTATATGCACACACCTGTCTATTATGCACACAGATGGTCACATATGCAAGTTTACATACACATGTATGCACTCACATGCATGTATGCACTCGCACATGTATGCACACGTCTGCCAGTTATGCACACAGATGCTTACACATGCAAATGTGCATGTGTACACATGGATGCATTCACACATGCTCACACACATGCATGTATATGCACACAGATGTTCACACATGCATGTACTCACACATGTGTTCACATGCACACACATGTATATGCATAATACCTGCCACTTGTGCGCACAGATGCTCACACATGCAAATGTGCATGTGTACACACATGTATGCACTCACACATGTGCACATGCACATGCATGTATATGCACACACGCCCAAGATGCTTACACATGCAAATGCATGCCTGTACATACACATGTGTACATTCACACACGTATGTGTGCACACACTCACATATGCACATGCACACACACGCGTGTGTTCCTCCTTTTCAATCCAGACAGCCTGATGTGAGTTCTTGAATCTTTCTGTATCTGGATTTCTCTAGAAGGGCAGGCACAGCAGTCAACTGTATAAAACAGGGGGGTCCATGTGGCAGGACAGATTCTTCCAAGGTGATCCCAGCCTTTCTGCTTTCTCTTCCTGCTGGATGCCTAGAGTAGCTCTGTGGCCGCTTCATCCAAGTTATTGTTTGTAAATATTCTGCACATAAACACGGCTTCCTCTGAGCTGTAGACTGTCCAGAGGAATGCTGGAAGGATGGAGAACTGCCCCATAGATAAGCAACATCCATTCTCAAAAAGTAAGCTCTGTCTGCAATGAAGAGCCAACTTCCTTGCTAATGATGTTTCCTGCAGGGCCAGAGACAAGACCTCCATGACCATCTCAAAGCCCCGATACTTGGAACAACTAGAAGATTACCTGAGGAAAGAGTTGCTTCTTCTGGACATGACGAAGGAAAACGCTCTGGAGCTCAAGCTCCAGGTGCAGCCGCCCCAGTCAGGCCTGGAGAAGGGCAGGGGTCCCTGTGGGAAGGCTCCCCAGTCAGGCCTGGAGAAGGGCAGGGGTCCCTGCGGGAGGGCGCCCCAGTCAGGCCTGGATAAGGGGGTCCCTGCGGGAGGGCACCCTATTCAGGCCTGGAGAAGGGGTCCCTGCAGGAGGGCGCCCTCCCAGGGAAGAATCACAGGACTGAGGAGCAGCTGCTGCCCACGCCTTCCCATCTGCACAAGGCCCACAGTAGGTTAGCTTGTCAGGTGTTGACCCCAGGAAAAGTCTACAAAATGGCTGGCCAGGAAGGTGCAGTCCAATAGTATTGCTAGGTGCAAGGCATATGAAAACAAAAGCACAACAAGCAAACCCTGCCTTCAGAGAGCTTGTGCTCTAACATAGATAAGCATATAAGCGATCATCTGGGGGATCAGTAAAGGGTGTCCCCTAGAGTGTAGCACATGAGCTGAACTTGAAGAAAGGGTACTAAGAGGAGGAGAGTGTGTTCCATCGGTAAGGAAGACTGGGAAAAAGCTTGGAAGTGGAAGGAGGTGGAGTCCTGAGTTCAGGGCCCAAGTTGGCCCATTTGGCTAAATTTTAGAGTGCATGAAGGGACATAAAGGCTGAGGCCAGATTGTGAAGGACTCTAAATGCCAAATGGAGGAATCTGGATTTGAAAAGCACCAGGAAACCACTGGACCTCTTTGGAGCAGAGGAGTGATAGGGCAAGGTCTCTGCTTGAGGAGTGTCCCATTGGCACCTGCGTAGAGAGCAGAGTAGAGAGGGAGACAGGCTGGAGTCCAGAAGTCCAATTAGGAGGCTGTTGTGATAGTCTAGACAAGAAGTGGAGAAACCATAAATGGGATAGTGTCAATATGAGTAGAGATAAGAGGATAGATGTGAGAAACCATGCCAAAGTTAATCACTCAGACGTACTGCTAAGAGCCCAGCTGTTTAGAGAGGTCTCGCCAGAGGCAGCAGACCCATTGAGAGGAGCATACAGCAGTGGGTCTTAGCGTAGGAGACAGTTGACTTTTAGGCCATGGGGTGACACTAGCTAGCTGTGTGACCTCAAGATGGGACAGGGGCACTTCCTCTCTCTGGACCAGTTTCCTGATCTGCCAAATGGAGGACTTGGACTCTTTGCTACTCTGAGGTCTCCTAGAATTCAAGAATTCTATGCTTCTCTAAGTCCTTGCTGAGAGGACAGAGTTTCTCACCTTTAAGGTTTCCAGGAGCAGCTCCACATTAACCTCTATGGGCCACCCTTATGTGAGCAGTCACTATGTATGCATCTGCCCTCTGCTAAGCTATATACTGATAGAGTAACATCCCTGCCTTTTAGCACCTTAGATAGATGAGACAGATGGACACAGATAGCAAACACGCTTAGGAGAAATACTGACCTAACACAGACTTTCAAAAAATATCATTATGGGGGCAGCCAGGTGGCTCAGTGAGTAGAATGCCGGCCCTGGAGTTAGGAGGACCTGAGTTCAAATCCAGCCTCAGACACTTGACACATGTATTAGCTGTGTGACCTTGGGCATGTCACTTAACCCCAATTGCCCTGCCCCCCCAAAAAATAAGATTATGGCACTAACATTATCCATGCATCTTACAGAGTCAAGAAAATGCCATGTTTGAAGAGGGAGGAATCAAAAGGAAGTCAGAGACTCATAGGATATTAGAATTAGAAGAGATGGTAGAGACCGTTGCATTCAAACCTCCTCAGCTGAAATTGATAGAGGACTATAGAGGGCAAGTCCCTCACCCAAGGTCTAAGCTGACAGTGATGGGAGAGCCAGAAGAGAAGTCCTCAGGTGTAGGGTGAAGCTTGAAGAGAGGCCTCAAAGGCTGAGACACGGGCATTGCTCCTGTCCCATCGGAGAGTAGGGGAAGGAGGGTGCTGCAGACTGACAGGAGAAGTAAGGACAGAGTTAGGGGGTCATTGAATCAGAAAGTAAGGTTCTGAACCCCAACCCACATCCTTTCCTGTTGGGGCTTCTAGAGAGTAGAAATGCATTAGTGAGCCCATCTTTGCTTGTATTTGGCAAAATTAGTGACAGTGGCCATGGTTGTCATGGGATTTCTAGTCATTTGTCATCCTGTCATCAGCCAATATGGCCCCAGAGAATGGAAGTGAAGATGGAAGAAGTCAATTCCTCCACCCACCAAGTGCCCAGGAAGAGCATTTCAGAGAGGTAGAAATAGGACAGAAGGTCTTCTTCCCTTGTCTTTCCCTCCATGGTTTGTTTCTCTCCATTTTTCACTAGCCTTACAGAGAAATCTTTGAATTCTTTATAGAGGACTTCAAAACCTACAAGCCCCTGTTGTCTTCCATAAAGAATGCATATGAAGTCACACTAGGTAAGACCTTGGGTGCCATTCCTCTCTCCAGCCAGCATGTGTGAGTGCGTGCATGAATTAGAAAGAGAGAGCATGGGTGCTGCCTCTAGTAGCAAACTCACCGGGTCCCTCTGAACTCTGTGGCTCTGTTGTTCTTGGAAGGTCCTTTGCAGGTACTAGAGGAGTCCTGACAACCAAACTGCCAAATATCTGCTCAACAGCTAGTCTGACTTCTCTACAGTGAGATTCATGGTGTAGCACCAGGTCATTGTAACTACCCAGGGCACCTCATAAGCTTCAGAATGGTTCACAAATTAATTTTCCCAGTACCTTTAAGGGAGGGAGTTGGTTTTCATTCTCTGTCTCACCAAAAAGCAATGTGGTATAGTCAATAAAGAGCTGTTGATAGAACCAGAAAGACCTGGGTTCAAGTCCTACCTGTAACCTATACTGTCCCTGTAACCCTGCACAAATCACTTAATCTCTCAGTATTCTAAGAAACTCTGGAGGACAGGGATTCTTAACCTGGGATGCATGGACTTGTTTTATTTTATTTTTATATTTTGATAACTGCATTATAATATAATTGGTTTCCTTGGTAGTACTGTGTATTTTATTTTATGCATTTAAAAACATTATTCAGTGGGGAGGTGGTCCATCACTAGAAAAAAGAAAAGGTTAAAAAAAAACCCTGCTTTAAGACTATAAACTACTGTATGGGCAGAGAGTGTTTCTTCACTTGAGAGTTCCCCAAGTTAGTAAAATCATAGAGCCAATCCCTAGCCCCCATATCTGTAGTCAAGCCCCCAGAAGCCAATGTCATAATATAATAAAATGGGAGGCAGTATACCATAGCAGGGCCCCTCACACTAATCTGACCACATAACACTTTAGGGCTTGAAACATTGACAGAACTCAACAGTGCTGTTCAGGAAAGTCAAGGAATATGCAATGCCCCTGTGGTAAAGGGGGGCACGGAAAGTGTAGAGAAGTTTTGGAAGAAAACAGAAAATTTAACCTCTTCGTACTATAAAATTGTGGCAGGTAGGTCCTGTTCCCCAATATTTAGCCAATTTCATACATAACTAAATGCATTTTAGAAGGGAAAAACAGCTAGCATTGAATTTTTCTCATGGAGCCCCTATATGAGAAGTGTGCAACCAGGGTCCCTTGGAACACAGCCTAGGAAACATGGCTATAATGAGGAAAGCACTGGACTGAAAGGGTAAATCCGAGTCCCAGCCCTAGCTCTGCCACTGGGACTTTCAGCAAAGACATTTGACATTTCTGAGACTCAGTTTCCTCACTTGAAAAATGAGGGGAGTTGGCCTACCTGACCTCCAGCTCTAAAATTCTATGTTGAGAACCACTAAATAACGATTCTCTCAGGCCTTAAGGTTTCCAAAGCACTCTCCTCACAGCCACTCTTCGAGGTAGGTAATACAGATATCTCCTATCTCCATTTTATAGACGAGAAAATTGAGTGTTAGCGAGATTGACTGACTTGCTTGTGACCACACAGCCACTAAATTTCTGAGCCAAGATTTGGTTTTTTGACCCATAAATCCTGTGCCTTACCCCTGTTTTCAGGGTGTCTCTCACTATACTTCCGGACTGCTGCTCATCACAAGAATAAGAACTCTGGAGTAGAAAAGGAAGGTCACGCTTTTTAGGACATCGTCTAGTAACCCTGCTATTCATGCAGAACTCTCCACCCCCAGCCCTGCCCCAATTCCTCATATCACTCTTCCCATAGAAAACAATTAAGACAGGGTTAGGATTCTTTTTAGAACAGAGAGGAAAATTCGCATTTCACAAGGGAGGAGACAACAACTTATCATTCAAGGAGTTAAAAGGGGGTTGGGAGTGAGGTGGGGGGTGGGGTGAGGAAAGCTTAGTCGTTTCTTAGAATTGGAAGGGGCTTTAAAGATTCATTTTGCAGATGGATGAAGAAGCAAAGCCTCCAGGAGGTCCTGCGACTAGCTAGTGGGAGATCCAGAGCAGGAATAGGGCTGAGTCTTTTGACTCAAGCCAGGCCTTGCCTCACTGCCCAACTCTGACACCCACTTAGACTCCTGGGACTCTCAGATTTTCCTCCCTCCATTGTACAGCCTGGGTTAAACCAGGCTGAACAGAGGATCTTCTACTCCAGTCTTTATCAGCAGCACGTGGGAGACTCAGGAGCGATTTCACAAAAGAATCTGACCAATGGTGAATGCCTAAAACAGTAGGTGATTTATTATTGGGCACTTGAACTCGCATACAAGGAGGGGCTCAAGGCCTAAAATAAAATCTTGAGGAGCCATGGGGGAATGGGCAACAAGGGCAGAATCTAGCCAGTGTGGTTCGCTGGGCCATCAGGTAGAATGGTTTTGAGGCAGTGGGAGGAAGGGATGCATAGGATGCTAGGGCTACAGTAGCCTTTAGTCTGTCAGTAAACATTTATTAAGCACCTACTATGTGCCAGGCACTGTGCTAAGCACTGGGGATACAAATAAAAACAAGACAGCCCCTGCCCATGGGGAGCTTACAGTCTAATAGGGGAAGATAACACACAAAAGGAAGCTGAAAGAAGAGGAAGAGTGGAGGTGGATGAAGAAAGTACCCAGCATGGGGGTATGATAGAGAGGTCCAGAAAAGTCCCAAAACAGAAGAGCTGGTAAGAAATAGGGAAGTTCACAAGAATACTACCCCTACCCCCCCCCCACCTCCGTGAGATAAGTCATGGGTTTGTTTTTTTTTTTTTTAGGAAGGAGGCAGGTTCTCAGTCACATCGGGTTGGGCTTCTATTACTAGTGTCACTGCAAGGGGAATACTAGGTACTTGGCTGTGGAGGGGAGGCCCAACTGCACCAAGTGGGGAGTACAAGCAAGGGATTTGGAAGTGTCCAGAAAAGGTCAGGCTGGGAGATTAGGTAGGAAGAGGGAGAGACAGAGGCAGTCTGCCCCAAGTGAGCCCTGTACAACTCAGCCTTCTGATTGGGGGGGGGGGGGGGGGGGGAATATGTTAGGCCAGTATCACAGTCTCTGAGGAAGGGTCCCTTTATCTTTGGGGCCTGTTGAGGACCCTATTTCTTCAGCTAGACAATGGTCAAAGAACCTAAACCTGGAGGGAACCTTGGATACCATCTAGGCCAGTTTCATTCTTTCAGCCCTAGTAGATAGAGAATGTTCTCATGTTTGTTCTAAGAACCACAACTATGAGGTTCTGTGCTCCATTTTTAAACAGTCTGCTATTCATCCATTCAAATGAGCTTTGTCTTCTTCCAAATAACCACCTTGAGAAACTAGACACTTAGTCCAGTGTTGCCCTTATTGCTTAAAACACCCTTAATGGTGGAGTGGAGAGAGTGCTGGATTTAGAGTGAGGGGACCTGCATTAACAACCCCAGCTCTGCTCCTTAGTAGCACCTGTGTGGCCTTGGAAAAATCTTGTCCGTGGATCAGAGCCTCACCTTCCCAATCTGTAAAATTAGGGATTTAGATTAAATGATCTCTAAAGGTCCCTCGCAGCTCTAGAGTAGATTATCTTATGATTTGATATCTGGACTCCTTTTTAGCAACCTCCCAGAAACAGTAAACAAGTAACAAAATGTGGCTACGTTCTGGCTCAGTATAAGACTTTCCTAGTCACTAGATTTGTCTAAAAATAGAATGACCTGTTTTATGCATTAGTCGCCCATTACCGGGATTATACAGACAGAGGTTGCAATGCTGTTGAGAGGCAGGCAACACAAACTCTACAATTCTTTCCAAATTTCATTCTAGTATTCTAGTCACTCATCTCTCCCTTCTCCTCTCCCTCTCATTCTCTCTATTCCCCATTCTCTCCCTCGCTTTCTCTTCTTCCCTCTCCTTCTCTGTATCTTTCTCTGTTTCTCTGTCTCTTTCTAAACATATATTCTCCAGCCTGAATTTCCCCACCATATTCACCAGACATCACTCCAAATAGTTTAACTGTTTCAAAAAATCTACTCTCGAAGGTCAAGAATTTTCTACCACTGAGGATGTTAAAAAAAAAAAAAGTGCTATAAGCTCAGGAGGCCATTCCCTAAGAGCTCTAAATCCAGAGCAATGGTAGTATAAATGGAATAAACATAAGCCTCCCAAGGGGACTATTTTTGATGATCAGTGCTTGTATAGACCTTCATTTTGGTATGTTCATCAAAAAATCAGTACCTGTATTATACAAGATTTCCCAAGTCTTAGTGGAGTTTTCTTTTGGGGGGCAGGGATGGAGGGCAGGGCAATTGGGGCTAAATGACTTGCCCCAGGTCACACAGCTAGTGTGTTAAGTGTCTGAGGTCAGATTTGAACTCAGGTCCTCCTGACTCCAGGGCTGGTGTTCTACTCACTGTGCCACTTTAGTGTATTTTTAAGCTTTACCAAGACTCTGGGGAAAACCCTATATTTAAATCAAGTATGTCAGCCAGCCCTAAGCTGCTGCTGCTGCTTTTTTTCTTTTCAAATATTTTATTTTTTTCCCTATTACATATAAATAAATTTCAACATTTTTTTAAAATTTTGAATTCCAAATTCTTTCCCTCCCCCTCCTCTCCCCTCATTGAGAAGGCAAGCAGTTTGATATAGGTTATACATGTGCAGTCATTACAAAAAATATTTCTGCGTTAGTCAAGTTGCAAAAAAGAGGCAGACCCAAAAAAAAGATGAAAGTTTTAAAAAACTATTGCTTTGATCTGCATCCAGACTCTTTCAGTTCTTTTCTCTGGAGGTGGATGGCATTTATCATCATGAGTCTTTCAGAGTTGTCTTAGATCACTATATTGCTGAGAAAAGCTAAGTCAAAAATTCTTTAAAAAAAACAAGCAAAAAATAGGTGTTCAAAAGTAAAAAAGTTTTTTTTTTCATGCAACTAGAAAATAAGATGCACAGGCAATGGGGCATAGAGATTTATCTTGCCCTACAAGAAAGGAAGGGAAAGGGGGATGGGAGGGGAATGGGGTGACGGAGGGGAGGGCAGACTGGGGAACAGGGCAACCAGAGTGTACGCCATCTTGGAGTGGAGAGGCGGGGAGGAAATGGGGAGAAAATTTGTAATTCAAACGCCTGTGAAAATCAATGCTGAAAACCAAACATATTAAAAATAAATTTAAAAAAAAACAAGCTAAGTTATTCACAGTTGATCATTGTACAGTATTGCTGTTACTATGTACAATATTGTCCTGGTTCTACTCACTTCACTTTGCATCGGTTCATGTAAGTCTTTCCAGGTTTTTCTGAAATCCGCCTGCTCATCATTTCTTATAGCACAGTAGTATTCCATCACAACTATATACCACAACTTGTTCAGCCATCCCCTCGATTTCTAATTCTTTGCCACCACACACACACAAAAAAAAAAAAGTTGCTATAAATACTTTGTACCTGTAGGACCTTTTCTTTTGATCTCTCTGGGAGACAGACCTAGTTGTACTGTTGCTGAGACAAAGGGTCTCCTGTAGCCCTAAGCTTTTTATACTCAGAGTCCTGGCCTGGATATTAACTCAGGAATATTGCTCTGGATTTGTTTGAGTAGGCTGCTGTCTCAGCCCTGCAGCCTTCAGATATGAGAGTGTCTAGACTCTAGTCAAGCAAGCCAAGTGGTATGATGAAAGGAACACTGGATTAAGAGACAATTGAGGTTGAAATAACGTCTCAGTTGTTAAGTAACTATGTGACCTTAGGCAAGTTACTGGATCTGGATTTCTTTGGATCTGCTTCCTAATCTATAAAATAGGGTTGGATTGGATTCTAATCCCATAATCTTTTCAACACCTGTTTCCTGGAATCCCCACCAACCAATCCAGCCCTTCTTGAAGTGGTTTTTACCCAGACCACTTGTTCAGGAAGGACCTGGAGAACTGCCCCATGCCACGCCACCACCCCCCCAGTCAATATACCACTGGACCGAAGGGCTCCTCTCACATTTTCTGGCTTTGATCAGCTCACTTTAGGGAGAAGATTCGGTCTCTGGAACCACTGAAAGCCATGCTAGTCAATGTGTCTGAAGACTGCAATGAAAAAATCCTGGCTATCAGGGCAGAGGAGAGACATGAAATCAAAACGTTAAGGAAAGAGAAAATTAACTTATTAAAGCTCATTGACAAAAAGAACGAAGAGAAGATCTCTCTACAAACTCAAGTAGGTCTGACGGAGTCTGCCGAATAACTTCTTTCCCCGATGTTGGGGGGGAGCTATGTCTTAAGAGGACCCTGTTGCTTAGAAAACATCTAGTCGGCGATGTCCACCCCTACCTGAAAGCCTGTACTGAAATTTCCCTACTAGCTGACAGTCACAGTCCATGGGTCAAGAGGAGAAAAATGTGTTCCCTCAGAGCCTCCAACTTTGTCCCTGTGAATACCTTTCTCCCCTGGGTCTTAGAAACAGTTACATTTCCCCTTCCTCCTCTTCCTCAGTCCTGAGTCCCTACAAAGATTATACATGTCTTATCCTTCCAGCTGTACACATCCGGTAAGCAGGAACATCATTACATTAAAAACTTCCTAGGCAGAACAGGCCGTTAGCCTCTCATCCGGTCCTGGTAATTACGGTCAGACAATTTGTGCCCGCCCCTGAGTATGGTCCCAGCTGAGTTTGTCTGGCCTCCAGGTGAGCAAGCTAAGGAAAAACTTGGCAGAGGAATATCTTCATTTCCTTAACGAACGAGATGCTAGAAGGATCCTCGTTGCTGATCTCAATGAGCTTCGATATCAGCGGGAGGACATGTCTCTTGCCCAGTCTCCAGGTAGATAAAGCAGTTTTTATATACATTGACCTGGGAAGTTTGGTTAAAGGAGGCAAACGGAGCTGGGTGATAGAAAAATTCGTATTACTCATTTATTTATTTCCTTCAGCATAGCGGACAGACGTACATGTATGGAGTCAGACCAAAATCTGACTCCCGAACAAAAAGATGAGAAAGCTTATATACGTTTTTCTTTAACAGACTCAGCATGCCTGCATTACCTCACTTTTATGATCCCCATGTATGTTTAACCATGATACGAGACAAGGATTTTCCTTAACGGAATAGGTTGTAAATACAATAAGTGTTGACAAGTGTCAGTTAAAACTACAACCCAGCGTTTCTGTGTTTAATTTACCAATAATATTCCATAACATAGTATATGCCCATAAAATATTAAGTGAGGTAGTTTCTCGGGATTAGGGTCTCATCCTTTAATGGTTAACAGAGGAAAGAATGTTCTTAGGTCAGCCTGATCTGGCCTTGTTGACAGAGGAAAAAGGTATTCTCTGAGCAAACTTCAGAGAACAAAGAAGCCCAGGTCCAGGCTCTTCTTCCAGTTGATCATTAATTCAGGCTCTGGGTCTTATAGAAATTACAAAAATGATGTAAAATGATCCACATGTATTTATTTTACTATTTTGGGTTTTTTTTGATAAAGCAGTTTTTAGGCCTCCAAAGGTAGCATCTCTGGATTTTCCTTTTTGGGTATAGGCAGAAACAAAAGGAGACATGGGTGTGGAGTGTTGTTCTACAGGGTCTTCTGTCTAAAGGACTGTACTAGTAGGTACTGAGGAATGTTGGTGATTTCTAGAGTCAGAGTGGTAGTGAATCTTAGATCTGAACTTGCAAATCTTCCATAAGATGGACAGATAAGGTGAAGCAAGGGCTATCGTGATCATCACAGGTTCTGCCTAAGGCAGTGTAGCATAAAGGAAAGATCAATAGATTGAAGCTGGTCACCTGCGATCCAATCCTGACTTTGCCTCTACCTGTGTGACCCAGGGCAAATCACTTAAGGTCTCTGAGCCTCAAACTCTTTTCTCTGTAAAATAAGGAAATTGGGTGAGATGATCTCTAAGGTTTCCTTCACTGACCCATCCAAAGTGATCTTCTCATCCTTGTCCCTTTTTTATGCACTAACCACATTCTAATTTGCATTATAGTTATTTGTGGTAGCTTCCCCCCCCTACTATTGGGTAGGTTTGAGGTGCAGTTTATTATCTCTTCTTGTATTTACTCCTCAAACCGTAACACAAAGTTAGGCATTCAGTTAAATTGAACCACCCAGTGGTTGGAGCAACCTCAGAAGGCTGCATCAAGAGGAAAGAAAGGGCCTTAGATGGTTTTTTGCTGGAACCTGGAGAGAAGTAAGCCAGGGGCCCTAACAGGCTGATTATCTTTCAAGAGGTGTGGGGAGAAGACCCTGTAAAGTTAACCCTGGCTTTGAAGATGGCTCGTCAAGACCTCACCAGAACTCAGAAGGAACTGAACACGATGAAAGCAAATTTTGGTGATGTTGTCCCCAGGAGGGACTTCGAAATGGAGGAGAAAAGAAACAAAGCATTATTTGAAATGGTGAGGCTATTTTCCCCACAGTAGAGATGGATATAGTGGGGAGATTGACTAGGGAGAGACATTCTTCCCTCACAGTCCAATGTTAGGGGTGGGGTGGGGGGGTCATCATGTGATTTAGAGCTAGAATGAATTTTTTTTTTTTTGGTTTTTTGGCAGGGCAATTGGGGATAAGTGACTCACACAGCTAGTACAACTGAGGCCTGATTTGAACTAAGGTCCTCCTGACCACAGGGCCGGTGCTCTACTCACTGCACCACCTAGAGGCCCCATAGAATGAATCTTAACTATGATCTAGGCTGCTACTTCATTTGACAGCTCATGAAACTAAGGCCAGAGGCAGCTAGGTGGTGAAGTAGATAAGAGCACTGGGCCTGCAGTCAGAAAGCCTCTACTGCATGACCATGGGCAAATCATTTAACCTTTGCTTGTTTCCTTATCTGTAAAATGGGGATAATCATATTACCAATCTCCCAGTGAAGATAAAATGAGATATTTGTAAACCCTAAAGCACTATGTAATTGGTTGTTACTATTATTACCCAAGGTCATAGAGGTTCTAAAGAGCTAAGCAGGAACTCATCCAGAGGTCCTTTGACTCAAAAATCAGTGCTGTCTCCACAATACCACCACACGGTACTTCCCTAGGGGCCTCTAGTGTTTAACCTGAGCTGGACCTGTCTTCCAGGTGGAGAGCTTAAAAAAGGACTTTGAAGAGATACGAAAGGAGTATGACACACTGCTGCAGGTTCACATGACAATTGTAAGGGATAGGGATGAATTCTACAGTGAGCTACAGGAGATACAACGGACCTCCACTCCCAGGCCCAACTGGTCCAAGTGTGAAGGTAGCCGGGGCGGGGGATGGGACAGGGCCGGGGGACAGAGAAGGGCAGTGCTGGGGCCAAGACCCAGGGAAAACTCACTCTAAAACAAAGACCAAGCTGCAGCATTAGATCTGGCCCCTCTGGTGTAGGGTTGTATAGATTGAGGAAGACTCTCCAGAGTAGAACAGCCTAGGCACTTAGAAGCTCAATGAGTCATCAGTGGGCCATGGCAGTGATCAGGTCTTGGGCTACAATAACAAAACATGATATAAAAAATGGGGGGTTGTCTTCAGAGTCCAGGGCCCTGGTCAGCCACAGCTTGCATACTGTGTTCAGGGTGCCATATTTTAGGGTAAGCTAGAGCCTATTCAGAACAGAGTGACCAGCATGATGGGGAAAGACTACTATACAATGATCTGTAAAGGGCCCAAAGTGTGTTTAGCCTGGAAAGGCTAAGACTTGGCAGCAGAGAATAGGGCACAATAACACTCCTAATATTGAAGGGCTGTCAGGAAAAAGAAATATTAAACTTAGGTTGTTTAGCCCTAGAGCTTAGACCTAAGAGCAGTAGAATGGGTGGAAATCGTAAATAAGCAGCATTCCATTTAAGAAAAAATTTCCTAATGATCAGTCTGCTCCCTTAGGAGACAGTGAGTTTTCCCATCACTGGAAGTCTTCAAGCAGAGGCTGAAAGATTGCTTGTTAGGAATACTGTCGATGGAATTGTTGCTTGGTTATGGCTAGATGTGACTTTCTAGAATTCTGATTCTAGGAGCCCTCTCGCATCATCTACTTGGCCCCAAGGTTCGTCACCCTCCCACTTCTTCCATTGCTTTTCCTCTCACAGATGTGATATCTGGGGGACAAGAACGCTGGAATTTTTTGTCTCAAGGGAAAAGCAGTGACCAGCTTGTTGATGTACTGCTAGAAGAAATTGGTTCAGGACTTCTCCGAGAAAGGGAGACCTTTCAAGGCCTGGTAGGACCTTTCCCTGGGGTTGGCCAGCACATGTATCCTCTACCCTCCACGCTCTTTGAGAGGCAACTCCTGATTTTGTCTCTGGGGGAGTATCATATACACCTTGTGGCTTAGGGTGAGCTTTCAAAACCTAGTCAAAACTGGCCTAAGCTCTGCAAGTCAGCACACAGTAGGTGGTTAGTAAATGACTTGAATGAATAAAAGCACATTGGCTTAGAACTCCAAGGCTGGTAACAACGTATCCCCTTTTCTAGGGCTCCACTGAAGACATCCCAGAGTTCCTTCGGTCCGGAGGGTTTGTCCGAAACAAAAAACTAAGCAAAAAAGAAGTGGTGGACATTATCAAAGATGTCTGGAAAGAGCGGATGGCTGAAGACCAGGTCCTCAGGCTGATTGTGGTTGGCAGGAGGGCAAACAGTGGGAAGAGAGTGGGTGGGTGGTACAAATATTTCAGCAGAGTCAGACAGGAGAGGGAGAGTGAGAAGAGCCCCCACTTTTCTAGCCCAGGGAATGGGGAGATAAAGAGAACTGGCATTTACAAGCTCTGTGAGGCTCCTGGTGGCAAAGGATAGGATAGACGCAGGCATTTTGTAAAATGGTATAAAGATTCATAAAGATAAGAGGAAAGTCCCATGGCCTTAGGAGAACAGAATTCTTTTTTTTTTCTGAGGGAGCAAGGCAGGGCAATTGGGGTTAAGTGACTTGCCAAAGGTCACACAGCTAGTGTGTCAAGCGTCTGAGGCTGGATTTGAACTCAGGTCCTCCTGACTCCAGGGCCTGTGCTCTACTCACTGTGCCACCTAGCTGCCCCTTTATGGGGGGATTTGAAACCAGATCCCATGTTTTTACTGCACCAACCTGCCCCTCATCTTTATCCTTTCTTTTCTATTTTTTTTTTTGAGGAGGGGGAGGCAGGGCAATTGGGATTAAGTGACTTGCCCAAGGTCACCCAGCTAGTGTGTCGAGTGTCTGAGGCTGCATTTGAACTCAGGTCCTCCTGACTCCAGGGCTGGTGCTATACTCACTGCTCTACCTAGCTGCCCCAGAGAATAGAATTCTTAAGGGGCACAATGGGATAAGCAGCTCTCCCAAGGTAGAAGATGAAGCAAGCTTGGTAGCCATCCCACCAGTTCCCTGTCCACTTGACCTCCAACCTCACCCCTTCATTTCCTTGCAGAAAGAGAAGACCTCCACCTTGGCCCAGTTTTTCCTCAACTACCTAAAAAAACGTTTTGGGGATGCCTCTGCCATGGACTGGTCCTACACAATTTTTGAAAATGTCAAACTCTTTCACTCCAGTGAGGTCATGAAGCAGTTCCATGATGTCCTCGCAGGAAGGGTGAGTTTAACCCCTTACACCCTAGAAAAAAGGTTGCCGAAGGAGAATCCACTTTGCCTGAATTGGAACAAGTAGAAGAAGGAAAAGAGCATGAGATCAATGAATCAACTTCAGACCCGGAAGGAGATTCTCTAAGGCCACCACAATGTGAACAGAAAAGGCACTGATGTAAAGAGGAGTCAAAAGAAAGCCCTGGGTTCCCATCCTAATCTTGACACTAACGAGCTGTGGACAAAAGCCATTGATGACGCTGGGCAAGTGCCTCGACTCAGCCTTAGGTTAGGTTGTTGTCCTTCACTCCAAAGAGGACCAAAGATGACATCTAGATGCTAGAGTCAAGTTTTAGTGTGTGTAACTGTGACTGATCAGACCAATACAAGCTCAGAATGTTCTGCAGGTGGGGCACAAATAGTTCAGGTGAATTCTCTAAATTTGTGCTTCTCACATTTCTTTGAGCTATTTCAATTCTGCTTTGCTCACAGAGCACAGCACCTTCTCTGATGAGGGCACACCATGCTGAGCAGTCCTGTGCCAGTGTCTGCCATGTCACACTATCAATTCCAAAGTTCTTAAGAGAGACCCCTATCACTTCTGGCCACCATATGAATGCTTATTGGCAAGCATACATTTTGCACTCAAACAACGTGGCCAGCTCATCAGAGTTGCACTCTGAAGAACAACTTTGACTGAACCTAGGTTTCTGTTGTCTAATCCTCAAAACGTGGCTTGGCACAGTGGACATAGCACTGGATACAGAATCAAAGCCCCTTTCTCTCTTTCTGTCTTATTCCCCCTAACTTCCCTCAACTATAAAAGATGCAGTCTGGCCTAAATGACTTCTAAGACACCTTCCAGACCTGACCTATGGTCCTGTGGGCTCTGAAATGCCCTCTACAGAATTCCCTTCCATGAAATCTTCTCTGTTCCTACCCAGAGGATGAATGGGGCTTGGTCACTTCTGGGCAGCCAGCACCATCACCTTTTTCTCTCCTTCCTACCTCTGACTTTTGCCCTAGAGGCCCCTGAGAAAGAGCTCTGTTGCCCCTCTGGGATCTATTTTTTCCCACTAAAACCTAGGTAGGCTCCTGTAGGCCAGTAGCAGAGTGAATGACCCCAATCCCTGGAGCCACAGACCAGGTTTTTCTCCCCAGGTGGAAGAAAATGTGTTCCTTGGCCAGAGAGAACTCGTGTCTTATCTGCTGAAGGAGTTGAACAACAGTGACAGCCAAAATGAAGGAAACCTCACCCTAGATCAGTTCAGGTTGGAAAGGCCAGGGCTCTGGCAGCATCCCGCCCCTCTCCCACCTAGCTCCTCCCTGCCCCTGAGCACTCAGGATTGGAGTTTAGGAACAGTAGCCCCATGAGACAAATTCATAGAGGACAGGGACCCTTTTTGGTTTTTGAGTCAGCATCCCTAGTACCTAACACTGAACCCCTTGATGACACTGGCTGATTTGTTGATCTTCCACCAGAGCTCGAGGGCCCTACAGGAAGAGGGAGCATTGAGGCAGGCCACTAATTAGTGCTCTGCCTGTTCTCACAATCCCCTGGGGAGTCTGCCTGGCCTCATAGAAGCCCTAAGTGAATGAAGGGAGGAGAGGTCTGAGTCTAGTTCCCCCCAGGCTTACCAAAATAAGAACTCAAAAAAAAATCCATGACAAATCAGTAAGAGCATATCTGGCCCACACCATTATCATGGACAGCCCCATTCCATTTGCCATGGTTTATCATTCAGCTCCCACCACTCTCCACCCAAAACTAGGCCCAGACTTGGGGGAAGAGGAAGAAAGACTATAAAAACAGAAAGACCTGGTCATCCTAGGCTCCTTGAGCCAGCAGACTTTCTTCCTTTGTAACACCAATACCTAGGCCAGGCATTTTGTGCATACAATCAACAGGTGCTTACCAAGTGTTTATTGCATTGAAACTAGCCATTGGATTGGTTCCTCTCCTACTGCCTGGTATCTTCTCTCATTATACAGCTTAGTGCTCAAGAACGCCTTCCCTCTCAAGACAGATGAACAGATTCAGGAGTTGCTGGAAGTGGCTAAGGTCCAGTTAGAGGGCATCCCCTATGACGTTGTTCACTACCGACTTTTGTTTGTTGAGGTAACGCCAACAGGCCGCCCTCTGCCATTGCCCTATGTCCCATCCTTCAAGGGAGATCACTCTAGCCACGGCTGCCCTCCCCAGAAAGCTCAGCCCCATGCCACCAGGTTTGAAACACTGTCACTGGGGTATCTGGGCAGATCTTGCAAACTGAACTCCAGAAACAAAATGGGGCTGGAATGGGAGAAAGCGCAGCTTGGTTAAGCATTGAGGAAGGACTTTTTGTTCAATAGGAGCCTTCCTCCAAGCCTAAAGGGAAAGGATCAGTGTTCATTCCAATTTCCTTCATCCTGAGCCTCCTATGTAGGATTGCTTCTTACAAAAGTGGAATGAGTGACTTCTGCCAGTCTAGGGCATTCCCTTACCTGTAGTGGCTGGCAGAAAGCCAGACCCAGAAGTGTTGCACTGAGCCCTAACTGTGGCCTCTGACCTTTCCCAGGATGAATTGGGTGCCTCAGGGCCCTTCATTCATAAACTGTGGGACCAGGCCCAAAATGAGAAGGAGGCCTATCTGCTGGAACTAGAGACAGAACTTGGGCCTAACAAGTGAGTATTCCCTTGTTGATTCCCAAATCAACCCTTCTCTGCTCCCCTTGTGCTTCCCTGTGATGGGGGTAATACAAGTAGAACGTCCATTTTTTAGATGAGAAAACTACGGTTTGGAGAAGCGACCTGCCTGTGGTCATAGCACTAGAGCCAGAACCAGGACTGAACTCCTGTGTTCTCTACTTTCTGTTCAGATTTCTCCATTGGCCAATCATCCTCCCCCCACCCCCAATTTTATATCTGACTAGGTGGCACCAGATAGTGTTCTGGACTTAGTCAGGAATACCCACACTCACATCATGCCTGAGACACTGACTAGCTGTGTGAGCCTGGGCAAGCATCAGAGTATTCAGCCATAGTAAAAATGGGGCTAAAAGCCCTGCCTCCCTGGGCTATTGTGAGGAACTCTGACAGCACCACATGTGGTAGCTATGGTTAAAAAATGTCAGCTCCCTGAGGGCAAGGCCCTTGTCACCCTTTTGAGCTTTGCCCAGTTCTCTACCCAGGCCAATTTCAAGTTCAGTGTTCACTCTTGCCTTCACTGGCAACTGGACAGACTGTAACCTGAGTGTGCTGCACAGGGCCTGACTCGGGGCCATGCAGAACGAATGCTCTCTGTGCCCCCCTGGGCCTGCTCTCCTCTCCTTGGGGAAGGGGCAGGAAATGCTGTATGCTCCCTCTCAGTGACCATCTGCCAGGCAGTATCTGGTGAGGGCTGGGAAGAAGCAAGCACTACTGAGGTATGTTTATTTGGGGCTAGGGTGGCTAAGATAACTCCAGGACAGCTGCGCCAGGCCTTGATCTCCATTGACCCTTCTCTGGATGAGCAAACCCTGGACAACTACGTGAGCCAGGCCTTCCAGACCCCTATAGCAGAACTGGAGCCAGACTGCGTCCAGGAAGAAGAGGCTCTGCTAGCCCACTTACAGACTATGGCCATCAAACGAATGGGCCCTCGGGAGCTTGAGCCAGGTTCCTAGATCCTCTCCCAGCCAACCAAAGTAAAAATCCCACCTCTGTCCATGGAAGCAAGGGCAGAGGGTCAAAAGCCACTCCAAACCACAACATTGTTTCCCTTCCCTCCCTCCACCCCATTACAAAAGCAAAGATTCCTTAATTTTGAAAACAAATATATTATTTGTAAGAATTTGCATTCCATGACTGTGTATGGTGTACACAGGAAGGAGAGGAGAAAGAAGAGGAAAACTGAGATTCCAATGTGAGAATCAGCAAGAAGAGTACCTGGAGGTCTGAATCTTAGCTCATGTCAACAATCCAACAAGAACCTTCTTACTATGGGCTATACCCTAGGTCCTGGCTGGGGAGACAGCAACAGAAACCACAGTCCCCACCCTCACAGTTCCTCCACTTAGTAGGGAACACACCACGTGTAGGTAGAAGGATGTTGGAGCAAAGGCTCCCGGAGATGCAGGGACAGAGCACACTCCCTAGACACAGAATCACCTGGAAGAACAGAAGTGTGTGATGGTCAATCAAAAACCAAAACAACTACTTGCTGGGGTCTGAGCCAGAGGGCAGAGAACTTGAGATGCCAGGACCAAGAGGATATGATTTGTTATGTATGCAAGAAGGAGCCTCTGAAGGTTTTAGAGCAGAGGAAGTACATTAGGAAGATTATTGTGGAGGCAGGGAGGCCAGGTAGAAGGCCTACCCATAGGCAGGAGGCCAGCAGAGAGGCTGGACTGGCTCGGAGACAAGCTCCAAGTTCTAAGGTTCTACAATTGTGCTGCTTAATCATCCTCCCTGCCTACTTCATGGACTGAAAGGGAACAAGACCTCCCATCTTGGGGGAGGGGAAAGGTTGGCTTTTGTTTTTGGCCCCCAACTCAGCCACATCAGCATCTTTTTAAAGTGGCTTTATCACATTTTATTGACACTGACAGTAGCATGTGAAGAGTCCACTCTTGGAAAGGCCTTACCTGGAGGCCTCCAAGGAGCCTTGGCCTAAGGCTCCTGCTCGCCTCTTTAGTTAGAGCTGAGGAGCTGGGATAACAGCATCCCTAGCCAGGAGGGAAGACAGAATTGCCACTGGCTGCACAAGGGATGAGCAGCCTCCGATATTCCAAGGGCAGGTATCTCTCCACAAGCACGTAGAGGGAAACATCATCAGTCACTAGGCCCTGCCTAGAGTGGGGAAGATGGAGAGCGAAAGATAAGAAGAGAATGGTCATGTCATACTTAGGGGATTCCCCTGAGATTTCAGCAGCAGACCCTCTCCCTGGAGGAGGATCCTTCTAACCCTTCCCCACCTCTCCTCACCCACCCCACCACACCCCTGGTACTCCTGAAGTTGGGTGACAGGCAGAAGAGATTAGAGTTCAGGCTCTACTGACCGCCTCATCAACAGCTCCAAATCAGCCAACAGCACAGTTTTTCGGCCTGCATGATGAGCAAAGGTCTCTAGATCATCACAAAGTGTCCTGAAATACTGGTCCAGGCTACAGTGAGGGAAGGTGAGGCAAGAGTTAGGAGCCAGAAAATAAAATAGAGGAGCCCAGAAACACAAAGTTAGAGCCCAGTATCCTATACTGTGAAATAGGTCTGTAAGCTGGACACCCACAAATATGCAAATCTCCTTTCCCAGGTGTGAGGGAAAAGAAAAAAAGGTGGCCCAGGGCCCTGACCATTGCCAACACCAGCTCACCACTTCACCAAGGTGTCAGAGGCTGATTTCTCCATGGGAATTTTGGCATAGAAGCTGAAAACTTTGCAATAATTATTCAAGCCGGCTTTGTCTGGATCACGGGGTTGCCTAGGGCCTGGGGTACAGCGCTTGGGAGCACGTTTGGCCTGGGTAAGCTTGGAGGGCAACCTAGGAATCAATCAGAAATAGCACAAACAGGATGATCCCACAAGCCTGCAGGATGATCCCACAAGCCTGCAGGACAAGAGCACAAGGGCCCAGCTCAGGCTCCTTATTCCCTGCATGAATTTCTATAGCACTTCCATCATAACGTTGCTGTGAGGTAAACTGTGTAGTACATGGAACTAGCTGCTCACCATGTCTCTGCTTGTCAGCTGGCAGCCCTTTAGGAGATGGCCCCAACCTACATCTCCAGCTTTATCTTCCATGATTTCCCCACACCCAGCCTTGCTTCAGCTAAGCTGGACCATTCACAACTTGCCGTCCTGCTCTCACTGCCTCTCCTATCTCCCAACTGTTAAAGTCCAGGCCTCCTCCAGAAATCCTTTCATCTCTCCGTCCTCTGAGACTTCACTGACCTTCTTGGGGGTTGCACCTATTCACCTTTGTAGATCACACAGCAGCTTGTACCTGTTAGCTATTTGGGAACAAAATCCCTTACCCATCCAGAACCAGGCCTGTGTTGGGGAAAGCCCTGAATACCCAGAGAGTTCTTCTTCCTCCCTTGACATGGCCAGGCAGCTCATTTCTCTAAGCCCCAAGAGAAACCTGACCAAGGGATTTCCCCCTCCATCAACAGTTTTCCTAAGGGAAGACACAAAATAAACACAAAGGGTACAATTCAGAGAGCGTTCTATGCCTCTGAAACCCTGGAAAGGACAGGAGGCCGGAGGCCCTGAACAGCTGCAGGAAAACAAGTATAAATACCTCCCGCTGAGACTGAACCATGGACTATGGATGGTGGGCACCGGTTTTTCCAGGGCCCTGTTCCAGATAAATAATGCAAGGAAAAAGACAAGGTGTGTCAGAGCAATATACTAGATACTTACAGGGTAGTGTTAGTATTAGGAGGTACTGGGGAGGTAGGCTGTGAATGGGAATGATATCTCTTGGCCCGGAGAAATTCTGGTGTCTTCATGCTAAGTTCTGAGACCACTAAAAAGAAAGAGATCAGGAATGATTGATTCTACCCACTGGCCAGGTGGAAACCCAGCGATCCCCTCAAAATCTGCCTCTCCCCGACCCCTAGCAAGGCTTGGTCAACACTAGTCAACGAACCAACGTGGTTCTCAGGGTCTCCACTGTCAAGGCCCTAGGTAGCTGAGAAAAACCCTTTCCCTATGTTTGAATGTCTGAATGACAGGAATGAAGGAATGTCCTTCAACACTCCCCACATTCGGCTGGGTTAAGCAGGGTCCATAGGCTCCCAGCAAAAATCTTAAGTAGTTTTCCCTCCCTGTAATGGAATGAGATTGGGGGTATTGTATGTTTCTGGAACCCTTAGAGGAGGAGCAAGGTGAATCAGCTCGAATTGGCCTAGTTACCACTGGTCCTTTGGGGGGGTTCTGTGTCCTCTTCAGACTCTTTTGCCTCGTCATCCATCCATCTCTCCTCTTCTTCCTTTTCTACTTGAGGAGCCACACCTGACTTTGCTCTGGCTTCTCTGGAGATGCTGCTTCTAGTAGGTAAAGAGTAAGCAGAGAAGCTGCTGTGTTGACTTGGTGTTCCCAT
This sequence comes from Phalanger gymnotis, assembly GCA_028646595.1. NCBI lineage: Eukaryota > Metazoa > Chordata > Mammalia > Diprotodontia > Phalangeridae > Phalanger > Phalanger gymnotis. Next base: position 351,858,353 of record CM053625.1, on the reverse strand, counting down.
CCAAGGTCTGATTCGTGTTCCAGCAGACACGGAGCTGGCGGAAAGGGGAGTATTTTGACTTGGACTTTTTGTACCAGACTTGGCTGGTTTCCCAGGACCTAGGTACCAAAGAAGAAAAAAGAGATTGATGAGTTCTCTATAACCCTGATCCCTCAGGGCCTATCCCAACTCCAATCCCCAACCAGATCCTTGGACTGGAAAAGCACATGGTCACACAATGATTAAAGGTAATACCTACCACCATCCCCTCCTAGGATATGTAGAAAGCACCAAGCATTAGGACTAGCTCAGACCATGACAGCCCCCTGCCCTACCCTGACCCCTATACCCTTCTCTGTTCTTTGATTAGCCTGCTGCATCACATCCTTCAGTTCCTGACCCTTTACCAAGCTTCTCCTAAAGCCTATGGAGTCAGGACTCTCCTGAAAGGACCTATCTCCATCCATAGGAGTAGCATTGTGATAAGTGTGACAATCTAGACATGAAGGAAAGAAAGGGAAAGGAAATAATCATCAGAAGGCTGAGCTCCTGAACCGAAGGAAGGTCTCTGGCATGGAAGCACACTCCTAGCGCTAACTGCACTGAAGACCACCTTAGTGCCACAAACCCGTCAGCCCTACTCAGCCATCTCTTAGAGAAAAGTCCCAAGGGTTCAGAGGTTCTTTATCCCAGACACTTCTGCTCATCTGCCAGCAGCCCACTCCCTCAGGGATAAAGGAAAGGCTGGGTGACCTCTGGCATAATGTTCGTACATGGGAGGGGGCTCCTTCTCTGCCCAGGGATCAAGTACAACTGGCAGTGAAGGAGGCCCAAGGCTGCCTTCTTCACATTTCAAAGACACCACCTACTATCGTGGGCAGGGAGCTTTGAAACTGTCCTACTGTTTCACTAAGCAGCGCAGTAGACAATACATAACTTGATTCTGATTTTAACTCTGAACTGGCAATCTTCAAGCTCATTACTGTTAAAACACCTCATTCCCTGCTGTTCATAGGAATTTCCAGAAGGGAGGTAAGAATAGCCAACTCTTCAGTCATTCCTTCTCACATCAATTATATGACTTGGGAAAATCAAAATAAACTTTAAAAGGAAAAAATTGGGGATCCTGAAACACCACTTAAGCCAGAATGCCCAGGTGGTGAGAAGAAAAGAAGGCAGGATACTTGGGTTTTTTGTGAAAAAGTCTAGACCCTCTCCTCATAGAGCCCAGGGCTAGGTGGCCTTACCTGGGAGATGAGTCAGTGGGATTTCCTTCAGTCCTTGTTCAAATGCTTCCATGTCAATTGTCTTAGGGTTTGGAGGCCTTCGGGCCAAGCCAGGTCTCTTTACAGACTCAGGGGGCATCACTGTGGCCAAAGTCAGGTTAAAAGACCTGACAAAAGGGAGGCTTGCTGTGAGTCCCTGCTGAGTTAGACATCCATCCCCCAAAGGTATTAGCTCGCATTTTCCCCTGCCATGGCCTATTTCCTTGGAAAACCAACTCTTAGTATCTCCAAAAAGATTTCTCTTCCAGTAGCTATTGAACGGCTTCCTGCTACATCCTATAATCTGTCCCTCTTCCAATCTCTGGTTTTCGTCCACCCCCTGTCATGGTAATACAAATATTTTCTTAGGCACCTGGTCACAGAGGACTTGTTGGCTGAAGCTGGCTGCTCTCCAGCAAGATCTTCTGTCCAAAAACAAGAGAAACAAACAAGAAATCCTGATTATTAGCGCAGGAAGATGAGGGGGAGAGGCACAATTGGATATTCATTCCTGTGTACTTCCCCTCCCCACATCACCTCAAACCTGCTGCTCAGGCAGTTCCAGGTATTCTCAAAGTCCAGTAGAGCAATCAGCAGGCCCCACAGGAGTCCCAATAAAGGGGTCAAGACCCTGGAAGCCTCACCTGAAGCAACAGCAAGTCCTTGGTCTACTTCCTGTTCAAACTCGGACACTCTAAGGCAGCGCTTCTTCCTGCGATGGACCAGTAGCCCTGGCGCTACAGTCACAGAGGGCTCTGGCTCAGGAAGTTGCAACTCCAGGCTGAAAGGAAATCAAGCCAACTTTCAGCCATGTGCCCCTTGGTCCTTTGGCTTCCCTAGAAGTTTTTAACCCTCGAAATGCCTCAGACCTGTTCCACTTGCTTTCCTCCTGTAACTCAACAGGTTCTGGCTCCTGTGAATTCATCAGTGCAGGTACCAGGACAGAGGCTTCTGAAGCTGCAAAAAGGACCCTCATTGGAAGGGAGCACAAGAAGGGGCTGGGACACTAATGCATGAAAATAAGGTCCTGGGAGCAAGGGTCAAGAAGAATCCATCTCTTCTATTTCAGCAGCCTCTGACCCCATGTTGTCCTGCTCTGGGGAGCAGCAAGCTACCTCTAAAGAGAACAGGGATCTTTCACTGAAGAGCCAATTGCCCACACTTTGGCTCAGACCACCCTAAGGCCGTACATCCATATGTGGCCACTGCTGCTGTGGCGTTCAAGCAGCATTAGCCTTAAACCTGGCTGCCCAGACCTTGGCTCACCAGTCTGCAGGATTTTCTTCAGAAGCATCCTGGGTGTGCCTTCTTCCATGAAGTCATAGTGCTCAGCAAAGAGCTGACCATTAGCTCCAATGTCCTTTGGCTGAGCAGGTGGAGTCTATAGAGGGCATATGAGGAATAAACAAGCTTGTCAATACCAAGTTACTTGTTTTTGGTAGATCTATTCCTGAAAAGCCTGGGGTCAGTACCCCCAGTAATCAAGTCACCCATGGGTCCAATTTTTAGAAACCCTTCTTCTTACCATTTTGAGCTGGAGTACAGCCAAGATTCATACAATCTCAATAACAACTCACAAATTATAAAATTCTTTCCAGGCAACTCGATGAGGTAGGTATTACAAGGATTATTATCCTGATTTTAAAGTTGAGTAGAGCCAAACCTACTGTCACTGGCTAGTGACAGAGAAGAAATTTGTACCCAGGTCTTCTTCCTCCAAGTCCCATGCTCTTACAACACTTTTATAGGCCTGAAGGTTCTGCTTAGCTGGGCCAAGTCCCCATCATCTTCGGGAGCTAGGTAGCTGCCCAGTGGAGAGTAGACCAGGCCTACAGCCAGGAAAATCTGAGTTCAAACTAGCCTCAGACACTTACTAGCTGGGAGACCCTGGGTAGGTCACTTAACTCTGCCTCAGTTTCCTCATCTGTAAAATGAGCTGGAGAAGGAAATGGCAAACCACTCCAGCATTTTTGCTAAGAAAACCCCAAATGGGGAGACTAAGAGTCAAACACAACCAAAATGACTCCGCAACAATAACAAAGGAAAGGTGGGATTGTGTCCTCAATTTCCAGACCAGAGGACCCCCAGGTTTCCTAATGGGCCTCTCCCAGATCCTAGTCATTCCAGGTCTCTCACATAGGTGATGAGGCAATCTCCAATGTTTACCTTTGTTCGCTTACTCAGAAGTGTTCGAGACAGAGTGGCACGTAGGTTTCGGCCTGGACGGTCCGTAAATGTGGAAAGACTTCTCCTGCAAAAAAAAGATACAGGTAATTTAAGAAGACCTAGAAATAGAGCTGTTACTAGAGGTGTCTTGTTCTAATTAGGCCAATTCTACATATGTCCAAAGGAATAATGTCAGAAACACTCTTAAAAATATTTTCTACCTCTGGAACTGTCCTGGGCTCTCATAGTTACTTTATCCCAGAAGGAATGAGGCTACCTTTGGGACACCCAGGAAACAGGACACATAGCCCTCCTCTCCTTCTAGCTCTCCTTTATTCAATTAGAATGCAAGGTTCTTGAGGGTAGGTATTATCTTGCCTGCTTAGGGCAGGGTAGATATTTGATAAATGCTTTATCCTTTAAACTAAAGTCTAGGCTCTTAACATATTTTTTTAAAACTCTGCAGGGCAAACCTGGAGAAAGCTTTAGAATACTGCCTTGTGCCTTTCGACAAATCATTTCAAGCCTCTGTTCTTCAGTTTTTTCATCTTCAATATAAGATTGGAATAGGTAATTCCTAAGGTACTCTCTATATCTAAAACCTGTGTCCCATGGTAATTAACTTTGACAGGTAAATTGTGATGGATATCCTTAAAAATAAGATAAAAGAGAGGTCAGAAGGCTGGGCTACCCACATTTATTTAGCACTTAAAAAATTTTTTTTTAAGTTTTCAGTACACTGTCCCTTGAATCCTTTTAACAGCCTTGTAGGAGATATTATTATGCCCACATTATAGAAAAAGAAACTGGTCCCCAGTGGGGTAGTAACTTAATGTAACTTCAGAAGCAACATTTCAACATAAGTCTCTCCTGATTCCAAATTTGACATTGTTTCCATTAGACCATGGGGCAGCTAGGCGGCACCACACTGCACAGAGCGCTGGGCCTAGAGTCAAGAAGATATCTTTCTGAGTTCAAATCTGGCTTCAGACACTTAACTAGCTGTGTGACCTGGGCAAAGTGATCTCTGTGTCAGTTTCCTCATCTGTAAAATGAATCAGAAAAAGAAATAGCAAACCACTCCAGTATCTTTGCCAAGGAAAACCCAAATGGGGTTAACAAGGAGTTAGACGGGACTCGACAACAACCATTAAACCATGCTGTCCTAAGTTTCACACGTAGCCCCCAGCAAATGATAAACTACACCCAGTCCCCTCCGTCATCATATAGAAAGATTTTCATTTTTGTTTTGAAATGTATCCCTCACAATGTCCAGTAGGGCCATCTGTGCTGGCTGACTGACCTTGGCCAGTCCCAAAGCCACAACATCCACAAGCAGTGGAGAGAGAGTCCTTTGGGTAAGTGATTGATGGTGCTGGACCCTGGACTAAGTGACAGTGCTGAGGGGATTACTGACCAACCTCGGCCTAGTATTAGATGAGACTGGGGAGCTTAAAGGCTGCGTCTCTAGCACGTGATGAAGCAAAGTCCTGGTGGTCCCTTCATTGTCGGAGAGAAACTCCATATTGTTCACCTGGATGGGATCACCTGGAAAGAATCAAGTTTGAGAGGCAGGGTTCTCAGACAACCTCCTTCATTGGGAGTGGCACGTGAGGACAAAGAACAGTGAGAATCTTGGGGAGCCTTAAAGGAAAAAAAAATGAAAAGTAGAGTACAGAAGTACCAGGACACTGGCATGAGCCTTGAGGACAGAATGTGCAGGGGCTCAAGGAGGGAACTATGGGGAGAGAGGCTAGGACCTCAAAATACCCTCTGGGCAGAATGGTGTAAAAGGGTCGGAGAAGGGCTGACTGGAGGGCTTTGTGCCCCTCCCCCTTTGAACTTTCCCATGAATTCCAGGAACCCAACCCCTAAACTCAGATCCCTAGCTTCTGCCTGAGGCATCCGGGAATAATCCTGCTAACTGCCCTTTCCTGGTGGCCTTCATCATGGGCACTTGGCCCGACCCTGGGCCGCTGCTCCTTGGTGCCAACTAGACCCACCCCTTCGCCACTGTACAGAAATGTCCCTCTAGCCCCCATCGGAGCGCTCAGATTCCTTACGAGGCTGGCCACTAGCCGGGATTCTTCCAATCCTGCCGGGGTTTTAATACACCTGTTCTGGCTGAAAGGAGGCTTGAGTGGAGGAGCCAGGCAGGGCACCGACGCTCGCCCTTGAATCTCGGGGTTCCCAGCACCCCTAGACCGTAACAGGGCCCGTGGAGTGGAGGGCAGAGGTGGGGCAGGACAAGGCCAGTTTGGGGGGACACCCCCTGCCCAGGGCTGGAAGGAGGGAGCGCTGTGGGGCAAGACGGAGGGTGGGGGGAATGCCGTGGACGGGGCCTTTTCTGGGTGGGTGACAGTCACGGGCAAGGCCGGTGGCAAGGAGGGAAGGAATCCAGGTGGGACAGGACCCCTGGGGAGGGGAAACACCGGGACTCCCGAGGTGGTTGGGGCTCAGGGTAGGTGTTCTGGGAGTTAGCGGATGGGATCGATGAGTCCCCGTGGGGTGGGAAAAGGGGGCCCCGCTGGGGCGGAGGTGCCCCCTCAGGTTGCAGGCCCGTAGGTGGGCCCAGTGGGGGTACCCTGGGAGACAGTGGAGCGTCTGCATGGCGGGGCTTAGAGACGTGCTCCCACCCCAGTCCGGGTGAGGTGCGTGGGGAGGCGGGGGCGGTTCACGGGACCCCAGGAGATGGAGCCAGCGGGGCCAGGTGAAACCCAGGGAGAAAACCCAGGAAAAGGGGGCGCGCTAGGGCTGGGGCGGTCTTACCAGGGAGGTCAGACGGAAGCCGAGGGTGGCTCTGAGCCCAACCCGTCCTCTGTCCGGTCCTGTTCAGCCTAGCCGCCCGCGCGCCCGCTCCCGCCCTAAATTTGAGCAAATATCGCGAGCGCAGCTGCACAGCCCCATGGGAAATGTAGTTCTCAGCCGCGAACACCACTGGCTGCGGCGGTGGGGGCGGCCGAGGCTCCGTGCAGGTGTAGGAGAGAGAAACCGGGATATCGCAGCCATTGCCCCATTCTCGCCGCATTTCTGGGGGCTCTGAGCTGCACAAGCCTCTCTTCTCTAGGAACTGTCTCCTATGCGTCCTCCCTCTCTGTCTCTCTGTCTCTGTCTCTCTCTTTCTGTCTCTCTCTGTGTCTCTGTCTCTCTGTTTCTGCCTCTCCCTCTTTCTCTTGCATGTTGTCTCATTAGATTGAAAGCTCCTTGTCTTTTGCCTCTTTTTGTATCCCTAGCCTTAGCCCAGTGCCTGGCACATAGTAGGTGCCTAATAAGTGTTTACTGATTGATTGATTACTGAATCCAGTACCTGGCCCACAATAAACGCTTAACAAATGTTTGTGGATTCACTCGATGCTACATCCATAAATCCTAACCTGATCCTCTCCTGCTATAAGTGATCCCCTCCAACTCTGCTAGCATTTTTCCATATCTTCCATGCACTTGTCTTAGCCTGCTTTGCATTGTTATTTGTGTGCACTTTCCTTAGAAATCTGTCTTTTTTTAATCTTCCCATCTCCCTCAGTGACCAGGACAGCACAAGATGCATAATGTGGTAGGGGGAGTTCTGGATTTGTCATCCAAAGCTGTGGCTTTGTCCCATCTCCACCACTTGCTAAATACATGTGGAAGGCATCTATTAAGTACCTACTATGTGCCAGGCACTGTGCTAAGCACTTTACAAACATGATCTCATTTGATTCTCACAACAACCCTGGGAGGTAGGTGCTATTATATTATCCCCATCTTACAGTGGAAGAGATTGAGGCAGGCAGAGAGGTTAAATGACTTACCCTAGGGTCACATAACTAACAAGAGTCTGAGGCTGGATTTGAACACAGGTCTTCCTGACTCTAGACCCAAAGCTCTATCCACTGTACCACCTAGCTGTGGGTAAATGACATCATCTCTCTGTGCTTGTGTGACTTTGTCTACCAAATGGGAATAGTAATATTTTCAATACTTACTCCAGAGAATTGTCATGGGTTTCAAATAAGATAAATGTCAAATACCTTGTTAACTTTAAAGGTCTGCAAAAATGTAACCTTTTATAGTAAGCCCTTACATACATAGAATTGGAAGGTACCTTAGTGATGTAGTCCAACTGCCTATTTTACAGATAAGAAAACTGAGGCTGAGAGAGGGGAAATTAGTTGGCCAAGGTTACTGTCAGGATGCGAAGCCAAATCCAGGTCCAGGGTTCTTTCCAGAATACCACAAGGCCTCTCTTAGGTTGAATTGAATTTGTTTTATACTTGTTGATTCATCGAAGATGGCAAATGGAACTCTTAGAGGGATAGAGAACTGTGTTTGTATTTCTTAATATTTGTATCCCAGGATCCCTTTCCAGAGACATAATTAGCAATTTTGGTACCTGGAGCAAGAGTGAAGAAGAAGCTTCAAGGAGGCTTTCCTGGGACACAAGGCCCATGGAAGAAGAGACCACTATAGAGCAGAAGGAAACAGAAACCCTGGGGGCCCTGAGGAGGCTGCCACTGTGAGGGGAGCAGAATGGGGCCAGAAGGGACTGTCTTCCACCTTCATTGTGGTAGCAGTAGAGAGTTCGTTCTTGCCTGCTCAGGCATAGCTGTGCCAGGAAAGGTACAACCTCTCCCAAAGACAGTCTCAACTATACCCCTTAGGGAACGGAGAGCAATTGTAGGTGGGAGGCCTAGCAGTGAGCAACGATAGGTCATTATCTGTCTCCCTTTAGCCTACCATTCAAGAATGAATGAATGAGTCAACAATCACTAAATATTTATTAAGCACTTACTCTGCAGTCATCAGGTACTGAGGGCCTGAACTAAGGTGGTGGGATGTATGAGTAGAGAGAAGGCAGATGTGAAATATGGGATAGAGGTAAAAAAGGACAACATCTGATAACAATGGATATGAGGGGTGAGGAAGAGTGAAGAATCAAGTATAAAGCCAAGGTTATAAATACAGGAGACAAGAAGAAATGGGAGTTAGGTGGTGCAGTGGATGGAGTACTGGGTCAGAAGTCAGGAAAGCTCATAGTCCTGAATTCAAATTTGGCCTCAGACACTTAATAGGCATGTGACTGGGCAAGTTACTTAACCGTTTGCCTCAGTTTTCTCACCTGTTAAACAAGTTGGAGAAAAAAATGTCAAACTATTATAGTATCTTTGCCAAGAAAACTCCAAATGGGTCATGAAGAGTCAAACGTGACTGAACAACAGTAGTCAAAAGCAAAACACTTTTGAGATGGATAGGGTGAAAGGAGAGAGAGAGAAGGATAAACAGGAGGAAAAACAGGATGGAGGAAAATACAAAGTAAACATAACAGTAAAGAATTGTCAGAGCAAGTTGTTCTGGAATCACCCTCATTTCTCAAATCTATAGAGAACTGAGTAAAATTTATAAGAATTATAAGAATACAAGTCATTCCCCAATTGACAAATGGTAAAATGATATGAATAGGTAGCTTTTGGACAAAGTAATCAAAGCTATCTATAGTTATATGAGGTTAGAGAAATGCAAATTAAAACAACTCTGAGGTACCACCTCACACCTGTCGGATTGGCTAATATGACAGAAAAGGAAAATGACAAATGTTGGAGAGGATGTGGAAAAATTGAGACACTAATGCTCCACTTTCAGTGGAGTTGCGGACTGACTCAACCATTCTGTAGACCAATTTGGAACTATGCCCAAAGGGGTATAAAACTACATACCCTTTGACCCAGCAATACCACTTGAAGGTCTATATCCCAAAGATATAAAAAACAAAAAGGAAAAAGACCTTTTTAGCAGCTCTTTGTGGTGGCAAAGAATTGGAAACTGAGAGGATGCCCATCAGCTTATTAGTTGTGGTATATGATTGTGAATAAAATACTATTGTGGCATAAGAAATGATGAGCAGGATGCTTTCAGAAAAACTTAGAAAGATTTGTATGAATTGATGCAGAACCAGGAGAATATTGCACACATTAATAGCAATATTGTATGATGATCAACTGTGAATGACTGTAATAGTAATTAAGGTGAGACTTTTTGCTGTTGACTTTTAATGATTCTGGCCTTTGTTTGAATGGGGCAGATAAAGTGGGATTTTTTTTTTTATTTCTCAGCACTGAGACAATTGGGAGCCATTGATTTTTATCTGATGTGATATTGGGGGTGGAGAGCTTCTCCATGCCCAGCCTGGTTGAGGTCAGGGCCCTCGGGGACCTGAACAGGATACATAAGGGCAGAGGTTAGCGTTCTCTCTCAGAGCTCTGAGCCACAGCAAGAGTGGCCTGTGACTCTGGGCCAGCCATTGTAATGAGCTCCCCAGCTGAAGACTGAGATGTTGATAACTACAAATTATATTTGGTGTGTAATTTAGGGTGCTGGCTTTTTCCCCTGAACTAGGTGGATGTTACTTGTATTCTGGATTAAAGTAAGATTGTTAACCCCTTAATGTTGCTTTCCTTAAGTAAAGCAGATCAAAAGAACCCGTGTTGGCAGCTTTCTGGGTGCTGGTTGTTGGTGGATCTTACACCCCCACAAAAGCTGCTAGCTGGATTGTTGAAACAATGACTTAGGTATTTTCAGAAATACAATGAATGATCCAAGACAATTCTGAAGGACTTATGATTAAAAATGCTATCCACCTCCAGAGAAAGAACTGATAGAATCTGAATGAAGATCAAACCATACTTTTTTTAGACTTTATTTTTCTTGAGTTTTGAGGTTGGCTTTATTTTTGATCTGTGCTTTCTTTCACAACATGACTAATATAGACATATGTTTTGCATGACTGCACATGTGTGACCTATATCAAATTGCTTGCCTTCTCAATGATGGAGGTAAGGAAGTGGGGGCGGGAGGGAGGAAGAGAGAGAATTAGGAGCTCAAAAATTTAAAAAGAAGAATGTTAAAAATTGTTTTTACATGTAATTGGGAAAAATATGAAATACTAAAAAGTTTAATCAGCATTATTGATATTTTCTCCAACACTTTCTTAAGTCTACTCTAGACAATCAAAAAGCAATAAATTAAGCCCTGATTTTTTTTGCCCATTTCTCAACATGTAAATAACTCACACAGAATTCAACAATGAGAAACAGTTCCAGCCGGCCCCAGCACATCCCTATCTGTAACTAAATTGTACCATATTGTGAAATATTCCTTGTACTAGAATCCGTTAAATTGGGACTTCGAAATGACTTGTGTTAAAGAGACACAAAGACATGAGGCAACTCCTGTCAGTTTGGATATTTCTCTAAGCAGAAAAATGCTTCAAATTAGAATAATCAGAAATTAATAAAAAGTGTTACCTGCTGGGCCTGTTCTTACATTGAGGAGTACAGAATTTTCCTTGACAGATTTCCAGACTTATCTCACATGAACTCCCACCCAGCCCGACTGACTTGCTCTTCTCTTTTCATAGGCTTTTCTCCATCTCTGGAAAACTCTTCCTCTTCACTAATTATAATCCCTGGTTTTCTTCAAGGGTCAGCCTATAAAATAAACTAACCCCAATCCCATGATGCCTCCTCAGATTCCCACCCCCCCCCCCAGCTGACAGTGCTTTCTCTGGCTTCCAAAAATCATATATAACATACTTATCTGTTTACCTGTTGTTATCACAGTCTCCACAGAAGAACATAATCTCTTTGAGGATGGGACTGTTTCTCATTTTATCTTTCTATCCCTAATGCCTAACTTAGCACCCTGTGCATTGCTTTAACCAACAAGCATTTATTAAGTCTCCTGTGTGCCAGGTACTGGGGATAGAAGTACAAAGAATGAAGCAATCTCTACTCACAAATAGCTTATGATCTACTAAAGGTGTGCCAGTAAGGCAAAATGGGCTTAGTTTAACGGGTGCCCTTGAGGAGTTTTGGCTTTTGTTTACCATGAAAGTACTTTCACCTGTTAAATGCTAAGCCCCAGGCCCAAAGCCCTATCAGGTGTGAAACCTGTGTGGGCTTAGATTAATGACTTGAGAGGGGCCAACTCAGGAACCAATGGGTCTCTGGACCCTGGTCTCTAGTCGTTGAGGCGGGGCTTGAGAACGCCAGAGGCTTGGCTGCAAGGAGAGGCGAGAAACTACAGCTGAAAAAAGCCGAAGCAGAGCCACCCTTGTGTGGACCCAGGAGTTCGAGCGAAGACTTGAGGCCAGTGAATATGATTTATGCCATCTTATTTTTCTGTGGCCTCCTGGCTACTCTTGTGAGGCGGGCCTACTGGGCCTGGAGGCTTGTGTTCACAATACTGGAATGGGGAGGTTGGTTC
>CM053625.1:351816225-351846602 GCA_028646595.1 Phalanger gymnotis | reverse complement strand
AGTAGTTAAATACAAGGAAGCTTGGGAGAAAAGGTATTAGCAGTTGGGGGGATCAGGAAAAGCTTCATGCAGAAAATGATGATTAAGCTGAATGTTAAAGGAATTTTGGGTGGTGGAGGTAGGGAAAGAGTACATCTCTGTGTCTGTGAAACAGCCAGAAGGGCAGGGTCACCAAATCTAAGAGCATGTGGTGGGGAGTAACGTATAAGAAGACTGGAAAGGTAGGAGAGGGCTAAGTTAGGAAGGTCTCTGAATGCCAAATACAGCATTGTGTATTTGATCCTGGAGGCCATAGGGAGCCACTGAAGTTTATTGAGTAGGTTGGTAACATGGTCTGACCTTAGTTTTAGGAAAATCATTTTGTTTTCTGAATGGAGGATGGGTGGGAATGGGGAGAGACTTGAGACAAGCTAACCCACCAACAGATTATTGCAATAATTCAGGTGTGTAGGTGATGAAGACCTGCCACAAGGTGGGGGCAATATTAGAAGAGAGAAGGAAGCATATTGGAGAGATGCTACAAAGGTGAAATCTTAACAGGCCTTGGCAACGGCTTGGATATGCAGGGTGAAGGATAGTGAAAAGTTGAGGACAGCTCATAGGTTACTAACTTGAATGACTGAGATGATGGTGTTGCCCTATACAATAACAAGAAAGGACCAGGGGAGGGTTTAGGGGGAAAGATAATGAGCTCTGCTTTGGAAGTGTTGAGTTTAAGATGTTTACTGGGCATCCAGTTAGAGATGTCTGAAAGGCAGCTGGAGATGCAAGATTAAAGGTCAGCAGAGAGTTTGGACCAGGACAGGTACATATGAGTATCCTCAGCATAGAGATGGTAACTGTGTGACCTTGGGCAAGTCACTTAACACAAATTGCCCTGCCTTCCCCCCTCAAAAAAAAAACAAAACAGAGATGGTAACTGACTCTATGGGAATTGATGGAATCATCAAATAAAATAATACAGAGGGAAAAGAGAAGCTCCCAAGGTCCTTTTACAGCCAACAGGGACAAAAAAGGAAGGATACCCAGCAAGGCCAAAGCTAAGGCCTTCCTTTTCCTCCTACCCTCCTCCATGGTTCCTTCTAATGAGGTTCAGCTAGAACTCCAAGCTTACTTCATTTTCTGAAATTCTGGATTCTCATTTTCTGGAATTCTTGATTCTTATTTTCTGAAATTTTGGATTCTAGTTAAATAAATGCTTTTTTAAAACTGATTCATGGATGTGAAGAAATCCTCTAGCCAATGGAACAGACTTCCTGTCTGGCATTCCCTTACTTCAGCAAAAATGACTTTTCATACTTAGTCTAAGTCCTGTGATTAAAATTGATTGATCACTCAGTAGATTACTTACTTTAAGTGGGAGAGGGTAATTTAATTAAGTAAATATAAATCAATCCCTCTCTCACACAAAGAAGAATAAAAGGCATTGGTATATGAAACCATACATTTATGTTATTTATAATTTTAAATTTTTTTTAATTGTACATATGTATATATACCTTTAACGAGGTAGTAGATAAATTATTTTGTTTCAATTTCCCTTTCTGAACTTTTTTCCTTCCTATGCATTTCCCTAGATTTTATTGCCGTTCTTCTTTTGGAATGGAATTGAACCACATTATTATTTTTATTGTAGTCAGTATATATATTGTTGTTTTGCTTAATTAATTGAAGAACAAGTATTTATGTTGGAAGCACCATTCCAAACACTGGGATATAAAGACAAAAGCAACAAAAGCAGATCTGCTTTCTCCACTCTTTGTCACTTCACATTAGGGTTCCCCTATTTCTTTGCATTCTGTCTAATTCAAGAAATGTGTATTAACTCCCTGCTATACTATACGGGGTGTCCCTAAAGTCTGGACACATAGGCAAAATGCATATTTTGAAATATTTGGAATATTAACAGACCTTAGCCCCCTTGACTTCTTTTTCTGGGGTATGCTAAAGGAGAAGGTGTGCTCAATGAAAATCACAGATGCAACACACTTGATTGAACACATATAGAGTGAATGCACTAAAATTGATGGCTGTATGGAGTTATTGCATCGAGTTCATATGAATCTTGCAAAGTACATCAACCTTTGAATCACAAATGATGGAAATCATATTGAAGATGTTATTTGTTTATATTCCAGTTAAATAAAATGTTGTTGAAAATTTCATCCATTTCATTTCTTGAAAATACGCATTTTTGCCTATGTGTTCAGACTTTAGAAACACCTTGTATTGGGTATGCATTTACCTGAAAAGAAAGAGAATCTCTTAGTTGCATTGGTGGTAATTCTGAGTCATTGGATGAGGATGAGGAAGAGTCCTAACTTAGCCACTATGGAAGAAGGAGGCAGCTCCTACACAGAAGCCTCTAAGGGGGAAAAGATTTTATATCAGTCCTCAGAGAGGGGAGCTTTTGGCTGTTGGGCCAGGGAATGCTGAATGGGTGTCTGTGATGTTAGGAAATCCTTTCTATTGACCTAGATCCTGGGACAGGTTGCATGCAAGAGGCTTATGACCCCTTTTGTTTCTATTCCCCTTTTCCCCTTAATTCTGCCCATGTTCTGGAAATATCTTTTGCATAACTTCACATATATAACTAATGTCATATTGCCTGCCTTCTTAAGGGGTAGGGCATGGGGGAGAGGGAGGGAGACAATTGAGAATTAGAAATTTTTAAAAATAAATGTTAAAAAATTACTACATGTAATTAACAAAATAAAAAAATGCATATTTTAAAAATACTGCCCATGCTAGGAGGACTATTCAGTAAAAAATTTAAGACCTGGTCTTTCTGAAGGGGAGAAGAAAGGCCTAAGATTATCAACTTTAGTACTCTTGCGAATTCTTGTTTTGTTTTTGGTTTTTCCCTTCCTCCCCCACCCCTTTTCCCAGTGGCCCAAAATATTCTCAAGTGCATCCTGAACCACATCAAAATGTAAATGGGAACTATTTGACAAAACTAATGGAAATGTAATAAAACATAGATTAATATCACATTTTAAAACAGCTAATACGAAGCCTGGATTAGTGGGCCATGTTTCTATTGTTGTTTGATAGCATCCCTCCAGAAGATCCCTAGAACCTTGCCATAAAGAGGTGGGATGGGATGGGATGAATCTACCCCTGGGACCTGATTGGATTCCTAGTTATTTAAGGACATTAAAAAGTTATCTAGGAACATTAAAAAGTTTCAGTCATATGGAATCTGGGCTTCTCACAATTGTTGGGCACCTAAGAATATGAGATACCATATCCTGAGATGACCTACTGACCAGATATGTTTCTAATGGAGAGGAGATGGGCCATATCCAGAGAAGCTAAGTACAACCATATCCTTCTTGCTATGTTATGACAGTGTAAACCTCTTTCGTTAAATGTTCAATGACTTGTGAGCTCCTCATTTTATCCCAACATTGAACCTGAACTAAGAAGGTTCTAACTAAGCATTAGAGCTCTGCCTCTGATAAGGGATAAGCATATCCCCTCTTGAATCACTTAAATTATATTCTCTGTATGCAGATAGGACAATGGGAATGATATGCATCTCATCCTATTCTTACATCCTTTTTTTTAAAACAGTTTTTTATTTTACCTGGACACAAATACAAAATATAGAAAAGAAACAAAAACATATTATAAACTTAAATATTGAAACTTAAATATAATGTAAGAAAGAAAAAAAGCATGTCATGTGCATAGCAGAACACAGGAGAGGATTCAAAATATGTAACAATAAATTTTCATTTCAAGAAAGCCTATATGATAAACAATACACCTTGTGTTGAGAATTGTCCATCTTTTCTTTGCTTCCTTGTGTTTTCCTTTGTTCTCTGCTGTGCACTTTTTAACTTTGCTCTTTTTTTCCCTTCCCCCACCCCCAGAAGGCTACAACATAATTTAGATATTTCTTGATATATACATCGACATACAGATATATACATATACTTATACATATATACATGCACATATAGACATATACTTTCCCAAACATAATCTACTCCTGATCTTTGTTTTTTATATTTGTACATATCTTTTGCTTCCTATCTTTCCTGCCTCCTTTACTTCTACCCGCTACATTGATCTTCCTATTACTTGCCTACCCCCCTCCTCCACCAACCACCCTGCCCTCCTATTACTTGCCTTCTCTCCCCTAAGGATTCCTCCTCTATCCCCAATTCCCATTAATCTAAACTCCCTTTCCTTGTTCCCTCATATCCTTTTTTTTTTTTTGGAAGTGGTAACAGGAATACATTTGTGCTTCTGAAAACATTATAACGTGTTATCATTGCCAATTCTGTGATTTTATCAATTACATATTCATAGCAGTACTTTTTTAATAGCAAAGAATTGAAAACAAATAGAAGCCCAATGATTGGTAAATGGCTAAACAAGTTGTGGTACTGAATGTAATGGAATATTATTAAACTATAAGAACTGTTGAATATGAAGAATTCAGAGAAGCATGAGGAGATGGCCGAACTGATGCAGAGTGAAAGAAACAGAATCAGGAAAACAATATACACAGTGACCAAAATAATGTAAATGGAAAGAACAAAAACCAAAACTGAATTCTATGTTATTATAATGACCAACCTTATCCCTTAAGATGAGCTGAGAAAATATTCCTTCCTTTTTTGCAGAGGTAAGTGACTATGGGTGAAGAACCTTGACTAAGCTGTCAAATGCAATTGATGTTTTGGTTTATTTTATGGGAACTGCTTATTTTCTCTTTCTTTTGCAATCTTAGAATGTAAGCCTCTTAAGGGCAAGCCTGTTTCCTTTTCTCCTACTTTATTTGTTTTGAAGGTGGGAAAGCGGGGCAATTGGGGTTAAGTGACTTGCCCAAGGTCACACTGCTAGTGTGTCAAGTGTCTGAGGCTGGATTTGAATTCAGGTCCTCCTGACTCCAGGGCTGGTGCTCTGCTCACTGAGCCACCTAGCTGCCCACCTTTTGTCCTATTTTGACATATTTTTAATGTCCTTTTTGAGATCTATATATTTTCAAAGTTTTTGTAAGGGAAGGAGTTCTACATTCTCACATCAATCAATCAATAAAAAGACATATTAAACTTTCATAATCGATACAAGATTGTCTACATCCTGTGATCCCTTTATCAATAAACATTTATTAAACACCTACTATGTGACAGGCACTGTGTATAGGCACTGGAGATGTAAAAAGAGGCAAAAGACAGTTCCTTTACTTCAAGAAGCTTAATGGAGAGGAAAAATAAAACCAATATATACAAAGCAAGCATTGTGACAGTGGGACACTTATGGGAAGAATCAATAAAACATTTGTTAAATGCCTACTATGTGCTAGGCACTGAAGATACAAAAAAGATGCAAAAGACAATTCCTGCCCTCAAGGAGCTTACAATTTAATGGGAGAAATAACATGCAAATAAATGTTAGAAATATGCTTGACACTGAAATATAGGTAACAAGGGCAATTTATTATTATTGAGGAATCCAAAGGAATTGGGCTTACATTCCTGGCCAGGAGTGGACTCCACCCTTCTTTAGGAAGAGGGAGTACTGCTTAGAAAAATAAGATCAGCTTTATAGTGTTAGACTGACACAGATTGATGCACCATCAACTCAGTACCTCCCTTCAGGAAGCGTATTGGTCCACTCCCTTCTGGGTTACAATCTTCTCTACATACCCCTAACATGCAACTCCTTGGTATGTTCCCCTCTCCTAAACATACATCTCATGTTCAAAAATGGCAGAAAACTCCTCCCTGTGGGTGTATTTAGCCAATTAAGCATGCATGGTAGCCATTTGATTCAGTTTTCTCTTCAACCCTGACCATTCCCTGGCTGGTTTAGACCAGTTTACCTAACATCCTGAATGTGTGGTTTCTGCAAAACCTCGAACTTTATTCCCACTGGCTGGGGAACAGACCATCATCCTGATTAATTTTTACTCCTCCTTTGTTCAAGCTGACACTTCATTAATTATTCTGTGTAACTTAATTAACTCTTCTGTGGAAACCTAACTTTCCCTAACTTTTACCTATCTCTCAAATATATACAAACAAGCTATATAAAGATAAATAGGAAATAGTGAACAGAGGGAAAGCACTAGAATTAAGAGGGGTTAAGAAAGGTTTTCTGTAAAAAAAAAAAAAATGGGATTTTAGTTAGGACTTTAGTTAAGACTCCAGGGAAGCCAAAAGGTAGAGTTGAGGAGAGAGAACATTCCAGGCTTGTGGGACAGTCAGAAAAAATGCCTAGAGGTAGAGTGTGTTGTTTGAGGAACATCTAGGAAGCCAGTGTCACTGGATTAAAAAAAGAGTGTATTGGAAGAGTTAGAAAGACAGTAGCTGGCTAAGGTGAAAGGAACATGGTGATTGCTAGCCCAACAAGCAAACCACATCCCCAGGGAGTTTTAAAAAGAGGAAGAAATGTTAGCAATTATTATTCAAGCGATACTCACTTAGAGTGAGGTAAGGCCCATTCAGTGAATAGACCTCTTTAAGAAGTGAGTCTAGGGATGGCCCCTTTAATTAGAAAAAAAGATTAAAAAAAAAAATCAAGCTGGAAGAGGAAGACCCTCAGGGTTACTGTTTCAAAGAGAAATAGTTACCATTGACATTCACTCTAAGAGCAGTTAAGTGGAGTTTGAGCAGGGCTCTATAGTGGTCTAATCTATGAGCTTCAGAGTGAACAGAGTTGAAGGAAGGAAGGGTGTGAGGTAAATAAAATGTGAAGACTTCACAGGGAAGATATGTATAAATATATATATATGCTAAGAAATGTTTAAAAATCAAGAAATAGGGAAATAGGGAAGTAGAAAAATTCTGAGGCCGTAAGAGTCTGATGGCTCAGGCTCTGGGAAAGTTTACCCTGAAACTTTTTGTTCTTATTCTGGTTTAAAGATTTGCTCAGTAAGAATAGAGTCACTGTGACCTGCTTTCCTTTACTAAAAGTACTGTAGAAGAATGGAGAGGGTCTCTCCCTCCCCTTATCCTATTCTCCTTCTTCAGATTTATAGATGTCACCTCAGTTGTAATCATTAACTAAGAGAATGGGAATTGGAGTTTCTGTACCTTGAGTTTCCGGTTCTTTGTCTAGTTCTTCATTCTCAGATTGTAAGCCCGCCTCCCAGGCAATGATGAGAAGGGTCAGAGGTGGGCGAGAATTCTCTTGTTTTAGGTATAATTATTGGTGCTTTGCTCCTTGTACTCTGCCTCCTTTGCTGGTTCTGTTCTGTGCTGGCAGAGGATGCCCTATTCTCGAAAATTGAATAAAATTTATTTCTGTTCCTACCCTGAGATGGCTCTTTATTATAAATTAACTTTTTAATTGGTGAGGGTCTTTCATCCCACACGGAAGGAAGGAAGGAAGGAAGGAAGGAAGGAAGGAAGGAAGGAAGGAAGGAAGGAAGGAAGGAAGAAATCTAGCCAGTAAATCCCAAGTTAAGTGGGCAGCTTCTGGCCGTCAAAATTTACCTTTTTTGGAGAGAAGGAGAAGGAGGAGGAGAGGGAAAGGGAGAGGGAGAGCTGAGTTACCCAATTAGCTGGGTCCCCTTTCAGGCACTCCATCTACCCACAGGCTGCCTAAAAGGGCCAGGGTCTCTCATTGCATCTTGGGCCATCTCCAGTCATCCTGATGAATATCAGGCCACTGGACCCAGATGGCTCTGGAGGAGAAAGTGAGGCTGATGGCCTTGCACAGCCCTCAAATCAAAGTCAAGTACAAGTCATGTCATCATTTCCCTGATGTCTTGGTCCCCTTGGAAAACGAAGGACAAACGCATAATTCAAGAGGGCTCCAGGCTTGGGAAAAGTCAGATCCTTTCCCTTTATGAAAGTACAGAAAATTGGAGAGAGTGTGCCCTGAGAGAGTGTCTTCCTCCCAGCAACTTCCCATATTATCAGAGATAAAGGAACAGGGACTATTTATCCAGATGACAGACCTAGGATAAACAGGGACAAGTAAGGGCAAGGATGAATACAGAAAGATAGCCATTGGGGAAGAATGGGCTTCTAGGGGTTTGATCCTTTGCCCCAGGGAAGAATGCTGCCCGAGGACTGAAGAAAGGATTACTCCTGACCAGGAACAGTGAACCTATTCTTTGGCAACGGGAACTGTCTACACCTGTGCCTTACTGCCACGATTGAAATTTGAGCCCATTTTCCCTAGGGGCTTTTCCTATTCAAGGCAAAAATGTGCCCCTAGTTTGGATGGGAATATTTTCATAATTACTGTTCTTGTTACATTGCCTTAGTAAATACCTTTTCCTAAAAGATCATTAAAGTATAGCTGACCTTTCCATGTTCAAAACCCTTTATGGCTTACCCTAATCCACCCACCCCTACTTTACCTGTCTTCTTAAACCTTACTTTCAGTTACTTGAGAACTGGGATTGCCTTTTGTCTTTTATTTTATTTTATATTTTGGTACCTGTAGTGCTCAGCACTATGCCGGGCACATAGTAGGTGTTTAAATAAGTGTTTATTGACGGATTGACATGAATTCGAAGCACACCAGTGGTAGCCCATGAGCAACAGTACAAGAAATTTGGTCTCTTAACCCTTCTCAGAACCTTGAGCAAAGAAGTGGTCATCTGCCCTCTGGAGACCTGACCCGAGTTGGGGAGTGGCCCCAGAGTGAGTGCTACATTTCTTTCTGTGTTGCTTGGAGAGTATGAATATCTGGTATGACAACAGCTATTAATTATAGGCAGCTAGGTGGTACAGTGAATAAAGTGTTAGGCTTGGTGTCAGGAAGACCTGAGTTCAAATCCAGCCTCAAATATATAATATCTGTGTGACCCTGGGCAAGTCACTTGACCTTGTTTACCTCAGTTTCCTCATCTGTAAAATGAGCTGAAGAAGGAAATAGCAAACCACTCTAGTATCTCTGCCAAGAAAACCCCAAAAGAGGTCACAAAGAGTTGGACACAACTGAAATTAAATATATTGTCCTTATGTATTTATGCATTGGTGTTGAGTTCAGGTAACTAAGAAGAACCATTCAGTCTGTGGTAACTATCTGGTTCCAATACAGTTTATGGGTTGAGTTCTCAAGGATATTTTGAGGTCTGCGTTTGTAATCTGAGGTTCTGTCATCTGTTAAACCATTAAAGATAGTAAGCTTCTGATAACCTAGACATCATGTCATTTCTTGCTAGGTATTTTGTAGGTACTAAATTTTTGTAGCCTGATATAATATGTAGCAATCTCTACTGTTTCTTTAATGATAATAATAGCTAGAATTTATGCAGAGCTTTATGGCTTGTAAAGCTCTTTGCAAACATTATTTCATTTTGTCTATACAATAACACTGAGAGGTAGATGCTATTATTACTCCCGTTTTACAGACATGGAAACTGAGGTCACATAGCTAGCAAGGATCTGAGGCAGGATTTGAACTCAGGTCTTCCTGATTCCAAATCCAGTGCTCTCTCTACCTAGCTTCCCCAGTTGGATCACTAAGTTCTGTTTCTTTCAGGATACCTTTCCTATAATTGCTGGTGTTGACCACTCGGTCTTTATTGACATCAGAAATCCCTCCATTTCCACAAACAAATCACCATTATTCAACCGTTTGTTGGTTGGATTTTTTTGGTCAATATATCATTAGTTGAATTTAAAGGCATATTGCCCTTGAAGGGTCTTTCAAGTCCTTTCTTGGACGTATCTATCTATCTATCTATCTATCTACCTATCTATCTATCTATCTATCTATCTATATCTATATATATCTATATCTATATCTATATATATCTATATATATCAAAGAAAAAGATAGCAATACCGTACTTTTAGTTTTAGGCAAAAGTCTGCCAAAACCAATTTGTTTTAATATAACATTATTCTAAATCCAAGTGTTTACTAGCTTAGAGAGAGGACAGAGTTATGCAAACAGGCACAATCAATCAAATATTTATTAAGTGCCTACTGTGTGCCAGGCACTGTGCTAAGCACTGGGGATATAAAATGAGGCAAGAGATAGTCTCCTGCCCTCAAGAAGTTTATAATGTAATGATAAATATCATCAGATAAAGATTCCTTGAGATGAAGGTGTTTAATGTGTTTCTTAGTAACTGTGCAACCTGATACTATCTATCAAATGGCTATAAGATCCTTTGGTTCAATTCTCTCTTCAATTTGAGAGCCATATTTTGTTCTATTTAGGAGAGATGATCATGTATTTTAGATTAGGAAGAATTATAATGAGCTTAAACTGTTTACCTGAAGAATGCTATACTTTATATCATGTGTTCTTGACATCATTGCATTGGTGATGTGTTAGAGAACAGTTTTCTATGTGGACATCCAAGGACAAGCCTGGAATATACTCCCTCATGACCTCTGCCTCTTCACTTCCTTCAAGTCCCAGATAAAAACCCCACCTTCTATAGAAAGCCTTTCCTGATTCCTCCTTAAGGTTAGTGCCTTCCTTCCATTGATTATTTACAATTTATCTTGAATATAACTTGTTTGTACATAGATGTTTGCATATTACCTCCTGCACTAGACTGTGAGCTCCTCAAGAGCAAAGGATTGGTAACCTCAGTGCTTAGCAGAGTGTCTGGGACATAGTAGGTGCTTAATAAATGCTTACTGACTCTTTAACATTAGTGAGAAGTGCACTGGTGTTGATTCTGGAGCAAGAGTACTAGAAACCCAGACCCTCAGGATGCTAGTGGTGGGGAGAGTTGGGGAAGTGGCCCCGGAGGGTTGCTACATTTCATTCCATGCTGCTTGGAGATTATGAGTATCTGGCATGGCAGCATCTATTTAAAATGTTGTTCTTGTGATTTTATGTGTTAATGTATATCCAGGTATACAACAGTTTATTCTATTTGTCTATCTTAGCAAATAATGATCTGGTCCCAGTACAATTTCTTGTTGAAGTTCCTTAGCACATTTTGAGGTCTGCATTTGTAGTATGGGTTAGTTGGTTAGTGTTGAGAAGATTAATGCACTCTGGGAAGGATATTGATGTGTTGTTGGCAGTGGGGTGATCTGCCGCCACAAAGCTCCATACAGAGATAGAGGCTGAACAGAAGGAAGATGAGATGGGGCAAGAGCTGGCAGACAGTTCTGAATACTGATATGGTAGTAATTTGGTAACCTACTTCTTGAGGGAGATACCTACTTCTTGAAATTAGCTGAAGCCTTCCTGGAAATGATGAGAAAAACAGGCCCTTCTGCCCTAGGTAAATGGACTGGTCAATGAGAAAAAGAAATTCAAATAGGCTGGACAATGAAATACTAGAACTAACCGGGTCCCCTCCGACCTGGGAAAAAGGGCCAAACAATGGAATAATGATGTGCTTAGATATTTGAAAAACTCTGAGTTACCACCCCCTTGCCTACATGCCCCTAGTTACCTCGCCTTCTTGTAACTGATCACCCCACCTTTCTGTCCCTGATTATTTCATCTGCCCTGCCCAAGCTTACAGTTATCTATAGCTTTAAGGTTTTCCTCTGTAAGAATCGCTAGCTTCTCCTGCTTGAGCCATCTCCTGTCTCCCCTCAAGGGGCTTCCTTAAGGAAGAGGCTGTTTGATGTGTTACCCAGAAATGACTTTACTTGATTTGGAGACAGCCTGAGCAAATTCTTTTGAGACAACACCACCACCACCACCACACACACATGCACACACATATACACACCTTATACCTCACCAGTTTGGTGACCTTGCACCTTGTCAGTAGGACAGCTGTGGCTTTCTTTTTTGGTGTCTAACATAATAATAGCTAGCATTTATATAGTGCCAATTATATACCAGGCACTATGTTAAGCACTTTACATACATTATCTCATTTGATCTTCACAACAACCCTGTGAGGTCGAAATTCCTAACCCCATTTTACAGATGAAGAAACTGAGTCTGAGAAAAGTGAAGTGATTTTTTTTCCCCAGGACACACATCTGGAATCCTTGGGGATGATTCAAACTCAGGAATTCCTGAGTTCCCAGTCTAACTGTAATAGTATTCACTACACCATGTAGGGGACATCTGGTGGAGGTCATACTTTCCCTACTCAGGTCATTCTTTCTTGACTTGTGTTCATTGCCCCTTCTCCTGTGCCTCGTGGCCAGTTGGCTACCAAGCAGAAATAATCAGAATACTCCTTGTTCCACCTCAGCTATTTCCAGACTCTGCCTTAACCACCATCATTCAGGAACCCCTCTTCTCTCTCCTCCTTTCAAATTCACAGAAGCAACAACGTCCACCTAATCCAAATTACAATGGCTGCTAACTACAGGGCCCTTAGGTCATTCTCCTTCCTTTCTTAAAGAGTTCAACACCTGGTCTACCATTTTCTTCTACCATCACATACTGGAGGACCTCAGTATCAATGTTGATGGTCTCTCAAATTCCTGACCCTTTAAACATTCTTAAATTCCATGACCTACTCCATTGCTCCACTTCAGGTTCAAAGGCTCAGGGTAAAGTAAAAGTTCATTTAACAGTTTGCTTTATCAACAAGAACAATAATCACTCAGGAGAGAATTCTTTTCCTGATATCCTTAAGTCTTTCTTTGATCTCCAGCTCCCTTCAGAGGTTCTCTTTTCCATCTGGTCTGAGATGAATTCAAGAGACTTCCATCTGATAATAACAACAGCTTACAGTTATCTATAGCTTTAAGGTTTGCAAAGCAGTTTACACACATTATATCAGCTGATCCTAACAGCTGTGAGGTAGCTGCTATTATTATACCCATTTTACAGATGAGGAAACTGAGCCTGAAAGGGGCTAAATGACTTGCCCAGGATCACGCATCTAGTGGTTGACTGAGGCAATGCTCAATATCACATCTTTCTGACTCCAGGTCCAGAACTTTACTTGCTATGGACTACCTAGTTCCCTCATTGCTCTATTCCTTTCAGGGTATGGGGCTAGGCAATGGATCTTAAATAGATTGAGGTATTTTCCACTGAGATCCCTTAATCCATTGTCAGGGACCTTAGTTTTCATTCTTAACTACTTATAAAGTTTATAATTTAAATATATAAAATTTATCATTTTAAATACTTTCTTAATTCTTTTGAAAGGGAACCAGAGAGTGTGTGTCTGCTTTCCACAGTAAGTTGGAAGCAGATTGGGAAAGGCTTTTTAAATGCCAGACTGAAGAGGTCATATCTTGTCTTCCAGGTGATGGGGAGACACTGAGAAATGTCTGAACTGGGAAGTGATGTGGTCAGGCTTGTACTTTAGGAAGATTATTTTGGCATCAGAATGGAGAAGGGAATGTTTTGGGGACTGCCTAAAAGGTACAATGAGGAGACAATTACAATAGTCCAGGCCACAGAGGTAATGAGGTCCTGAATTAGGGTGATGACATGGCAACTGAGAGGATATGTATATGGAGGGAAAGATGACTCAGAATATGTGAATCAGGATAACTAAATGGGTTAATCAGGGAAGAATAATCTGGGTAAGACTTCAATTGGAACCTCAGATGCCATTTAGTTGAACCCTACTCATTTTGCAGCTGAAGAAACTGACACCCAAAAGGTTCTAAGGTCACACAGGTAATATCAGAGGCACAGTTTGCATCCTAGACCTCTTGGTACAGCTTTTCACTGTAACTCACTGCCCACTCCTTTGAGAAAAATTCAGTAAATTCTAAGGTAAAAATACTTGAGGTAAATTGTCTAGTCACTCTCTGCTATTCTTTGGGATTAGGGGCTTCTGAGGGTTATGTTTGAATGTTAATTAACTGATCAAACAGTTTCTAGCCCTCCAATGAATTTGACTTTCTCCAGAGGAGAAAACTGGTTTGGGGTCAGGGGGATGCCATTGCGTGCTGGAGAAGGAGTCTAGGGACCACCAGGATTTTAGTTAAGTATGTGACACTGGGTATGTAGATCCCTTCACCTCTTTGACCAATGGAAGCAGATAATCTCCAAAGGCTGTTGAACGAACATTCCTGGTTTCTACGGCTCCAGTAGCAGCAGCAAATTCTGGGACCAGTGAAATCACTCTGAATGTGGTATGTATTAGATTCTTCATTTTTCTTACAGTCCCCACAGAACCTTTTATTTGGGAGGTACGAAGTACTAATTGGAGGAAAGGGAGATTTTTAAGGGTGGAAAATTAAGAAAGTTACATGCATGATGAGATGTAATATGTAATTCCCACAGAGCAAAGCAATTGTGGCGTGGGGTGGAAAAACAATCTGTGTTGTGGGAGATGTAAGAAGTGGCCTTAAATTTGGGTTTAGAATCTAAACAACACATTTGGGGAAAAAAAATACCCACCATAAAATTTGAAGGAGTTGCTTCTGAGCTTTCTGGAAGGGCTGACAGAGATAGTCCCAATGACTCTACTGGATTCATTAAGATTCTTTTAAAACTACATTAGGTTTTTTTCTGAATCTTGAGGGGCTGAGACCAAACCAAGCACAGACTCTGCTTCCTGTTTGTTGTGGCTACACAATTTTCTGCCTCTGTGAATAACCATTTTCATGATAAGCTTATGAGGGGTGCTTTGTGAATCACCATAATGAAAATTACCCCAACACTTCAGAGTATCATTCCAGAACTCGTTAGCCTATAAGGTTCTTGAGTTCAGATACTTTGTTTAAATTTTATTTTGTTTTGTGTTTGTATCTTTGGAGAATCTATGCTATCTATATTTCCACTTTACAACTATTTAGATAACAATCATATTACTGATACATTAAACAAGAAATGATTGTTGAGGTAATTAATATGAAACAAGTAATAAATTATTGTTGGTTTAATTAATGTGTAATCAGGGCCTGTGAAAAAGCTTCCCTTCCTGATTCCAGATATGCATTTTGACTTGAAATAAATACCTGTCCCATATCTGATATATACTGTAAATGGAGTATCTTTTCTGCTCCCTACCTTAAATGGACCATAGACAAGAGCCAAATCTTAAGCCTTAAATAAGTATTCTCTGGCTTACCAGCGTGAGAAAAAGCCTAACAATACCATTGTTGGAAAAATTATGAATGAGGCAGTTTCAGAAACACCTGTGAAGACTTGTGCAAAGTGATCCACAGGAAAGTGAGCAGAACCTGGAGAACAATTTATACAATATACAACATTATAAGGCAAATAACTTTGAAAGATTTGAATCCTCTAATCAATGCAATGACCAACTCTGACTATTGAGGATCAGTGAGGAACCATTGCTATTCACCTCCTGAATGAAAGGTGGTGAATTCAATATGCAGAATAAGGCATATATTTTAAAATATAGTCAGTGTGGCAATTTGTCTTGCTTGAATATGTATATTTGTTACAAAAGATGTTTTTCTTTCTTTTTTAATTGGGAAGGAGGAAGGAGGGGAAAATAATTTTGTTAATAGAAAAAAATGTTTTAAAAAAGGACAGCCTCTAACATGACAAAACAGGAAAATGATAAATGTTGGAGATGTGGAAAAACTGGAACACTAATGCATTGTTGGTGGAGTTGTGAACTGATCTAACCATTCTGAAGAGCAATTTGGGGCTATGCCCAAAGGGCTATAAAACTGTGCATACCCTTTGATCCAACAGTGCCACTACTAGACTAGGTCTGTATCCCAAAGAGATCATAAAAATAGCAGAAGGACCCACATCTACAAAAATATTCCTAGCAGCTCTTTTTGTGGTGGCAAAGAATTGGAAATTGAGGAGCAGCCAGGTGGCACAATGAATAGAGTACTGGCCCTGGAGCCAGGAGGACCTGAGTTCAAATCCTGCCTCAGACACTTGACATTTACTAGCTATGCGACCTTGGGAAAGTCACTTAACCCCAATTGCCTTGCCTTCCTCTCTCAGGGAATAAAAAATGGAAATTGAGAGGATGCTCATCAACTCAAGAATGGCTGAACAAGTTGTAGTATATGAAGGTAATAGAACATTATTGTTTCATAAGAAATGATGAGCAGGCTGACTTCAGAAAAACCAGGAACCACTTAGATGAACTGATAGTGAGTGAAATGAGCAGAACCAGGAGAACATTGTACATAGTAACAGCAACATCGTGAGATGACTAACTGTTGCAAAAATCTGCTAGTGGCTGCCGAAGGCATATAAGACCCAACAACAACCAGCACACAGAAAGCTGCCAACCCAAATTCTTTCGATCTGCTTTACTAAGGAAAGCAACATTAAGGGTTAATAATCTTACTTTAATCCAGCATACAAATATCGTTCACTTAGTTCAGGGGAAAAAGCCAGCACGCTGAACTTCAGAGCAAATACAAATTACAAACATCAACAGACACACTTTGTCTGATTCAAATCTCAATGCATAGTTACCAGAATTTAACAAAGTCTGAACATCCAGGTTTACAAGCTGGAAGGCTCTTAACTATAGCTGCCCAGTCTTCACATCAGCACTCTGCCAAGAGTGAGAGCCCTAAGCAAATAGATCTGTTCTCTCTTTTTATACACTCTGTAGCCATCATCAAACATCATCTGAGGGACCAGAACTCAGGCTCCTACTATTGGCTCTGGTCTTAGCAACTCCCCTTAGGACCCTGGGGGCTTCATGCCCACACAGGCTTAGCACCTAGTAGAAAGTAGTTTGGGCCTGAGGTTTAGCACCTAGTAAGACTCAATCAAAGCCACCTAATTAATCATTTTAAAACAGTAAGAAAGTCCCAACTTAATTGATATTACACTAACTTTGATAGACTTAGCTCTTCTCAGCAATGCAATGATGTAAGACAATTTCAAAAGACTTATAATGGAAAATGCTATCCACATCCAGAGAAAGAACTATGGAGTCTGAATGCAGATCAAAGCATAAATTTTCTCTTTTTTGTTTTGTTTTTTCTTTCTTGTGGTCTCCCCCCTTTGTTCTGATTCTTCTTTCACAATATGACTAATGTGAAAATATGTTTAATATGATTATACACATATAGCCTATATTAGATTGCATGCTGTCTGGGGAGAGAGAAGGGGAGGGGGAAAATTTAGAATTCAAAATCTTATAAAAGTGAATGTCAAAAACTAAAAATAATTTAATTTTTTAAAAAAAGGACAGCTTCTGATGAAGCTATCCATCTTCAGAGAGAGAACTGATGAACTCTGAGTGGAGATTTAAGAATGCTTTTTACTTTATTTTTCTTGGGTTTCTTGTATGTGTGTGTGTGTTTTCTTTTGCAACACATGTAATGTAGAAATGTTTAGCATGACTTCACATGTATAATTGATATATTGCTTGCCTTCTCAAGGGATAGGAGAGGGTAGGGAAGAATTTGGGACTCAAAATTTAAAAAATGTAAAATTTTTTTTTACATGTAATTGAGAATGAGAGCCTAAATCTTCTCATCATTAAAGGCTAGGTTCTTCCAGAAATGAACCCTGTATGGACTGAGTGCCCCAATCCAAAGGAAAGGGGTCCTTTAGTGGAAAAAGATCAAGTACTCCAGCCTGGTGGGGCCAGGAGCAGTTCCCTACGGTTAAAAAACAAAAAACAAACAAAAAAACAACTAAATGAATAAAGACCACAGCGTTCAGATCACAGAGAATTGGATGAATATCTCTTATTCATCCAGAGTGAATTTTTAACTTCTATTCTCTTGGGCCCTTCTTCATGGTCCATTTTAGCTGGTCATCAATACTGCATTACACCAACTAAAATCAAGATCTCTTACAGTAAAAAACGAAGCTAGCTGCAAGTACTTAATTTGTCTCCTATAGGTGAACAGAGAAGAGGACCCGGAGTATATCCAATCCAGTGACTTTTGGACCTCAAGCAGCACCTTGTCTTGCTCCTCTGGAATCTTGTCCTGTATTATAGCTATCTTTGTGTTCAAATAGACTTTAACATTCATTTGGGCAAGGACTATGATCTATGTTACCTTTGTGTCTGACCACATCTATCAGAACCAGTGACACGACTTTGGCCTTTGGACTTCAAGCAGCATTTACCCCAGCTCCTCTCAAATTGTTATCTTGTAATGTCGCGTATTATCATCACCTCTTGGTGTTTACTAGGATTCATCTCGATTTCGCTAAATCTCGGGGTCTTATCAAGAGGACCTAGCCCAAGACACTAGCATCCCTCAGACCCTTAATCAAGGTTTCCTGAAATGATCCACGTGAAAGGCAATAACTGGGAGTGGGGGGCTGAGGATACAGCCCGATGACTTTGGGGAGCGACAGCTGGGGGTGGGGCGGAGAGTAATGGGAAAGTGTAGGAAACGGAGGAAGAAAAGACGGATGAGGACTAGGGGGAGGGGCGGCGCGCAGGGCCCTGGACCACGAGGCAGGACCCGGCCGAGGGCAGTCGAACCCTTGGGTTCTACCCTTCACTCGCCGAGTCTGGCACACATCAGGCGCCTAATAAATGCCCGTCACTTGCTGGCTGGGTGAGTGCGAGTCGCTTCTCCCCTCTGGGCCTCACTTTGCCCAGTATGGTTTCTAAGCCTTACAGACGGGGGAGCGGGCGGCCGATGGTCGCTGAATCCTTCCCGCCCAGCCCCAGCGGGGTGCTGCCCCCCCCCCCACCTCGAGGTGTGGGCTTGTTGACTTAGGGATGCGCTCCCCTGGGCAGAGGCGGAGCCGCAGACGCGCGCAGTGGACGCCGAGAGTTGTAGTCTCCCGCCCGAGGGGGTGGGCGGGGCGCGCGGGAAGCTTTGCATCATGGGAAAAGCAGTTCTCTGAACGGACCACGGCAGTTCGCAAGGAACTCTAAGTTCATCCATCCAGAAACATCTCTTGTTCCGCTCGCCAGAGCTGGAGCGTCGCCCCGATGGAACACTACACTGATGGCTTTTTCCCGGGCGAGCGCCGAATCATTCCGACCTGACCTCCAGCCTCGACCCCGGAAGCAGTGCGGCCAACGGCGGAAGCGCGCGGCGCGGTGCATTGTGGGGGGCGTAGTCCGACTTCCAGGCGCTTCTTCGTTTCGGCCCTGGGACTGACTGACTGACTGACAGGCTCTGGTGCCTGCGGGGACAGCCGGCGGGCGGGTGGACGGCGCGGGGGCCGTCGGGGAGCGTCCCCAGGAGAGCAAACGAGGCGAGACTAGGCCCGGCTCCGTTCGGGGCGGGACGGGACGCCGACGCCCGTCCGGTGGGGGGCGTAGGGGGTCCCGAGCGGCCGCCGAGGCCTCGCCCGTCGGTGGGTGGCCCGGGGTCCCGAGGTCCGGGCCCGGGGGTGAGGCCGGGCCCCAAGGCGGAGCCCTAGGCCGGGGTCTCGGCCGAGGTCCTCCCAGCTTTCCGGACCCGAGCGGTCCGGCGGCGGCCGAGGCCCGAGGGGCCGTCGGCGGGCCGGGGCCGCCGCGATGCCGGGCTTCACGTGCTGCGTGCCGGGCTGCTACAACAACTCGCACCGGGACAAGGCTCTGCACTTCTACACCTTCCCCAAGGACGCGGAGCTGCGGCGCCAGTGGCTCAAGAACGTGTCCCGGGCCGGAGTCAGCGGCTGCTTCTCCACCTTCCAGCCCACGGCCGG
The DNA here is from genome assembly GCA_028646595.1 of Phalanger gymnotis. Taxonomy (NCBI): domain Eukaryota; kingdom Metazoa; phylum Chordata; class Mammalia; order Diprotodontia; family Phalangeridae; genus Phalanger; species Phalanger gymnotis. The sequence goes on along the minus strand of CM053625.1, from coordinate 351,827,210 downwards.
CCACCGCCTGTGCAGCGTCCACTTCCAGGGCGGCCGCAAGACCTACACGGTTCGGGTCCCCACCATCTTCCCGCTGCGCGGCGTCAACGAGCGCAAGGCTCGGCGGCCCGGGGGCGGCGGGGCGGCGGGGGCGGCCGCCCGACGGAGGCAGCAGCAGCAGCAGCTTCAGCAGCAGCAGCAGCAGCCGCCGCCGGCCCAGCCCCAGCCGCAGCAGCAGCAGCCGGCCGCGCTTCCGGCCCCCTCGCAGGCGTCCCTGGTGTCCGCCTCGGCCGCCGTGCTGCTCACCTTGCAGGCGGCCGTGGAGAGTGGCCCCGCCGCCGCTGCGCCCCCGCAGCCCCCGGCCGGGGACGACGTGAAGCCCATCGACTTGACGGTGCAGGTGGAGTTCGCCTCGGCCGAGGGGGCCCCCGCCCCAGAGCTCGGCGTCCCCGCGGTACCTGCGGCCGCCTCGGGGCCCAGGCTGGTGGTCGTGGGTGAGGAGGGCTTCCCGGACACAGGCTCGGACCACTCCTACTCCTTGTCCTCGGGCACCACGGAGGAAGAACTGCTGCGGAAGCTGAATGAGCAGCGCGACATCCTGGCCCTGATGGAGGTGAAGATGAAGGAGATGAAAGGCAGCATCCGCCACCTGCGGCTCACAGAGGCCAAGCTTCGGGAGGAGCTCCGAGAGAAGGACCGGCTACTGGCCATGGCTGTTATCCGCAAGAAGCACGGGATGTGAGGAAGGCTCCTGTGCCTTGCCTGCCCCCTGTACTGGACTCCCGAGTTACCACCTGCCTGCCGCCTCTGCCTGGGGATGAGATAGGGGTAGCCCCTGCCTTTGACACAGTTGGACTCCTGGATGGTACCCACTCTCGCCCCCTTCCTCTGCAGCTGGACTTCTGGCCTGGCATCCACCATCTTTGACTGCAGACAGAACGAGTCCGGGCACCCTCACTTGTTGCCTCTTATCCTCAGACTCTGACATTACTGTACTTAGTCCAAACACCTTCTTGAGGCAGGGGCGGTTGGGGCCCCCACAATTTTGTGCATTTGTCATACCAACTGGTGTGACCAGGACTTGTTCTGTTTGGAACTCTTTTTATGACCATAGGATTTAAAGTGATCACTGTTGGGAACTCATCCTTAGGGCTATGGGTGGGGAGGCAGGCTCCAGGGAACCACATGTGGGGAACTTGACCTTGGAGTTGATCAGAGACAGTCCTTTTCTGTGTAGTGATAAAGGCAGAGTTGGAACCCACGTCCCAAGAAGCATCTAATACTTAGTCCCCCTTCCTCTTGTCCCTCCACCCTTAAGCTTTTCCTTTTCCTATGCCGATTTTGGACTGTGATTCCAGTAGGGGGATGTGATAAACTGGAGTCAGATCTATTAAGTTTTTCCTGGGTGGTGTGAGCAGGATGTTTCCCTCTCTGTCTCTTGTCTGGCAGTTTGTCTTTGAGGGGGAACTGGGTAACCTTTCTGAGGTAGACCCAATTTGCCAGGGACTTGGGTTTTTTTTTAAACAAACAAAAAAAAAACCATCCTGGTGATAAGTTTGCTACTGGTTACAAAAAATTATATTTTCTGTACAATTAGACTAAAGTTTTCACCGTGTCCTGTTTGGCAAAGCAAATTAAAATGTAAGGTTTGTATTTGGGTTTGGGGGTTCTTATTTTCAAAGAGAGATGAGTCTGTCCCCTAAAGTCCCCAAAGTCCCTAGGACCCTAAATATTACCTAGAGGTCTTGTGGGAGGGTTGGTGGCTTTGGGAACAGAATTCCTATTAGATCTTGGGAGATTTCAGACCAAAAGTCCACCAGGGAGAGGGAAAAGTATCTTGGCAAAAGTTAGGAAGGAAAGAATGCTTGCTGTAGTGCAAACAGCACTGGTACTTGAAGTCAGCCAGTCTTAGGTTAAAAACTCCAGGTGTTTGGCCATGAGCAAGTTACTTCCCTTCTGAGCTTCAGTTTAGCAATAATTGCACAAGGTTGTTGTGAGGAAAGTGGTTTGTGAACCATAAAGTGCTACAGAAATGGGAGTACTCTTAGGAGGTGACTTATCCAGCTAATCCGTAGTCAGGGCTGTGACTTCTTTTACTGGTTGGGATCCTAAATGTACTTTATCCTCAAAACTCCTGGCTTCACTCATTTTTCAGAGTCTTCTGTGAGGAGGTATACTCCAAGCTGAGCCCTTAATAGGTTTATGAAGCGTTCTGACAATCTCCCTGTGTTCTTCCTATATCAGAAAAGAGCCCGGAGTCCACAGGAAAGATCAAATGAAGCCAAGGCTGAAGACCCGTAGGCCTGGATCTGAAAGGGCTTTGAATTGAGCTTTTGACTCTCTGTTCAGTGAGAAACTCTTGGGGCAGGAGAGCCAGTCCAAATTGGTTATAGATTTTCTTCAGCCCTTTATGACAGGTTGGTGGTTCTGATCTTCGCTGTAGATCTTTCCCTGTCTGAGAGTGAAAAGGCCTTGATTTGAATACTCCCTGAAGTCCTGTCTGGGAGGTGTGAAGTGTAAGCATTAACCCGTTTAACTGAGGAGAAAACTAACATCACACACTTATAATCACACACTTAGTATGGGAATTAGAATTTGTACTGAATTTTCATTTAGAACAATGAATTTCATCTTTTGGGGGTGAGGATATTCTTTTAGCAATTCCTCGCCTTTCTATAAAGCTTTATCATTTCCAAAACATTGTCACATCTTTTTATCCCCTTCGATCCTCACCTAATCTGAGGTGGCCCTTAGGAGTAAGTCACTCTGAATGTGAGTGCCAAATCTTCTATCTTTATTCTTGGTAAACAAAAACCCATAGGAAGCCAAGAATGCTTTCCCTCATTTCTAATCTTAAAACTTGATACTGGGAAAGTCATAGTTCGGTGAGGGTTAAATCTTTTATTTTTTTTATTTTTGGACTCTGGTTATATTGACTTCTAAAATATAAATATGGACCTCTGTAAAATGAAGGGCATGATGTCAAGTATAGTGAGAAAAAACACTGGATTGGGAAATAAATAATCTGGGTTCAAATCGAGTTAGTGTACTGTAGAGCTGTAGGGTCAAACAAATAGAAATGAAGCCACAAAACTATACAAAAGGATCTCTGCAGACCACAGCTTTACTTAGAAAACCACATATTAGCGTTATCTGTGTTTCAGTGTATTTTTATTTTGTTAAGTATTTCCCTGTTATATTTTAATCTGGTTCCTGCTGCCTGATTGCATGTTTGATACCTCTGTTGCGGAGGACCTGGTTTTGAATCCTGGCTCTACTACTTGCTACCTAGGTGATCTGGGGCAAATCATTTCCCCTCTTTTGGTCTCAATTTCCTCATCTAAAGTGAGGGGGTTGGGCTAGATGACTTCCTAGGGTTCCTCCAGCTCTTTAACCTTGTCCTGTAGAATGCGTTCAGCCTTTGGTGCTTGGGATATTGGGTGGGGCAGTGTGGGATAGAATGGAAGCCTGTGTGAAGGACTCTTGGGCTGTGGTGGCTACTCAAAAACTTCATCTTAGGCTCTTTTTGTCTCTGTTGCCCTTTCATCATCCTTACTCTGTCCATTCTAGTTGGGAAACCTGTTTATGGATCATCTGTGCACGTAGACATTGCCAAGCAGTGACTCAGTGGAAGGAGAGTGCATGAGAATTCAGGATCTTCTTGCCCTTTGATAGGCTGAATTCCAGCATTTTGGTTTTCTTCTATTTTTCATTTTAAACAACAAAAGGCTTGTGTCCCACTCTCCATTACAGGTCTGCCCTTGCCTTTGGGATCCCGGCCTGGAGAGAACAGTAGAGGTCTCTAAGCAGAGCCTGGATAATCGTGTGCCCAGGATGTAGAGCAGAACAGACCTCTGAGGTCCCTTCCACATCTTAAATTAAAAGGCGGCAGCACAGCATTGTGTGTGATGTCTTCACTCTGTATTGTGGGGCTTTGGCTTCATCTTCTGGATTAGTCTCTCAGAGGGACCTTCTCATCTATTCTAAAACTAGTTGGCCTTTGCCTTTTTGTGGTGAGCAAAAGAGAGCAGATGAGGGAAAGGAGTCAAGGTAGGTGGTGGACAAAGGGAATTGGGTCTCTTGTTTGACACGTGTTTTATTCTGTTCTGCTGTGGGCTGTGAGGCTGCACCTCTCAACATCTCATTCCCACCCCCATGGATAAGTAGGAAGAACTGCTGGTGTTTTCTGTTCAAACTGGGTGTCTAACTGTTATCAGCCTGTCCTCTCTGCCTCTGCTCCCTTGATTGCTTTAATGGTTCCCTTTGCTACTGGCTTTGTCTAGGCCCTTGAGATGCTTCTGCTCTAAAGATGGCTTTGGGGGCTATTCTGTCCTCAGGTTGAGTCAGGGTCAGGTTGAGCCAAAGGAAACGTGAGGAAGCAAAACACAACACAACATCCTCTATTGTTGTTCCAGATCTAGCTCTTTGCAGAAAAATACTGCCTTGCCTTCTAGTTCTTTTCAAATCTAACGTTCTGTGTTCCAGTATTTATGTTCCAAGGTACCTTCTAATTCTGATATTCTGTGACTGTGAAAAGCTTTGGCACCCCATCTTCCTGGAGGGAGAAGTGCCTAGGGAAGAAACGAATGAGCCTCTGCTACTCCTGGCCCTCCACAAACTGATCCATGTCTTTGTCCATTTCTTCTCTTGATAGCTTTGCCTTTGCCAACAGCCCTTTTCTCTGAGTAGTAGAGGGAAGAAAACTGAGCTTGGGACAAAAGGACTCCTAGTAGCCAACTGTCTAGTGTCACAGAATCCTGGGCTCTCTGATGTCATTCTCTCCCGAAATTTGGAGAGGAAAGGAATTGTATGGGTGATGGAAAGGAGTAGGAGATTCTCAGTCCAGTCTGCTTAAACAGGGTCTCACTTCTCCCAGTCATTTCCATATGTATATAACCCTGATGGTATTTGGCCTACTCTCACACACCCAGGCTTCATCTGGAAAACTCTGGATAAGACCACTCCTTGTTCTTTTGATCCAGGGAAAGGAGATTAGCACCACAGCTGTTACCTTAATATAGCTGTGATCTCAAGACCTAGCTTATATGGACATTGATATTACCCAGGGAGAGTAAAGTAGGAGGCAGTTAGGTAAAGTAGAAAGCATGCTGGGCTCAGAATGGGGAGATCTGGGATTTTTCTGCTTTCTGCAAATCTCTTCCCTCTCAGCTTGTCTCCTCATCTGTAATAACACTTGAATTACTGTATTTACTTCATAGAGTTGTGGGAAAACATTTGTAAACTTTGAAGTAATTTATGAATGCGTGCTATTGTATGTAACATTAGGAATTTAGATCAAATTATCTCTGAGGTACCTTCTAGCACTAAAAATGACTGTGGGGAAATGGGAGAAATTCTCTGCTTTGCTTGGTATCTTAAGTGATAAGGCTGTCCTTTGCATTACTAGGATGGAGAATTCTTTTTACAAAGAACTAGCATGAGTTGGTATTAGTCCCTCCCATTGGGTATATGAAGGCTCCTCTCCTTTCCTAGGCAAGATTATAGGGAAACTCCCTAAATCTGTTTGGTTACATACACTAGTTTACCAAAGTGCAAAAGTCCCTATCTGCTTATTTGTAGGAAGTGGTGACCATCAGACTGACTTCACTTATTTCTAGTTTACAAACTACCCTAACTCACATGGGAGCAAAATCTCCCAGTAAATTTTTCCATTCTGCTAATGCAAAGATTGTTTACCTTTTTCTTGTATGATGGGTCACTTTGGCAATCTGGTCAAGTCTGTGGATTCCTTCTCTAAATAACTTTTTAAAATCATAATTGAAAGAAATGCTAAATTTAATTTAGAGATTAGTGAAAATAGATTCAAGTTTTTTTTTTTTTGGCATATATAAGTCTATGGACTCCCTGAAATCTCCCCGTGGGTCCCAGGTTAACAAATGCCGTCCTACAGTACCCAGTAATACTCATCAGTTGCTAGGCAGTTAGGTGATAGCGGATAGAGCCTGGTGTTGAGGAAGACCTGAATTCAAATCTGGCTTTAGACACTGGCTGTGTGGTCTTGGGTAAGTCACTTTACCTCAGTTTCCTCAACTGTAAAATGAAAAATAACATCGTCTATCCCCAAGGGTTTGTGTAAAGATGCAATGAGATAATATTTGTAAAAGAAAGTCCTTAGCATGGTGCCTGGTACATAGTAGGTGCTATATGAATGCTTATTCCCTTCTTCCTCTATTTCCCAAGGGAGTGGTTTCCCTTGTAAGCAGCCCTAATTGTTAGAAAGTTTGTGTTTGCAGGGAGGTCTGCCTCTGGAACTTCCAGTTTTTGCTTCTAGTTATCCCTTTAGGAGCCATACAGACAAGTCTAAACTTTCTTCTGCATAAGATGTGATTCTAGGAGAGGAAGTAGTCTTTCTCTTGTTGAATCTAAACACCCCTCCTCCAGTTCCTTCAATCGGTTATTGCAGCATGACCTCAAGGGCATTCCCCATTTAGGCCACCTTCCTTTATGTTCTCTCCAATGTTCTTACAAAAAAGCCTCTCTCCAGCACTGAACACAATTCCAGGTGGGGTTCAACTACGGTTTGTTAGTGGATTTCGAATATATAGGACATAGGATTTGGAATAGGGACTGAATGGGTTGGAACTGCTATTTACTGGCTGGATGACTTGAAGAAATTAACTTCTCTGGGCTCAGTTTCCTTATCTGTGAAATGGGGGGACCTGAATGGAATCATCTCCAGGGCCCCTAACGGTTCTAACATGAAAGGGCTAGAATTTGGATTTTTCCAGGAGAGACTGGGACCAGGAAGGTTTCTGACACGACAGGGTGCTAGGGCTGTAGAGTTCTCAACCTCTCTGGGAGGTGAAGAGTTTGCATTGGACTCCTGGAAGGCGCCAAGGCAGAAAGTTCCCGAGGTCCTCCGCTACCCCACAATGCTCAGGGCTCGAGCCAGGCCCCGTCTTTCCGGCTTCCTCCCCATCTCTCTTGGGCAGGGAAACTGCGTTCGGGCCGCGTCGCGCGGCACGCCGGGAGTTGTAGTTCTGGTCCTAACAGCCTCCGACTCAAGTCTAGAGCGCCCGCACTACATTTCCCAGAGTGCAGCGGGCTCGGGGCGGGAGAGGGAAGGTGGGTGGGGGGGGGACAGTCGGTCCGGGACCGCGCTCGGTTGCCGCCACCGCCGCTGCCATCGTGCCAGCCAGTCGGGTGAGTGTAACGCGTTGTTTGGCCGCGCGGGGCTGGGCCCCGGGGAACCGCCCGCTTCCTCTAGACGGGGCGTGCGCTAGTTCGAGACCTGTGTCTGGGGCTGGCCAGGCCTGGCGGGGCCCCCGCCCTCCCCGTGCTCTGGGGCTAGGCTGGCCGCTAGCTTCCGACTCCCGGGCTGCCAGAGAGGCCGGGCCCTCTCCGGCCCGGGAAGGAGCCGAGGTCCCAGGGGCCGGGGGCGGGTCATGGGGAGAAGGAAGAAAGTCACGCGGCTTGGGCGGGGGCGGCCGGGGTCCGAGGGCTGGGAAGGGGCCCCTGGGGAGACTCGTCCTTGGGGCCCATCTTCCTTCCGGGCTAACCAAACCTTCCCTCGGCCGGCCCCCCTCGTGCAGTCTGGGCGCACGCCGCTCTCGCCAGGCCAGCCGGGGTGGGGGTGGGGCCATGGACTTGTGCTGGGGGCTTCCCTTTAATCCTGCCTCTGGTCGTGTGCGTGTGCTTACAGGCTTGAGAACCCAGCGTTACCCCAGGACCTCAGTATTAATTACAGGCAGAGATTAAGAGCCGGAAGAGACCACCTCCTAATTCTAGAAAACCATCTTCTAATCCAATCCCCTCTGTTTACAGGTGAGGAAACTGAGGCCGGGAGAGGGAGACTTGGCCCAAGGTCAGACAGGTCCGAGCTAGGGCTCAAGCCCAGTTTCTCAGATTCCAAAATTTAATGGAGAAGCAGAGCCAAGATTCGAACCCAGGTTCCAGAGGAGCTTCATAGGCTGTAGAGCTGGGAGGAGCCTCACACATCTTCTAGGCCAACTCCCTAATTTTATAGACCCATGAGAGGTGAAGTCATGCAGTTTGGGGTGCAGAGCCAGGATCTGAAGCCAGATCATAGTAATTAAACCTGGAAAGCCTTTCACAGATCAGCATCATTTTACAGTCACAAAGCGAGGCTGTTAGAGGGACTTGTCCATGGTGTGTTAGGAGCAGGGTAGGACTAGCACCTAGATCTCCTGATTCATGATGGATCCAGCTTTCCAGAACTCAGATGCTTATCTTTCCCCTGCAGTCTGCTTTTCCCTCTGACTTCACTATTCCTGCTTGTGACATTACTATTCAGCCAGCATCCCATTTTTAAAATTTTGCTGGTATCACCATTTTTCATTTTGAGGTAACATCCCTGGAACCTGTTTAGCATAGTGCCTTGCTCAGTGGTTTCAGTCTTGTCCAGCTCTTTGTGACCCCTTTTGGGGTTTTCTCGGAAAAGATACTGCAGTGGTTTGCCATTTCCTTCTCCAGATCATTTGACAGATGAGGACACTGAAGCAAACAAGATGAAGTGACTTGTCTAGGGTCACGTAGCTAGTAAGTGTCTGAGTTCAGATTTTACCTCAGGTCTTCCTAACTCCAGGCCAGGTGCTCCATTTCACCCTGCTTTGCTCATACATAATAGGTGCTTGATAAATGCTTATGGGATTGAACTGGATCTTTGACTCTAACCCTCCTCGTTAATTCTGTTTGAATACCAAGTATTGTCGCTTTGACTTCAGAGTCCTAAATGTAGAATCCTGTTCCCAGTTGGTATTTATCTGATTTATGGGGCGAAAACATAGTAACTGTGAAAGCATATGGACATCACTCTTTCTCTGTTAAGGTGATCTTTCACATCCCTTTCTCCATTGTGACCTGATAGACGGATTGAAGCCATGCTCTCCCCTTCTTGGGCTTTTTACCTGGTAACTGAATTTCAATACTTAGTTCTTTTAAAGTCCAGCGAGGTCTTTCTGATACGACCATCTAGGGCACCTTGACGGTTTGTCTCTTTCTGAGTAGTAGCCCAGAGTTGCGTAGTGAAGGAGTACTATGAGGAAGCTTGGTTTGGCTGAAACCAGGAGGTAATAATAATAATAGGCACTCACTCATAGATATTTGGCTCCTTTAATTTCATCAGTATCTCTTATGTAGCCTTGGAAACCTCTTCTGTAGCTTCTTATGTACCCTTAGGATCCAGTGTAGTTTTTACACTTAATTTTTTTTTAAAGACTTCCATGGTATAAGAAGAAGAATACTGTCTTTAAAGGTAGAGAACCTGTGTTCCAATCTAGGCACTGCTACTTAACTTTGGGTGACTGGCTTTGGGCAAATCACTTCTAGAACTCAGTTTCCTCATTTACAAAATGAGTTTATGTACGTAGTCCCTTCTAGCTCTAAATCTGTTGTACTGTACCGTGAGTTCCTTGTATGCACAGGGCCACTGTTTTTCATCGATCGGTTGGCTTCGTTACCCTGGGCATGAGAGAGTATCTTTATTTACAAGATAAACTTTGAATAGCAAGCTCTGGCCACTCTTGCTCATCATCACTCTTGATGTGGTAATGGACTTTGGTCATTGCCTTATTATCCTTTGTTGTATGATTCTATCTGTTTAACATTACAGAACCTACTTATTTCTACTTCTTATAATGAAATGACTCTTCTGGAATAGGTTGGAGTTGATCTGATTAAAATTAACAACACCCCTAGAAGATAAGCCCTTAAATGGAAAGTCTTTAGTGTTGCTACGACAGGCTAGGTCAGTCTAGAGGAAAGAACTGGTTAGTGTAGAGCTGATTCCACATGGCTCATTATGTATGACTAAGTCATTCCACTTTTCTGCCTCAGTTTAACTCATCTGCTAAATAAGAATGGACATAGGGATGCTGTGTTACCTGAGGAGACGGTGTGAAGTGCAGTGAATCTCTAGAACAAAGTTTCCATCAGTTTTCGTTTTATGTATTGTTTTTCCGTGGTGTCAGTCCCAGCCAGTACAGTTTTAAAGTAGTTTACAGTGATTTTTTTTGCCTTCCTGCCACCTTGAAGAATGGTCTAAAATCCAGAGGTGTCAAAAAGCTCGGGTTGTTTCTATTTAAGTTTGACTTGGGGGTTGGGGTGTGTATGGTCTAATCAATACTTAAGGTCAGGAGACTGAGGAAAGAAACTATTAGAAGTTCAGTGGGAACTTCTTTAATCCCTAACTTCTCAATTTCCCCTTCTCTAAATGAGAGCAAGTTAGGCTCATTCTCTGGGCTAGGGAGGCAACATCAGCCAATTCTGCTTGTTATCCAAAGAGGCTAATGTGTATGCCATGTGGCAAGCATTGAGGAGTCTAGTGTAGGAAGCCCTGGACAGAGGGTTCCTGTCCATACATGGGCTCCTGAAATTAGAAGATGGAAGGAGTAACTGTTACCAGGATCCCTTGGTGCTGAAAGCAGTTTTCTCAGACACTTGCCAAATCATCCCCTTTGGGATGTGTTCTGTAAAATACGGGGCCTTCTCATGAGCCCTATGTACATATTAGCTTCCCAATTAAAGGTTGACTTTCTCCTCAGTGTTTCACCAGGTGGAATTTTTTTTTGTTGCTAAGCCTCTTCATTGATTGGTTATTGAGTCTTTTTAGCCCCAGTGAGGTAATATTTGCAGAGCACTTTACATATGCTAGATGATTTGGTCCTCACAACAGCCCTGGGAGAGAGATGCTGCTATTATCCTCATTTTACAGATGAGGAAACTGAGGCACAGAGAAGTGACTTGTCTAGCATCATACAGCTAGTTAGGGTCAGAATTTGAACTTGGGTCTTCCTGACTCCATGTGCCATGCCATCCATATTTTATCTGCTACCCTACCTAGCCATCTAGAATGTTTGGACATCCACAGCTCAATTTGCTTGGCCTCAGCCTCTCAGGAATAAACCGAGGAGTGTGGTACAGTGAAAAGCACATGAGATTTGGAGTCAGGACCCAGGTTGGAATCCCTTCTCTGTTTTTGGCCTGTGACTTTTGGGCACGTCTCTGCTCTGTCGGCTCAGCTGTAC
>CM053625.1:351793263-351815725 GCA_028646595.1 Phalanger gymnotis | reverse complement strand
CTATATTTTGCCTTGGAGCATGATACTCATTTTTGCTGGGTAGGTGATTCTTGGTTTTAATCCTAGCTCCATTGACCTCCGGAATATCGAATTCCAAGCCCTTCGATCTCTTAGTGTAGAAGCTGCTAGATCTTGGGTTATTCTGATTGTGTTTCCACCATACTCAAATTGTTTCTTTCTGGCGGCTTGTAGTATTTTCTCCTTCACCTGGAAACTCTGGAACTTGGCGACAATATTCCTAGGAGATTTCTTTTTGGGATCTCTTTGAGGAGGTGATTGGTGGATTCTTTCAATTTCTATTTTGCCCTGTGGCTCTAGAATATCAGGGCAGTTCTCCTTGATAATTTCTTGAAAGATAGTATCTAGGCTCTTTTTTTGATCATGGCTTTCAGGTAGAACAATAATTTTTAAATTATTTCTCTTGGATCCGTTTTCCAGGTCAGTGGTTTTTCCAATGTTCTATGTTCCACGCTTGGGGGGATGCGCCAGCTCTGGCCCACCAGCACTCCTCCTTCCCCAAGAACCCCCAACCCAGACTGGACTTAGATCTTCAGTATGCTCTTCACTCCTGCTTTGATCTGCCACTTAATTCCTCCCTCCAGGTGGGCCTGGGGCCTGGGGCCTGAAACAACGGTAGCTATAGTTCTAAAGCTGCCCCACTTCCGCTGCCCCCAGGGTGGTGGCTGAGCCCGCAAACTCCCTGTTCCCAGCAGCTTTTCCCACTAACCTACTCTGTTGTCTTTGGTGTTTGTGGGTCGAGAAGTCTGGTAACTGCTGCAGCTCACTGATTCAGGGCACTAGGGCATGCTCCGCCCGGCTCCTGGTCTGGCTGGTCTGCACTGCCCATGCTGGGCTCTGCTCAGCTCCGCTCCCCTCTGCTCCCAGCTCCGTGCAGGATAGACCTTACCCAGAGACTATCCAGTCTGTCCTGGGCTAGAGCCCTGCTTTTCTCTGCTACCCTTTGGGTTCTGCAGTTCTAGAATTGGTTCAGAGCCATTTTTTATAGGTTTTTGGAGGGACTTGGCGGGGAGCTCACGCTAGTCTCTGCTTTCCAGCCGCCATCTTGGCTCTGTAGGGCAACTTCTTACCGTTAGGTAAGTTAGGTGGTGCAGTGGAAAGAGTGCTGGGACTGGAGTCAAAACGAGTTCAGATCCTATCTCAGATACTCATTAGCTGTGTGACCCCAGGCAGGTCACTTAACCTTTGCCTGCCTCAGTTTCCTCAGCGGTAAAATAGGGGTAATATAAGAAGTCCTCCCTCAGCTGTGAGCTGGAAGGAAGGAGCTCAGTGAGTGTTTGGCGGTCAGTTTTGGTCTCATTGGCAGGGGAATGGGAATGAGTTGAAGAGTGATGCTAGATCCAGGTTTTCTCTCAAGGAAAGAATGCTGCCTTTGCTCTTAAACTGTAAGTTGGTGTGTATGGAATCAGCCTAAGAAAAGATCACAGGATCTGTTCTTTTCAGCTTAGGTAGGAGAGAGAAGGGTTCTTATTTTTTCTCTGATTTTGTTCTCTGATAGTAAAGAAATGAAACTTGGGGCCAACTTGTCCAGGATGACATCGAGGCTATCAGAAAGATAGCTCGACAGTAGTAGAAGAGAAATGGGTGAGAAGTCAGAAGATACGGGTTCTTGTGCTTGCTTACTGTGTGACTCTGGCAAAACTCTTAACGTTTCTGACCCAGTCTTGATTGGTCTGGGTGAGCCTTCTAGTCTCTTTCACCTTCAAAATTCTGTTGATCCTAAACCTGAGGTGTTGACTTCTAGGGGAGTAGGAGGACTGGGCCTGAGACTGTGTTTTCAGCCCAATCAAACGTTTATTAAGTGCCAGGCACTAGGCTCAATCCTGGGAGCGCCTCACATTGGCCCTTCGAAGGCCTGAGGTTAGAGGACTAAGAAGTGGGCTGTAATCTAGGCTTTGCAACCTTTTTATTTCCATGGTTTTAGTGAACAGTCCTCAGTCATTTTAAATTGCTATAATTATTAGAAAGTCAAGACATTTTCATCTCTCTTTTCTGGTTTATTCGGTTTAGGCATCCACTTTGAAACTTTGCAACTGTTTTTTCTCTGCACTGCTTTCTGATTGTAACTAGAACGGTTATCTTTTTGCCCTGCTCTTATCTCTTGTCCTTTCATCTCTTTCTCCTCCTATTTTGGACTAATCTTGGGTTTTGCTATTTCTATCTTTCCTAATAATCCACCTATCCTTTCAGTGTTTCCCCAAATGCCTATATGTTACTGAGCAGGGATTACATGCTTGCTGGCTCCATTGATTAGTCGAGTGTTCTCTGACCTAGTGCGGTGGGGAGAGCCCTACTTTATGGGTAAATGCTAAGCCTCACCCCTTCAAAAATCAAACTCATAGCTTCTTATGTGGCCTACTGAGTCACGCTGCTGCTGTAATTGTGCTTTCTGAAGTTAATGTGAAAAGAGAAGAAATGAGTGTTGGAAAAAGCAGATGCCTTCTATACCCTCAGATTGTGTGAAGATTAAAATCCAATAGTCCAATCATTTTGGAGCAGGGGTTCTTAACCTGGGATCCATGGACATCCAAAGATACATGAATTATATCCATGGATATATTTCAGGGGCTCTGTGAACTTGTGTGACTTGGAAAATAAAAAAGCTGCACCTTTATTTTCACACAGCTCTAACTAAAATTTAGCATTAATCTGAACAGAGGTCCATGACCCAAAAAAGAGTAAGAATCCCTGGTTTGGAAATTCTGGTTCTACGTATATGCAGACCAAGTGGAAGCAGGAGCTTGACCTTAGCTTTGGGCAGTTAGGCATTCTTTTTTAAGTTTGGTGAGTTAAGCAGGGATTAAACTTGGAATTTTTGTTGTCTCTTTTTCCCTACAGAAATTCAGAGGGTACTGGATTATCTGTTTATCTATTTTGAAAGGATCTGCAGCTTGGTCTAGTAGCAAAGACATCAGTAGAATAACAGAGCTCAGCTGCGTTTCCCAGCATGGCTGCTGGCTGCCTGTGTGGCTTTGGGCAAGTCCACTCCTGCTCTTTGGGCCTCAGTTTCCAAATCCTTAAAATGAAGGGGTTGGACGAGGTGATTGTAAAGCTCTTTTCCAGCTCTAGAACCTCTGCTCTGAGATCATTGAGCCCAATCCATGCCTGAGCTGGAATTCCCATTATAATAAGAGATCATCCAGCCAGTGAGGGAAGAACCTCGGTGATGGGAGCTCAGCGTGTCCTGGAACAGCCCGTTTGACGTTAGGGCAGCCCTCACTATTAGTAAGTAATTCTCATGTGCCTGGTGGCCAGTAGAGTCAGCTTTTGAGGATCCAACATGTGGACTTCCTGTCCATGGTATGAATTATCTTTGACAGTCCCTTTTTAAAAAATCATTCCTATGGATTTTGTGTTTACATTGCCTACATGTAACCACACTATATGGGAAGGCTGATCACAAAATAACCCCTGCTCAGCTTCCCTCCAACTCTAGAATGCTTCAGAACTACTTTCCTTCACCATCACTTATCAGGTGACCTGGGTATACAGACTTTACCAGCCTCAGCACAGGAGAGGTGGAGGTTTACATATAAACAATTCTAAAACCCAACTAAAGTGATTTTTGATTATCTGTGTTGTCTACTAACTTCGTTTCCATTTTTAAATGGCTGCTAGGTGGTACAGTGGGTAGAGCACCAGGCCTAGAGTTAAGGAGTCTTATCTTCCTGAGTTAAAATTTGGCCTTGGCGACCCTGGGCAAGTCACTTCACCCTGTTTGTCTCAGTTTCCTCATCTGTAAAATGATCTGGAGAAGGAAATGGCAAATCACCCCATTCTCTTTGCCAAGAAAACCCTTGAAGAGATCACCAAGAGTTGGGCATGACTGAAAATGTCTGAACAAAAACAGCAATGATTCAAGCCAGGCCCAAAGACAGGACCAGCCTGTGGTTGTGTAATGAACCCAGCTGTTAGAAAGTTGCAGGTTATACATATGTGTTTTATCCTTTTTCCGGTGTAAGGTCTAGGATCAGTATCTTGTCTAATGTGGAATTAAATGTAGCTCCCTGAATAAGATCGCTAACCACTGTGGGGAGGAAGCCCTGCTTGGTCCCAGTGGAACTTGTGGTGGGAGCTCCACTAGAACAGCTGGGCTTTGGGATTGTGTACCCTGTCCCTGCCCATCAACGGCCTGAACGGAGCCAGAGACAAGCTCTCTGGATGTCATAAAACAGCACAGAGGCTGCATTCTGGACTCCTTGTTCAGATAAGCAGCTCAGTAGAAATGAAACGTGAGCATCTCTGTAATTTCTCTTTTCTTGGTCTGATTTCTGTTGTGTCTTTTCACTGGAGTAGCTCAGTGGCCCTTGCAGATATCAGCTCAGTAATTCTCAGATCAGAAAGAATCTGCTAACAATCAGAACAAGAATAGAGAGAGTTAGTTGCTGCATGAGATCATGCATGAGGTGGTGAATATCCTGTCTCTGGCTGGATGACCTTCTGTAAGGGATGTTGTGTAGAGAAGAGATGTCAAACTCTCAGGCTGCGAGGGGCCTGCAGAACTCCCAAGTGCGTGCTCCAAAGCTAGGTTAAAACGTAATTGGGGAATCTTAAACTAACTAAATAAAAATACAACCAAGATAGCATTAATTTAGGGTTTTCTAAGTCAATATGTGGCCCATAGTTTGGCACCACTGGTATAGAGGATTCCTGTGTGGGTTGGGAAAGTGGGCTAGACCTGCAAGGACCCTTCCAACTCTTAAGATTCTGTTCTATGTTGGGTCTTTGTACATTAACAGTGTGGCTCTCCACCCTTGCACTCCACTTCCAGCCAGTAAACCACAAAAACAGACTCAAATCTGAAAAAACAGGCTGGGATCTGATCTAGGAGTTCTTGTTCTGGCTATGCTTCATTTTAAGCAAGTCACTTCTCTAGGCCTTGGTTTCCTTGTTTGTAAGATGAAATATTGGACCAGATGATCTCTGAGGGCCCTGAATTCAAGTTTCTTTCTAGGATCTTCTTAATGATGGATAAGTTTGTCAAGTTTTAATTCTGGGTAGTGTTAGGGAAGTAGATACTAGAAGCTCCAGAAATGGAACTGACCAAAGTCACCCACAGGAAGGGTGCAGATGCAAAATAAATGTTCTAATTCAGGCCTTGTACTTTTTCCTCCTGCTCTTGCTAGGTATAACAATGGAAAAAGATCAGTATTCCTTTTATGATTGTAATTGTCTACCTACAATCAACCACCAAATGCATCATCATTTAGGGCTTTGGGCTGTGGGATCTTTCAGATGCCTGCCATGGGGTACTCTGTTGTAGGCCAAGGGATGGTGGAGGAAGTTTTTCTTTGAATCTTCCTTTACAGATTAGGGTAAACGATCAGCAGCATTTGGGTTACACATCAACTTGACCAAGTTTAATAAGAGCCTGGGTTTCATGGTTGGGTGTATCATAGGCAAGGTTTAGTTTGGGATAAGATTTATTTTCTCTTTTTTTAGTATACATTTTCATTCATTCCTATTATGTGGATGGGAGTGGTGGTCACACTGTAGCCTGTTTTCATAGCTCTCCACTTTGGCTCCAGTATATAGAGAACCAGGTCACCTGTCTCAGCTGTGAAAACCATTTGGTGGTTAGGAGAGAAGATTGTTCCTGCCACAGAGTAGGGAAAGGAGAGAATTAGGACTATAGATAAATGAGCTTGTCTTCCCCAAAGTGGACCTAGCCCCCAGGCTTCTCAAACTAGTCAGTCACAATTCCCTTCATTTAGCATTCCACTGAAATATCCTCCACAGAATAGCTTCTTTGACTGTGGGATCGTTGGAAGGGTGCAGTGGAAAGAACCCTCAATTTGGAGTTCATACTTGGATTTGAATTCTAGGGCTGCATGGACAAGTCCTTGTATCCTTCTGGATATCAGTCCTATTTTCTGTAAAATGAGAGTTGAGACAGGTGGTCTTCCAAAGCCTTTCTGGCTCTAGACCATATAATTTCGTAAATGGGCCATTATATGAATGGTATTGTGGGGGATTTATTGATTGGAACGTGGATTCTGCACTCCAACAGTTTAGTCTCAGGGTGTTCTTGGGTCATCCACATTTTTTCTATCTACAATATTAACATTTGTGTCAGCTGAGCCAAGTGTATCCCAACTAGACAAATGTGCCTATTTGAAAGAGAAAAAGACACTTTTAGCTGATGAGACTGCATTTTGTTGTCCTCTTGGGAGGCTGCATCTGTCCAGTTCTTTGATCAGATGTCTTGGCTTTGGGTGGGCTCAGTTTAACCAACATTGAGCCTCTTCTATGTATATAGCAACCAAGCATTTAATAAGCACTCGTTAAGTCCCCATCAGCCTCCTGCCCTTAAGGAGCTCCTAGACTAATGTGAGGGGGAGACTGTACATACTAGAGGTAGGGTCAGTGGGAGGTCACCTCAGCAAATTGAGGCAGAGGGTTAGTCGGGGACCAGAAAGGGCCCTTGCAGAAGGTGGGGTTTGAGCTGAGTCTTGAGGATTGAGTAGAGTGCTTTGCTGGGTGCTAGGAAAGTAGAAGCTTAAGAGAAAATATACATGGGGGGAGGGTGATATGGTTCATTCATTGTTACTTGATATTTCTGTTACCTGGGCAAGTCGCTGTAGTTCTTTAGGCCCCAGCTTCCTCATCTGTAATGTAATAGTGTTGGACTAGATAATCTCAAATGCCCCGTTCCATCTATAAATCATATAATCCTATGAAATAACTATAATGTAATGCATAAGTACTTAGGAAAGGTATAAAGGTTTGTATGAAATCTGAGGGGGAAACAATAAGTGAAATTATTGTGAGTGTAAATCTTCTGAATTGGGGATTATAGGATCTTAGATTTAGAATAATTGGAAAGTATCTTGTTGAGTCATTGCAGTTGTGTCTCTTTGTGACCCCATTTGGGATTTTCCTGGCAAAGATACTAGAGTGGTTTGCCATTTCCTTCTCTAGCTCATTTTATAGATGAAGAACTGAGGTCAGGAGGATTAAGTGACTTGCCCAGGGTCACACAGCTAGTAAGTGACTGGGCCTGGATTTGAACTCAGATCTTTCTGACTCTTAGCTTAGAACCTCAGAGATCATTAAATCTAATCTCATTTTACATATAGGGGAACTGAAATTCAAACCCACATCTTCCTAAAATTCAGTCCAGTATTCTGGTATACACCAGGGCTTCTTAAACTTTCCATTCACGAGACCCCTTCAGTGCTTCACAATCCCATATAGGGTGGAGACCCACAGTTTAAGAAGACTGGACTACACCATGCTACTCTTGACTCAGACCACTGTAGATGTCTCTAGTATTAACACATTTCTCCATCCTTTGAATTTCAGTATTGTATTACAGAGCTAGGAATATTGCTCAAAATGTGCTTTTTAAAAATTGGTTGATCGATGGTCATTTAGTCTAGACTACCACATTGCATCTATATGAGGTTTATATCAGTTTTCATGTCTTTTTCTCATTTTGCTTGTTGGTATCTCTAGAAGTAAGGAAATACCAGCTGTCCAGCAGGAGGAGGCCTGGTGAGCAACAGCCCATTCCAGCAGCTTGATAGATATAGTAAGGTCTCCTTTTGGCCCAGATAGGCTGATTTTTGTTCTCTGACATAATGGTCAATAAGTCAATCAATAAGCATAAAATTTTTCCTTTCTTTTTGCGTGATAGAGTATCGGGCCTTTCTTAAATAAAGGTACGTTGTCGATTCCCTAGTGTCTCCAAAGATCTGGCTTTTCTGTTTTCTTTGGACTTTGGGTTTGAAAGACCCATCTCCTGATTCTGAATTTTGCTTCTATACATTCTTAGCCACACTGCTAAACTTGGCCTCTAATCTTACTGAATTCTGCAGTTTTTGTAGGTCCTGCCTATCATTTGGGGAAATGGAAGTGGATTGAGTGCCTTCCTATTTCTTCCTCTCTCACTGATGATCAGATCAAGGGCTGGACATGTTTTTAGTTGTGTAATTTGACAAGACTTTGTGACTTTGAAGGTTTTGAGAAGCAATGAGATCATGTCTTTTAAAGCTTATGAAACATAGTTCTCTAGCTGATTGGTTTGGATTTGAGATTTCACCCTATTCTTTGGTTGTTCTAGGACTCTTTACAGATTAAACATATTAATAGGGAAAGCTTTCCTATCTCCACCCCTCCCCAACCAGAGACGGGTTACCATTTCTTTCAGTCCAAGTAAAGGAGCTGATAGCCATTGTGAAAATTGACCTCTGTGCCTTCCCTCTGAGGAGGCTGACCTCTTTCTGAGCACCTCTGAAGAGGACTGTCTCTTTCTCATTTGGAAGTTGGTCTTCCTTCGCGTACAATTCATTTATTTTCTTGAAATGCACTTTTAGGAAAAGGTAAAATCTTGCCTCTCTCTGTACAGACACCTGGATTGATCAGGCCTATTACCTCTCCTCTTCATAGGTGATTGTTAACAAATGCCTTATCCTTAAAGAGACAAATCCAGGTTTTGATAACAGAAGCTAAATTTCTGTGTTGCTTTTAGGCCGAATAAGTATGGGTTTTCTTTACTCTCTGAATTGTAGAGAAGCTTCTGGAAAGATCAAGCCCTTTGAAAATGTGTGGCAGGCTTGTTCTGTTCACATGCTACTTGAGGCTATAGACAATTATATGGCTTTTTTAGAAAAGTTTGAAGTTATAATCCCCATTCTATATTGATGTAATTGTGTTCTGGTGTCTCATATTTTTTAAAAAAGCCCTATAAAAATTTCGAAAAAGTTTTTTTACATATTTAAACAACTTTATTAACAGTCAGGCAGTGATTAACATTCACATCTATTATGTCACATCATACAAATGTAAATACAGAATTACTACATTACAACATATATTCTCTGCATAATTAAATAAGGTTGTTTTTTTTGTTTAAAGAAATCACCGATTGTTTTCCACCCTGCAAGGGCTGCTTTGACTAGACACTGTCCCTTTTTTTTATACTGAACCATTTGCCTCTGGTCCCATTCCCATTACTTGGCATAATAGCTGATAGATTGGTTCCCGGACTTTGTTATCTAGTAGATTTATAGACTTTTCTCCACTTTTACAGTTCTTGTTATTCTGTCAGCTCTTCTCTGGGATCTTCACTGTCTGAACGTATCCTTGGTGACTAATCCAGGTGAAGTTAAAAAAAAAAGGCCCCTGTCCAGCTCTACCCCACAATGATGCCTTGGCTGAGCTCTAGTTCAGATCTGTAAGGTCACCTTGGAGTTTTTCACCCAACACTGTGCAATCTAAGGTGAATTTCTCTTAAATGATCAAGGATTGCCTTAGGGTTTTCCTCCACCCTCTTTTCCCAAGTTATTGTACTTTTAAAAGTAGTCCTTCTCTTTGAGATGCTGCTGGTAGAGTGTCATAGACATTCTTCAGAAAGTCATATGCTTGTGTTTATCATTTCATGAATATTAGAGGGACATAATTATAGAGATGAGGAGCTGTGCCCCTGGGTACAGCAGTGTCGATCTTGGGGGGGACCTCCCTCAGTTTAGAGTTCTCAACAGGAATGGATTTGAGCAAACTAGAGAAGATGGTGAGTTTTTGACTTCTTTCAGTAGTCAGACTAGACCAAATTCCAATAGAAATGTATCTCTGCAGCTGCATGTTGACTAAGAAAACCACAAATTAACATGATCTATGTTGTATTATGTTTTTTATTTTATTTTGTTAAATATTTCCCAATTATAGTTTAGTCAAATTCAGTAGCATTCAGGGAATTTTACAGCCCACTTTGAATAGGAAGTGCCTCAGTCCATAGTGTTTGCCCAGTGGCTTGGGATTCCATCGTAGCTGCCCATGGGTGGCCTGGCACTCAGTGCTGCTACTCAATGTTTTTGGAAGTTGGTCAGATCAGGGGAGATAGGGCTTGGCATTCAGCAGCCTATAAGATTCAACTGAATAAATCTCAAGCCTTTTCCTTCTTGTTCGATATCAGGTGAGCTAAGGCTCACCTTGTGCTAGCTAAAACAAAGCTTACCAATCCTGCTTCAGTTCTCCTTCAATGGCAGCTAGTTTTAGACTTCCTAGACATGGATTTATTAGTCATCTAAGCATGTAGGCTCTATTTTTAGAACAGCCAGCATGGTAAAGTATTTTTATGTTGGCTAAAAATAAGACTGCCCTCGTAACTAACCCTCAACCACTTGGGCAGGGGGAGATTTGAGAACTTGGTTCAGTGGAGAAGTCATCAGGAATTGAAGGATCTGGGCTGAAATCTGGTCTGCTTTTTATTGCCAGTGTGATTTTAAGACAGGTCTCTGTGCCTTAGTTTCCACAACTGTAAAATGAAGAGGTTGGACTAAATCTCTTAAAGTCCCTTCTCTCTTTAAATCCCGTTTGTCTGCCACAAGTTTCCTGTCCTCCCTGTAAAATGCAGGCTGTCCTCCCTGTAGAATGCAGCTGGCTCCACCCTGTGGCCTCTGTAGCAAGCAGCACTACAGTATATGGGAGAATCAGCTTTGTTGTGTTGCACCCTCTGTTCCTTTCAGCACTTGGAGGGAGCTTGCCCTGTGTTAGCCAGTACTTCCACAGAAGAGAACCCTAGGCCAGGTGGTCTTCCGGGATTCCCCACCCTACAGCTGGCTTCTGCTTTTGGAAGTTGCTGGCTCTTTAAGAAATAGCAAACCTTGCATCCTGTGAGCTGGAAAGTATGCTGCCTTTGTCCAGGAGCTGGAAGGACCAATCTCCTCTCAAGCAACTCGAAGTTCACATCAAATGGTTGCTGGGTCTAGGGCTTGGGACCCAGAGATGACCAGGGCTAAGCTAAACACCCTGGGCTCACCCTGGTCCAGGCCCTCGTCCCTGGCTGGGCCCGGAATGAATCCACATGAAGTTTTGGAAGGCGGGCAGACAACAAGGAGGTCCACTCTTTGTTCCTCCAGCCCACCCCTCCTGGCCCCAAGTTCAGGGATACCATTGGCTATATGAAAGGAGCCCTTTCTTCTAGAAATCATACTATTGTATACAGATGAATGTGAAAAAGAGAGGTGTCCAGACTTTTTTCTTTCTCTTCCCCACCTCAGCCAAACATAGATGCTCATGGAGAAAGCCTCTCTTCATCTTCATTTCCATTTAGGGAGGTATTTTGCCTGCTGGTTGGGAAAATGGAGACTGCTGAGTACCCACCCCCATCTGTCCTTTAACCACCACCACCCCCCAGCTGTTTATACCTGTGATTTACCAATCATATTTGCTTCGTGATGGCTGTGACTGCCAGTGTAACCAATTATTGTAGCTCAGCATGGACTTAGGGGTCCGTCTCTTCTCTGCCTATTAGGATTGAAGTTTCACTGTTTATTGGGACATTGACATAATGTCCTTATCCCTATGAGGCAGGACAGGATAACAAAGTTGTTCAAACCAGAACTACAAGGAATGGTCTATAGCCTATTTGACAGGGAAACTTGCCTCAGAATTATAGAGATTGCAGAGCAGGCCACAGGCCTCTCCCTAATGGGAACCTCATTCTGGGTGAAGGTTGGTTAATGCCCCTAGAGATTTTTGTTCTTCCTTGTGAAAGTGAGGGCAGAAGAGACAGCTTCCCTTATACAGACCTTGGGACCTAATGGCCTTGGGCAGAGTGCCTTCTGGCCTGTCTTTCCCTGAAAAATGATAATAGACTTTCTCGAAGCAGGAGAGGGCTAGGCCCCAGGGCCTCTGCTAGCTTGGTGAGCAGGATTGCTTCTAATGACAGCCCTTTGTTGGGCTAGCTTTGAATATAGTTTGTTAGTCCCGGTGGGTGGGTATAACAGTGGTTGCTGTATGAGATAGTCAATCCTATAACCAAAATATTAGAAGCTACCCTTGCAGTTTGTCTAGATGGCCCCTAGTCCTGTTGAGGATGTCCTAGGAAACCTTTACCCAGAGTACACCTACTAACAAATGGGTTCCCTTTAGATTGTAAGACCATCAGTGGCAGATATTTCCTGATTGTATGGCCTTTCCTCTACCAATCCCCCCCGCAAAAAAATATTATCCCCCAACAAATGCTCCGTGAGTATACGTGTTTTCATTCATGTAAATCACCATGTGTACGATTAGCAAAACCTTCTGAAAGGGACTATCCTGTGGCCATCTTGATATCGGACCTGGAGTGGGATTTTTGATCAGAGGCCGCTCTCCCGAGTATAGGAACAGCTGTCTGAAGAGAGGACTATGGGAGAGGGCAGATGAGCCCAGAGTTAGATGTGATGAGCTTTTCGAACTGTTGCCTGGCCGTTGGTACCAACGTTATCTCTGTGTTGCTGCTTTTGCAGTTTCTGCTGCTAAGTGAGGATCCAGAATGGGAGACAAGCCGATTTGGGAGCAGATTGGATCCAGCTTTGTGCAGCATTACTACCAGTTATTCGATAATGACAGAACTCAATTAGGAGCAATATATGTAAGTGCCTGGGGAGTGGGATAAGGTTGCTTTCTTGTGGGTGGAGGTGACTGACTTGCATTAGCCATCTCCCCCCCCCCCCGGGTCTTTGGCTCCAAGTTCCAGGCTGGGCAGCGAAGCAGGTAGAATTGTGTTTTAATCAGTTTTACCAGAGGCTGCAGGATAGGAGTGTAAGAAGACAGGTTCTGATCTTGGTATTGCCACTTTCTCAATAAAGCTCTAAGATTTTGAGAAAGGCCTTGGGGCTATTTTTCTCCATCTGCCAAAGGAGAGGATCGAATTAATATTCCTTCCAAATGTGTGATTCTGTGACTTGTAGTTGTTCTGATTTGATATCACACTATTTTCTAGCTTACTAGATCTATACTTGGTGGAGAAACAATCTGAATAGAAAGACCTATCTATTCCCTGACCTCATTTGCCCTTTGTACACAGCAGAATACCTGCAGGGCAATTGTAACTCACAACATCCCTTCATACGTTTTCCCATGGAAACAATGTTATAACTTACAGTTGATGAAATGCTAGTAGTAGTATACTTCAGGGGCATCATGGGTTAGATGAACTTTTTTTTATGGGTAGTCTGGGAACCTAATTGCCAATTAATAACATTGTTTCTGTGGAGAAATGTTTTCCAAGTTCCAAACTTGTTACTCCACTAGGGTTGATGTGAAGAAAGTGCTTCATAAACCGTCAAGAGTTATAAATTAAGGACTATTGCTATTGTTGGTCTATAGACTATGTAATTAAGTTAGCATTTCTGTGAGAATTTTGTCTTCCATTGCTGTTAGAGTTGTGCAGAGTTTCCCCTTGTTCAGTACTGGAGTATTCCCCGAACATGGTTATCTTGTCAAAATTAGAAAAAGCTGAAGAACGGAAAAGCTGCAGACAGCTTTCTCTTCCGGTGGTTTGAATGCTGCCTATGAGAGAGGTTTAGTAAGAAGTGTGAAATGGACAGATAAAAAAAGGCTACCACCATAGACCCAAAATGCTCAGAACTGGTTGGGTAATTGAATTGGGATGTCTGGTGGGATGCCTCAGGCTAGAATGCTGGTGAGTTAGTGTAGTCTGGGGCAGACAGCAGGCTCAGTAATCAAGCATGGGTGGCTCGGACTATCTGTGGGGCTTTGCTAAGGCAGTCTCTTTTCCCAGACAGTGACTTAGGTGCCAGTGCATGGAGGTACAACTTACCTTCTTTTGTGATTCCACTGGAGAGGAAAAATGAGACTTAAGTCTTAAAGGGACTGTGGTAGGGAGATTGTGCTTCCTCAGTCAATCCTGAGGCCTTGAGCCCCACCCACTCAGGCCCTCATGCTAGATTTTTCTGACTTTTTTCCTCTTTCAGATTGATGCATCTTGCCTTACATGGGAAGGGCAGCAATTCCAAGGCAAAGCAGCCATCGTGGAGAAATTGTCTGTAAGTATGAGCCTCATCTCTGCCTTCTATCTCAGGTCTGAGATGACTGCGCTCCTGGCCAGGGGCTCATGATCTGCTCTTTTTCTCTTTCAGAGCCTTCCATTTCAGAAAATACAGCACAGCATCACAGCTCAGGACCACCAGCCCACCCCTGACAGCTGTATACTCAGTATGGTGGTGGGGCAGCTGAAGGTGAGCAGGCCACCTTGACAGCAGATGGGAACCTTCCTGTTCAGTTACAGGGCCAAAGCCTTGTATAATAAGAGCTGCCACGTGTAGCCCGTTAAGGCACTTTATGCCCACTATCCCATTTGATCTTCACAACAACCCTGTGAGGTAGGTACTACAGGTGTTGTTATCCCCGTTTTACAGATGAAGAAACTGAGGCTCAGAGAGGTTAAGTGCCTTGCCCATAGTCACATCGCAAGTAAGTGTCGGAGGCAGGATTCGAATCCAGGTGTCTCCTGACTCCAGTCCAGCGCTCTTTCTACTACATCTTGCCGCTGCCTGTGGATAACAGGCAAAAGGGTTATTCTGTCTCCTGCCCTCCATTGTTTCCTGCTTCAGAGGTACATAGAATGAGCAGCTGCCATTTGGGGGGAATCTCATCAGACTTTCTCTAAAGCTTGCTATGGGGCATGTCTCCCTCTCTACACCTCCGTCTTCACAACTGCCCTAGGTGTCTTGGCTGAGTAGAGCAGACCCACATCCCCACCGAGCATTGGGGATCTAGATTTGAAGGATGTCGTTCAGAACCACAGATGCACAGAATTGGAAGGGACCGCAGCGGCTCTTTAGTCTCACTCACACTTCATCCCCCTTTACAATGTCTTCTCCAAGTGGTCGTCCAGCCTCCATTTGAAGACCTCCAGTTGGGACAGCACATTCCAATTTTGGAGAGTTCTCATGGGGAGGAAGCTTTCTCTTACACTTAGGGCTGAAATTGACCTCTCTGCCACTTCTACCTTTGGCTTCTAGTTTTGCCCCCAGGGCCAAGGAGAGCAATTCTGATCTCTCTTCTACACAAAAACAACCCCTCAGACACTTGAAGACAGCCCTCATCTCTTCCCCCCCACCACTGCCTTCTCTTCTCTGTGCTAAACATCCCCATTCCCTGCAGCTAATCCCTAGAGGACACTGTCTCTAATTTATTCTCCATCCTGGTCCCCCTCCTCTAGATCAACTCCTCCTTGTCACTGTCTTTCCTAAAATGTAGTGTCCAGACTATGGTCTGATCAGGGCAGAGGATAGTGGGATCCCCCATTCTGGGTATTAGGTTTCTCAATCTAATCCAAGACTGGATAAGCCGGAGGTTTTGACTGCCAAGTCACATCATTTACTCATTAAGTTTGTACTCTATTAAAATCCCTAGAACTTTTTCATGAGTTCTGTTGTCTGATCACATATTACCCATCCCGGCTAGTGGGGTACTTGAGTACCTCATGTGTTTTCTACCACCTCAAAATAATTATTTAGGTGAAATCAAGACAAAATGAACAGCCAGAGTCATCTTGAAGGAGAAAGAATGTCCAAGAAGTACTTGCGTGAGCATCTTTGCAAAGCCAAGGGACATCAGAGTCATGGGTAGACAGGCTTCTTTAGTAGGAACCGCTGGAGTCCTCTCGTGTAGAAGCATCAGCAGAGCTTGGGCAGAGCGGGTTGTACCTCTGTGTCCGGAACAGTCCTGCCACAACCCATAGAGCATTGGATCTGATCAGGCAGAAGGCCGTGGTCCAGTCTCTGTCCCCTATTTCATACCTCTGTGACATTGGGCAAGTTATTTAACTTCCGTTTTAGTTTCTTATCTGTAAAGTAGGACTAATAAAATGGTATTCCCCACCTCACAGGACTGATGTGAGGAAAGTGTTTTATAAACCTTAAAAGTGATACCTCGGGGAGAGTGTCAGTATTTGGCTTCTGGGGGCACCTCAGTTTGAGCAGGTGAGGTGAAGAAGAAACAATCAAAGCCTTGCTTCCGTCCCCACTATTCCTTCTGTCCAACAAGGGATTTTGTTGATGGGCTTAGCTCTTCACATAGGGCCTATGTTCTTGTGTATCGACATAAACCTTGCCAGCTAGCTCTCTGACCACTTTTCAGTGGCTCATTCTTCATTTCCTACTTGGCTTCTTTTTCCAGCCCGGGTCTTCCCCTGCTCTGTCTCTTCTCTTAGCTGGAGAGGGTTTCCTGATCAGACTTCTTCCCAGTTGTCTCCATTGCCCTCAGTCTCCCAACAGATCTCCCTGAGCAGGTTCTACGAGTGATTTGTCTCTCATTTTGTTGTACTCAGATCAAATTCTAGTCTTACGACAAAGTTGCTTACTGAGCGTGGCAAACCTCCGTGTACCTTCATGCTTTTCACTCTGATGTCAAGTGGCAGTGACAAGCTACCGTCCTTTACTTCGGAAGCTGCTTTCATCCCCAAGCCAAGCAAACAAACAAAAAATCCCAAACATGAAATGGAAAGACTATTCTTTCCCCTCCCCTCCCCATTGGCATCTGTTCTGAGTGGTTTGGATGCTCTCTGGGTTTTCTGTGCACCAGGGCAGCAGGGCCAATCCTACATCTGAGATTGGGGATAGGGAACATGCTTGTACAGGCAACCCACTGTTTCACCTCAGACACATTTGGAGGCAGTGTCTGAACTTGGAATACACATGAAGCATATGTTACTTAGGATACCTGAAAGGAAGAAGAGGGGCAGGGCCGGGGAGGGTGGCGCTGCGTGCAAAGGGTATACTTTATCCCATTTGGGAAGTCGAGTCTCTTTCCTTTAGCCTATGCTGCCAGAGGGCTGTGAAGGACCTGTTTCCTGGCTATTCTCTTACACTGGTCATGCTCATCTTCTCCCTGCCCCTTGCCCCAGAGGCCTATCTGTTGGGTTGTTCCATGTTTCCCCAGACACAGTTGAAGGCAGCCCTGCTGGAGGCAACGCCCCAAGCTGCCCAGTCGGTGCATGTTGCTTCTGCCCTCTTGTTTTCTAATCTGATGCTGCTGTGTTGCTTTTCTATGGGGTGTGGTTCCCTGTGTCTCATAATAGTCCATGCTGCCCTAGGGAATAGGCTACTTTGGATTCAGGGCCAGTGGTTGGTAAATTTCAGGCCCTCCCGTGATCCTGCAAATTTACAGTCCCTGCATGTTCTTTCTAAGTGACTCTAGCTGGAGCCAGCAGCTGGACCAAATGAATGAAAAGCTCTCCTTCCAAGGAGCTGTCTCTAATCCTCACAGACAATCTTGCCTGATGGCTGGAGATTCAGGCCCTGGAATTGTGGGATCTGCCCCTTTTAGCTTAGCTTTGAATTTCTTATTTAATGGGATCCCAGGCTTTAGAGCTAGAAGGGGACCTGAGAAGACATCTGGTCCTAGGCCCCTGTTTTATAGCATTAGAAGTTGAAGCCCAGAGAGTAGAGGTGTCTTGACCATGGGTGTGTAGGTATTCAGAGCACTGCCCGCCTTTGGACTCTAAATCCACTGACTGACCTTTCTATTGCCTGAAGGCAGCGTGGCATAGTTGTGCTGTTTGTTCTGAAAGCCCAGAGCTGGCTGGTTCTGATGTCCTGTGTCACTTAGCGCATTGTTCAAAGGCATGTCTCTCCTCTCTCCTCACAGGCTGATGAAGACCCCATCATGGGATTCCACCAGATATTTCTATTAAAGAACATCAACGATGCTTGGGTGTGCACCAACGACATGTTCAGGCTAGCGCTTCACAACTTCGGCTGAGCCTCCTCTTCCCAAGGCGCCCACGCTGTTTCCTTCTCTCTCCTCTTCCCGATATTATTCACACTTCCTCTCCCCAGCCCCCTCAGAACACTCCAAATATCATACACAAGCCTGCAAGGCCGCGGTGGGTGGACGCTGCAGCGGTGACAGTGGCATCGCTATTTGAGTGTGTTGTGCATGATGTTTGGACGTTAGACTAGCTGCATCTGACAGGAGAAGTTTGTGTTGTACCAGCGCATGCCTTAGAAAGACTAAGTAATGCAAAAGGTTGTCTTTTTTTTTTTTAATGTACTGACAAGTTGCTCTAGTAACCCAAAGAAACGAAGGAGAAAGCAGCAGCTGCGTGTGCAGCCCAGATCTTGATTTGTTCAGATGTTCCAATGCCTCATTATACAATAAAACCATGAAAATTTTCTTAACAGTTTAAATTGTTTTAATTAGTTTAACTAGTTGACTGTTTAGGGCATAAACAACCCAACAGGTTTTGTTTTTCTCTTTAATTTTCCTCTGAACAATGTTTACAAAGAGAAAACCTCTGTAGCACTCGGTTTCCCTCCGCTTTGCCTCTTCCTGATGCATTGGAGCCTGAGAATTTCTGAGAAGAACTTCCTTATGTCTTCTTGGAGCCCAGAAACACCTATCCCCAAGGCCTGGAACTCCTCATGGAGTGGGATGATTAAAGTGTGCACCCTTGTTTGGGGTGTCAGCATGGCATAGGAAAGGTGGGTTCCTGGTTCGAGTAGAGGTCTCTCCCTTTATTTTGTACCTTCAGGAATACTCAGCTGCATCCACAAACATGCCCTCTCCAGCATCTCCCCCCTCATTCCAGCATGTTTCATCTCCTTCAAGCTGGGCTTCTGTCTTTGCACATTGTCCTCCCAAGGTCAAGGATCTTAGTACCAAGAGGGCTGATGTGTGGCCATGCTGCCTAGTAGGTCCTAACTATCAGCCTTACTGGAAGGACTCTGGTGGTTTCTCTTTGGCTTTAACCGATAACCAAATCTCATTGGGTGTATAAGAGAATCTTTGGGAAGGTAGCTTCTCTTTTGTATTAAAAGGGACAGAATGGGGATACCTCCCTCAGAGTTGCTCTCCTCTGTAGAAGTGGATTCTTAGAGCTACTGAATTCTTTCTAGAATGTGCCCATGGAAGCAACATTTGTCAAAGGAAAATTCCTTTTCCATTCTAATTTGGAGCTGGGTGAAGGGAGAAAGCCCATGCTGAGATTTGGTTTTCTTTTTTTCTAAGCTACGTGTGATCTGTTGCCTTGCCGGTCAGCACTGTCAATGTGTATCCAGGATACTGCAACATCTAGACTAAGTAGTGGGAAGACCAACACGGGATTGATTTAGGAGAGGAAATCTTTTGCGGGGGGCACCGTGAGGTAATGGGGTAATTTGCCCTCGTCTCCTCCCTTCCAGTGAGATGCAATCATATGTCATTGGGCCTATTACCCAATGTTGTATGCTTCCCTAAAATATCCTTGTGGCAACAGAAGCTTAATTACTTTGTTGCATCTAGCTTCATTTTGAAGACGTGTAAGGAAGTAGAAAGCAACTTTATACTTTGGAAATTCTTACACACTTGCACATCCCTCTGCTAGGCTGATTTCTATTTTCCTCCACCATTGTTGTACTATTGCATGACCCAGACACTCTTAAATCCATTATCCTTAAGTCTGATGGGGTAGAGGATTCTAGCCATAGGAGGATACAAATCAAGGCCCTTTGTGCTTCTGTTCTCTAAATAAAAGTCTCCTCACACAACAGTCTAAATAGGTAAATAGTCTAAATGTTTAAATGGTAAATCCCCTGCTAAACTAGGAGTATAGAAGGGCAATCAAGGATGGCAGGACCTTTTTTTTTTAGGACCAGAACCAACCTCAATTCCTTTCTCCACCCAGGACTTGAACTGGTCTCCCATTTTATAGTGTTAAAGCTGGAGGGATCATCTTGTTCAGTTCTTTTTCAGAGAGGTGAAATAGCTCAGCTAAGGTCAACCTGCGCAGGCAGAGCCTAGCCTAGGATTCACAAGCCAATGGTCTTTCCACAACTGCTTCCCAAAGGACCTTTCAGGCCCAACTAAATGTAGTCAGTTCCCAATGCACCAGCAGTTGCAGCATCGGCGGAAACCAGCATCAAGCGGATTCTTTGTACATTGACACTAACTTGCTTCTTCCTCACACTTAGATCTACTCCCAACTCTGGGGAGGTGAGGGTCACCTTTTCTGGAATGCACCACTAACCCCTACCTTGAAATGCCTAATGCCTGGAGGACTGCTGCAGGGACCAGACTTGTTTTCTGCCTGTGATAGAAAACTAAGTAGTACATTTCTATAACATGGTTTCCGTTCTGTATTTGGTTGAGGACTCATCTTTTCTAGGATAACAAGTTTCTTGAATTGTGGGCTTTTGCATGTTCATCTGACATGCTGTATACTTTGATACAAAGATGCCTCTGAAGAACTCAGGGCTGTAGATACTATTTGACAGAGGATAAATCAGGTGTCTGGTTACTTTGAACTGACCCAATACAAACACTATATAAGCCATATATGACAGCTGCAGTGATGTGCCTGTGCCTGAAATGTGTAATCATTAAAGAGTTGGTGTTTTGGAGGTTTTTTTTAAACAAAACAAAACTGTGTCTTACTTGATAAGGCAGAGGAGTATCCAAACCTGGGAGAAGAGATGTCAATGGAACCTAGGACCTAGGAGCCTCTCCTTAACCCTAGGAAATTCCTTTTCAGGCAGGCCCCCCTTTGGAGACTCGAGTCCCCTGCTTGGTGGCCACCTTGTGTCAGGCATGTGCTATAACCAATATGTATCAATGCAGGGTTCAAAGAGCCTCAGGGTCCTTTATCTTTGCTTTTGAGTTTTCTGGATCCCTTTCTCAGGTTTGCTCAGAGTGCTTTGTCCGTTATGTAGACTTGGGAATGACTTCAGTTGACCACCCCACTTTTCAGGGAAGGAAGCAAAGAACTACAGTGCTGTTGGGGATGGATGTCAATCCTCTAAATACCCAACACAATATTTTCTCTCTCTAGGGAAGCTCAGACTAACTCCAAATAACCAAGTCCCAAGCCCTGTCGTCTCCTGACTCCAGAGTTTATTCTGGGTTCATTTTCCCCCCTAAAGGCTTGTGCCAGACTGGGTAATGTAAAACTTCTTGGGCACTTGAGAAAGACTCATCTAGTATAAACTGAGATTAAGCTACTCCTATATCCCAGAATAATCCCTGCACTTTCCGTTTTTCAGGCCTTGGGGCTTGGATGATTAAGTGAAACTTCCCATAGGTCTCTGGTCTTTTGACAGCTACAGGGCATAGTGGAAAGGATGTTGAATTTGGAATAGAGAACTTGAGTTTCAGTCCTGGTTACTAACCAAATGGCCTGGAGCAAGTCACCTCTCCCCTTGAAGCCTCAGAACCTTCACTTGTAAAATGAGGGTTTTGGAGCAGAAACTAAGCTCCCTTTAAGCTTTCATATTCTGTGATTCTGGTTGTAGTAGAAAGTCAGGAAATCAGGGTTTGAAACTTAGCTCTTCCACTTGTGTGACCATGGACAGGCTGGTCATTTCCCTTCTCTACTATGCAGGTTACCCATCTAAGAGATTAGGTTATTAAAGTCTTTCAACTCTAAAGCCTGTGACTGTTAGTGAGTCTGGTCTGCATTTCTGTCCTTTATAGATGTATGGAAAGACAACCTCATTAGTATTCGCATGAGGAGAGGCAATAGGTGACATAAGCCTCCCTGCCCCTCTGAATGATGGACTGCATGCTATAATGGAAAGAGGACTGGAATTTTAAGTCAGAAGGATCCTACTCAGTTACCCACAGGGCCGTTGGCAAGTTTAAAGTTTCACTTCTAGATACTCGGTAGCTCTTGTATAAGACAATAGGTCCCTGCCCTAGAAGCCCAGGAATGTATATACTAAATAGTAGCTTTTCTTTTGGCCAGAAACCCTGAGGGTCTTCCCCTCTCCGTTGGGTTTTTTGGTTTGTTTTTTGTTTTGATTAAAGGGGACATCCTTTGATTAACTTCTTAAAGAGGCCTATTCACTGATTGGGTGTAAGCTCACTCCAAGTGAGAACCTGAAAAGACCTTAAGCCTAAAAGGGGTAGGGTCTCCCAATGCATTCTGGGCCATCTCCAGTCATTCTGGTGAATATCAGGCCACTGGACCCAGATGGCTTTGGAGGAGAAAGTGAGGCTGGTGACCTTCTACTGTCCTCTCTCACTCAAATCAAAGTCAACTGCAATTCATGTCTTCATTTCCATGATGTCATGGTCTTCCTTGAAAATGAAGGACAAAACATGTACAAGAACCTTGCACCTCTTATAGGGTTGAAGGAAAGTCCTTTGTAAGCCTCATAGGGCCATACAAAGAGAAGGGAATAAGCGTTTATTAAGCAGCAACTATGAGCTAATAAATGTGGAGCAATATTGATCTAGGGCTTCTGACTCCAATCCAGTGCTCTCCACCCTGTTCTTTTCAAGAAACATCATTTTCTGCATTCACGATCCTCAAGCGATTTGGTTTTCCTCTTTCTCTCACCATTCTGATTTTGAAGCTCTGTCGTTGGTCCAGGGCTATCTTTCGTTCTCGCTTTCATGTGACTTCCCCAGAGAGACAGGACTGCTGTGTCTGAGTCCAGGGATCATTTTCTGTCCCAGCCACTCGGCCCAGAAGCCACGGCAAGGACTCCATAGGGTCTTAGGCTTCAGAGAACACCTAATCCTATAGAGGAGGAAAAATCCAGAGAAGAAGTAGCTTGCCCAAGACCCCGGGGTCATGTCAGTAGAGCTAGGATTCAAGGCCGAGGGCAAGGTTGTTTCCCCTGGACAAGCTGGGTATCCTTGGGTCCCTGAAAGCCCCTTCTTTAACTCAGTGATGCCACGGCCTGTCATTTTTTTTGATGGTATCATGGTCCCATTTAATATATAT